>JNFV01000003.1:600000-1148989 GCA_002564235.1 Saccharomycopsis fodiens
AATCAACGTACTTGGCGACAATGGTGCGGCCGAGCTTGTTGATCTGGAACGAGATCACATTGAGAATGCTCAAGTTTTTGAGAATGGTCTCCTCTTGGTTGGTGCCGAAGATGGCAACGCGCAGCGACTTCACGGGCTTGTGGTTGATGTTCTTCTCGGTGAGCACCTTATTGAGCTTGCGGCGCTTGGTGTTGTGTACCGCCTGGGCCTTGCCGACGTTCTCCTTGTCGTCAGAGATCTCGCTCGACACAGCCTGGAAAAACGCGACAAACTTGTCGAGTAAGATTTTGCGCCAGGTCTGCTGGTCGTCCGCAGACTCGATGGTCGTCAAGATCGCGTCGAACTCCCAGCGCATCGACCACCACTCATTGCTGAACTCGTCCACGGTCTGCTGCGACGTCATGGTGTCCGAGAACTTCGTGGCGGCAGCGGCAGAGTCGAGGAGACGAGTAAGAATCAGCGCAAACAAGCGGGCCCGCTTCTTGCTCTCAGAAGTCTCGAAGAATTCCTGCCCGGCGTCGCCATAGTGCTTGGCAAACCGTTTCAATGGCTCGGCGTACTTTGCGCTGACTCCATGGATGCTGAGCAACGAAAGCGTCTTCGTGAGATGGTAATAAACGCTGCACTCGAGCTCGGGCCGCACGGCTAGCAACTTGGCAAAGCCCTTGTAGTCGCCCCGGAAGATCGACACGCGGAAGCTCAGGAACTCGCGCTGGCTGAAGAGCGCGTTGAGCTGGCGAGACTCGTCAAAGCTGATCTTGATTTCGTTTGTCGCGTCGGCGCCAAACGTGGCACTCGGATCGAGCGCCGACTGGAACAGCTGGTCGATTGTCAATCCGGCAGGCTCAGGGCTCTTGGAAAGCTCGTTGATCGCCTTCTCGTCCCTCATGGCAAACCCTACGTAGTGATACTTCGAGTTCCCGCGCGGACCGACTCGTTTCGAGTCGATATCCGGATAGAGAACCTTCAAAAAGCGGCCGATGGCAGAGTGAGACACGGGCTGAGTTTGTACGGGCTCGCACAACTTAAGGTAGGTCTCGTAGACAAGGGCGCGCGGCGCCGACGCCTGTGACGCGTTCTCCTCTGGACGATAAGTGATATCGAGCAAGCAGCGGAAGGCGAAGATGACCTTGCCACGGTCGCGGGTGGCCGACTGCGGCGTTTTTTCCTTAGCATCGCCTGAGATTTCGAGAAATTCGGCAAGCTGAGAAAGATTGTGGGTCAAGACCCGTGCGACGTTGAATAGGGTCTCGTCGGAGATGCGGCGCGGCAACAGGGCGTAGGAAAAAGTGCCCTCCGGGGTGACCGGGTTGGTGAGGAAGTTGGCGCTGTTGGTGAACTGGGCGTTGAAGGCTGATTTTGGGGAGGACGGCAAGACGGCGGTGCTGGAGGCTGCGCCTCCAGCAGGGCCGGCAACAGGGCCGAGTGCAGGGCCGATCGCCGCGCCAACAGTAGAACCGACTGTGGTATTGACGGTGGTATTCTGTGTAATGTCATCAATCACCGACTGCGAGTGCAAGAACAGACTGGTGTCGAACGAGTCGTCGGCCGCGAACTCAAAGTTCGGGATGCTATTGTATGCTGGGACAGGGGTGGAGAACGCCAGGGCGGCCGGGATTTCGTTCTTTATATGGTTTGCCTGCGGCGTTCCTGCTGACGTTCCCATGCTTGCGACTTCGCTCGCGTAGAAGTCCTCGATGGTGCCGGGGAGAGCGTTGGAGCCCATGTTTTGGGCGGTGCCTGGAGCGAAATCCGCAGGGAGGAAGCCGGGCGACGGCGCCACGGCGTACGGTAGCGGAGGGCGTTGGAGCTCGCGAATGGGCGGTGACGCCATGAGCTGCTGGAAACGCGACTGCACCGCCTTGTTGTTACTCTGCCAGTGCGCGGGAGGACTCATGTGGGCTTTGTTATGGTTTTGGTCTTTGGGCGCGATGGGCGACGGAGAACCTGAAACGGACGGGGCACGGCGAAACACAACAGGACACAGGGGGTACTCGAGAGCCAGCTCAGGGTACTATGCTAGAGGTAATGAAGGTTGTGGAGCGTGTGTTGGCAGCGTGGCCCGGTGCAGCTGGTGTTTGAGAACGGAGAGTGCTAAAGGAACACCGACTAAAATCTGTCAAATCAAAAAGCGGCCATGCAAACGGCTGCATGCTACGATGCAGCGCCTAGCACAGGTCAAGCCTGGGTTAGAAGGGGGGAAAAATCAGAAGACTGGTGGCGGACAGACGCAGTTTTAATGAGTTAGCTTGTATTTATACAGTATTGCTAAAAGAGAAGACTAGGTTTGTTTAGTTTAGGATACCAAATTGCTGATACATGGTAAGTGCCTGTACAATCTTGCCGAACGCGGCCTGTAATTTATACTGGTAATTGACTGCGCTCCTGGCTGGGGTGCACCTGGGCAGGGCCGCCGGCGCGGGCGGACGGGGGCTCCCCCGACTTCTTTTTGTGGGCGGCTCGCCTAACACACTCCCAGTGCGAAGCGAGGCGCACGCGCGGAGCAAGTGCGCCAGACACGCTTTTCAGTACTGCTTTAGGAAGCGGCCGAAACCTGTCGGAATGTTCGATCAAAACACAGCAGCCCCGGAAATCAGAGTCACCGTTTTAAAAAGGGCAGCTTTCCGCTGCTCAGACTCCGTTTTTCTCGGTGGCTATGTCCCAATTTCTTTCTATTTTAAGCTGGAACGCAGCGTGGAGGCGACCCGCAATGAGTGCCATGGTCTCATATTTCAGACACGGCACTGTAAGCGCACCTGCGGACATCCCAGAGCCTGCAAAAATGTGTTAGATAAAGAAGCGGGGCTTGTAAGTCAAAAATAGATTATGTGTAAACTAGATCACTGGCAATTCCACTATGCCCGATGTTGTAATCGGTTTGGGACTACGGCTTTGTTCCAATTCCCAGAGGCACTATATGAAATTCGATTAGGTTGGTTGCTCCTCGTCAAACCTTGCTGCACAGTATGGTCCCATTTGCCATGTACGGAGTGTAAACCGGAAGTATGGAATTCGAGAGCGGATTGAGGCACTGAGATCCCGTCTCTTCACGGGCAGAAGTAATTAGCAATCTTGTGCCACGCGACCAATCGGGAGCCCTTCGGTAGATTTTTGCAGCTGCAATTAAAGGGCCCATGAGGCAATTGCCAAGCGTACTCCATGGGGGTACGTCAGTGCCGCGGCGGACATGAAGTGAATCAGTTCATGCGGAGCGTCCAAACAGTCAGCAAGAACGGAAACACGGAGATGGCTAAATAAAATATAAAGCGTCTTTGGCAACAATTCAAGGTCTTTCCAACAAAATTGACCGTTGAGGAGTGCCAATCTTTCACCGTTGGTCGACCACGTCTAATCAGATTGACCCTGGGCCCGACATTACAGTGCATCGGGCAGACGCACCGCGGTGGGCCCACCCCCGCCGGGGTCCAAGAACACTAACCGCTGGGCCGCCGCGCATCGCATGGCAATCAACCCAATTTCACATATATTGCGACGCCCTTTCCCACCACCCTCACGACATCTACCACCGCCCATCAAATGTCCAAGATACAGCACCGCATCACGGTGATCTCCAGCAACAAGGTCCAGAAAAACAACCAGAAGGACTTGTACCTCTCGCGTGGCAAGTGGGTTCTTCCTGCAGGCGAGTACCAGAGACAGGACCGGTTCATTCTTACTCCAGAGCAGTACGAAGACGTCATCAGCACCCGTGGTTTGCATGATGTTGACCAGTTCGCGATCCAATGGGCCACTCCGGGTAGCTACGAGGTCCAGAAGGAGCTTGAGGACAGAAACCCGGACCTCCGCAACTACAACAACGCCCTCAACAAGTTTGTGGAGCCCGGCTACTCTGTTCATGCCACCCAGAATGCGAGTGCGGGCATTGCGGAGTTCTTGAAGGCCAACGCCATTGACGAGTTCAACGTTGAAGCCGATCAGTTTATTGACACCGCGGTGTCGTCGTCGTACTTCAATGCCGCGTACGACGAGTTGCCGCCAAAGCTCCAGAAATTTGTTCACTCGGTCGTCTGCAACTACGAGACTGACCACAAGGGCGAGTGTCTCGACAACTACGGGAAGTTGCTCCGCACGGTTTCGTCGGTGTCCCTTGAGTACAACAATCCGCTTTTGCCCAACAGGGCCGCGGACGCCCACAACGAGATCGTGCTTACTCTCTACTGGAATTCCGGGTCGCTCAAAGACATCAAATCGACGATCCACAAGTCCGAGAGATACGCCCGCGAGGTTGGGTTGTTTGAGATCGATCACCGCGCCTCGCAGTTGAATGACTTGAACTTGTTTGGGCTCAGTGCTGACTTGCCGTCGACGCTTGTCCCACCGCCATCAGACGGTAGCGAGCCGACTGACGAGTACACGCAGGAGAGCTTGGCGAACGACGACGAGATCAGGGTCGCGCAGAAGACCATGTTCTTTGTGAAGCCTCGGCATCTCTCGCTCCACAACAAGTTGCTGTTCAACTCGGAGTTTGAACAACCGGCTGGGCTCCACCCGGTGCACAAGGTGAGTTTGAAGACCGACGAGTCTGTCGGTGTCACGGATGGCAAGTTGTCGTTGCTCCCGCCAATGAACAAAAAAATGTTCGACTGCGAGTTATTCTCGTACTACAGAATTCCAAACTCGTTGTTCATCGACAAGAACGAGGCCGGCGACAGTAGAGCCGAGCTCATCGGGGCTTGGGGCGAGTCCGACTTGGAACTTCCGTCCTACAAGACCTCGAAGTGGGGTTCCAACGCGCTCTACCGTGTTGATGTCGCTACGAGAGAGGACGACGAAACTGCTGAGGAGCCAGAATCCGAGTATCTGGACCTTTACGAGGTGAAATTTCACTCGCGGTATCAGGCTGTGGGCGACAGCGACCAGACGCAGGCTAGCATCCCCAAGCCAGACTTGTTTTGGGCGTGCGAGTTGTCTATCCCTAAGATCAAGAAGGCGAGATCTGAAAACCTCATCAAGCAGTCGGAGATGGAGGACATTGCCAAGTCGTTTGACAACGAGTTGGTCGCCAAGAACCCGCTCGACTCCAAGACCAGCTTGAACATGGAGGGAATTTTCACTGACAACACTGTTTTCTACCACTTCCATCCAGAGACCGGTGCGGTTACCGGTGAGGCCTACAAGGACGCCTTCGCTATCCCTACTGGCAAGGCTACGGACTTTGTCACGATCCAGACTGTCACGATCGTCGCAGTCGTGGCGAGCGTCTTGTATTTAGTGCAGCGCCTTTTCCAGCCTAAGGCGCAAACCGTCACTAAAGAGAAAAAAACGAGCTGATCCCAAAAATAAATAAAAACCGTGGCCCCTGGTGCCTACTGACTCAACGTCACGTACTCCTCCCAGCCGTCCTCCGCTTGATGGTCATACACCTTGACCAAGTTGTTGAATTTCACACTCTTGGCCTCCAGAGAGCTCTTCTCCTCGGCTTTCGCGTAAAGTTCTTGCTTGAGATAGTTAATCAATTCTTCGTCTGGTACGTTTACCGTAGACCCGCTCTTCAATATTGACTTCCCCGGATTGTCGGAGCACGTGGTGTAACTGGTGCCCTCGCTGACGCTGTCGAACGAAAACACACTGGCCGTGTCACTGTCGGAGTCAACTTCCGAGTCCTCAGGTTGTTTCGCATCGCTCCTGTGTATCGTGATGCTTCTGGTCTCGTCCTGGTGGCGGGGGTGTGGCGTCAATTTCAACTTTGCGCGGATCTTCGACCTGCGCGTTATGCTGTGGGAGACTCTGGCCCGGAACGAGCTATTGTCGTAGAAAGAACCACCGAACATCAGTATCAGCTGCTTTTCTAATAGTTGTGGTTTTGTTGGGCAATAATCGGGCCGAGCAGACGTTTTTTGACTGCAAAAAAAAACCTCCTTCGACAACACAACGTTGTTGCCTTGTTTCAGCAACCTGACGCATGTCGGGCCCACGTTTCCTGCGTACCCCGACTATGAGCCACGCTTTTTCAGTGGAAAAATTTGACATAACCCCGGCCGGCCCAGCTTCCGTGCAGGACACACCCCGTTGGGAGCCCTGTAAAGTACACAATTTCATTGTGAGCCCGGGTCCACGGGTTTCTTTTCTCTCTCAGTAGGAGCCCTTACACGCTTTAAGAGGTTTCGAGCCCCGCGGGAATCGGCCATCGCCACTGACTACACTAGCAAATCTCGGTCATTCATTGACTACTCCTAAATGGAACCGTAGTTCTCGCCTCTTGGATACGTGATACGCTCCGGGTACTGGGCATTAGGCTCGTATGGGTACACGCTGATGATGTAGAGCGCATGGATCAAGCCGGGGACAAATCCCAAGACACAGAGCAAAATGTTGATGAGCACTGTGGTTAGTATGGGGAAGATAAGGGGAAAACAGCTTTGGGCTCACTTAGAAGCCGTCTAAAAACTCACAATCAGCACTGCATCCTCTCTTAATGAAAACGGGAATGGGAGGCAAAATAATCGCCAAAAGGACCGCAAACCAATCTCTCGCGTGCATGTCGTGTGGTGTAAAAGTGGTTAGCTGACTAGTGCAGTTGGAGATGAGGGGCGGAGACAAGGGACTGTTGCTCTCGGGTAGGGTAATGTACGGCACTCGGATTACGCTATATACAGGGCGTCAACTTGTATAGAGGTGGGAGGGACTAGTCAGGGACTTGACCCAGAATGTTTCCTTCCTATTGACCATACGCTACTGGAGACTTGTTGTAGCTCTGTTTTTGCTTTCCAGAGCAAACTGTGGAACAGCCACGGTTCACCATGTTTCTACAAGTCACGTGAGTCAACACGGTCAGCAGAGATGAAAGTAATTTAACGGTGATAGAAAGACTTCAAACTATAATTTTTCAACTGCAAATATTTTTTGTAAATTTTCTGATGTTTATCGCTCTATTTTTTTGCCCTCAAATCTGTGTATAACGTACGTTACTCTAATCCGGATTTTATATGCTCAATGCAGAAGACTTGATTTCTAAATAATTGAAAAACATTGGTAAACTTTCTCTTCAAAAACTTTCCTTAAAATTTTACACCTCATAAATCATGTATATTTCCAATCGATATTTTGCTAGAGGTCGATTTGCTCAAATTGGTTCTTTTTACAGTGTTGGCTTAGAACTGCCTGCTTCTGAACCGTGGGTGTATCATGCATAAGGCATGCAGGGTATGTCATTCTTCTAAGTATCAAATGATTATAACCCGAACTACTGATCACTAAAGAGAGACAATTATTACAAGTTCTTAAAAATATTTTTGCTATACAATCCCTGGTAAGCTCAATGCCTTAGATCATGTTACTCAAAAACGCTGGGCCGCCAATTCGTTTTTCAATTCCTTCCCAACATCTCCTTCCTCGAAATTCCCTGCTTTTCCAGCCTCTAAATTCAATAACGATATACCTCCGCTTACCCTATTTTTTAAGCGTCATTGGGCCACTGTATTTGGGTCTCTGCATTCTAAATAATTTGTGGAGAACTCAGTTCCTTCGCTTTCTGCTGTGCAAGTGTTTTCGTCCAATTCTGATTTGACGTGCGTGGTCAGAATACAGTCTCCCGCGGCTGTCAAAAAACAATTGGTACTGTGTTGCATTACCTCTATCACTCTAGTTTCTAATAAGCCATATGTAGACTGGCCAAAGGAGTCCACAGTGCCGTGGCCAAATACTGCGATGCATAACGTTGTCACCAACACAATAAAATCCCATAAAGATACATATCTAATCCTAGCTGAAAAGAAAGTACTAACAGTCTTCAATTAATGTTCCATCACTCGATGTCATTAAAATTACGAATCTCGGAACCACGCGAAAGCGCGGCTCCCCTAACTTTATTGGGTCCCACATGGTGTGTGACATGCAGCTGCCAATCTGGATTGTAGATATCGCCAGATCGTGGCAACGAGCCGCAAAAGGGATTTTCCCACAAATGAAAACGGGATACCCCGAACCTGTAGATTCCTGTGTTGGCTGTCCAGGTAGGGAATAGCCGACATCAGGTTCTCTGTCTGTGCCTTGTGCGAGTTCCTTAGTACTATATGCCTTGTGCGTCCTTAGCACAACGTTTAGAACTACGCACAATCTCACCTCTATAAAAGTAAGGAAATACACACGGTGCTACGGCTCAATTGAGCCAGCCCTGTTGTGGAGAAAGTCCCGACACATACCGTGTACTAATACCAGCCAGCAAATTCTCTGAACCTGAAGCCCTCTCGGACTCCCCACCTCTCAGCTTGAGGCACCAAACTGAGTATTGCTTGAACCTTAAGCGGCCAAGGCACTTGCGTTCCTTGCTACCCCTTGGTCCTGAAACATCTCCGAGCTCTACAACTCTGACGGTCCTACTCCTAATCCACGTTTAAGCTTTGCTGGGATACTGTATCATCTCTCACCCAGCTCAATGATCGACGATCCCATATACAACCAGCACAGCTATCTGCAATTACCTTTGAGAAAGACACCTGTCTCCTGCACTTTGTCTTAGACCACGTAAAACTGCATGTAAAGTGGCGCAAGTTGCTTGTTTACGCACGGGGCGGGTGGCGCCAAAAATAGAAAAGAACTGACCAGTGCGCCCCGAGTCAGCAGGAAAAATTCCCTCAAGTTTGAGAATAAGGTTCTCTGAATTTGCTGCGACTTTTGAGAGTTTTTTGCAACCTCATATGACCTTTGGTTGATGAATTGTATCACACTAACTGCAAAGGTACGACCATAGATAGGGCGTCGTACCCCCTTGTTAAAGTCTAAACCATTTGCGGATCTTCTGCAGGATGCATAAAATATAAGGTTCCAGCCAATCACCGCAAGCACAGCCCCTGTAGCAACATTACCCTACCGCAGTGCTCTAGACCAATCAGGCGCAGCAAAAATGTTCACTTATTTTATTACTTTCGCCCGCTTTCTCCCAGAAAATTTTTCTTTTTCACACAACCTCACTCGTGCAACCGCAACTTTCGGCTACAGTGGAAATTCCTTACACACACCCAGCACGCTCCACGCATACTTCTTGGTTTATTCAACAAGTATCGGCTATTTAAATTCGAATAATCCACTTGTTCGCATTTAAATACCCTCTGCTGCTCACTCTGACCACTTAACTGTGCCGCTCAGACTTTTTGCCACCCTTCCCGCCAGCCCCCTATTTTGCCACCCGGACACCACCTGCTCTCTTTTTCCCGCGCGAAAAACAGACCTCGTGACCCATCGGACCTAACCACGCACCTGCACCACACCCGCGGATCCACCATGGCCTTGTCGTCCCAAGCCCTCTCCTCCAATACGTTCAAGCGTAGCTACCTGAATAAGTCTGCTGGTAACTGTCGGTTCATGCCTAACAAGAGGCTCCATCCGATCAACACCAACACGCAGCCTCAGCGCTCATACTACTCCTACTCTTCTGATGACGACTCTGACTATCTTTCAAGCGACGACAGCTCGATGCTCACCAGCGCCAGACCTAGCCGCACGCTCGACAGAAGAAACTCGTTGCACTGTGTTTCCAAGCCATTGAGAAAGATCAACAGAAGTTTCAGCAGTAACATTGCCGAGCACTTGCACTCCACCAGCCCGTCCTTTACCAAGATCATCGGACAGACACATCACAACAACGCTGGGAGTGACAACAACGACGACGCCTTGCTTGCGCCTCCGTTGGCACCTATTACCAACACCGATGTTGTTGCGAGATCAAGATGCTTTGAGTACTTGGTCGGTGCCATCGACGAAGCATGGGCCAGATACTGTGACACGACCTCGTTCGCGGAGTCGAAGATGTACAACAGTATGGACTGCGAGGATTTTCCTACCACTCCAATGTCCGCTGCTAGCTCGGACTATGAGTCGGACTACAAGTCTGACGCCACTGAGTTGACCGACTACGACTCGGAGTACGAGTGCAGCAAGAAGGTCTCTCAACAGCCAGAAAGCGTCAAGATCTCGAACTTGAAGGAGCGCCTCATCAAGGCGAAGAACTTCTTGCAGGACTACGTCGAGTCGCCGTGCTCGTCGGAGGCGATCACTTTCTGGGACCGCTGGGACCTTATCAAATACGCAACTATTGAGTTAGTTGAGGACGATGACGACGATGAGATCATCGAGGATTCTATAGAAGATTTAGAGAAAGGTCGGTGTTTCTACAATAACTAGGTCGCCGTCGCGGCCTGGTTGTGTACCATATATAAAAGAATGAGGGATGTCTGTGTGCCTCCCTCAGGTTAAACAAAGGTTTTGGGATGAGTTTATGTTGACAAGTTTACTTCTGGCCGGGTGCGGCGCTGCTGTTCTGCAGCACTGCGGCACCTGGTTCCAGCAAACGATGGTTTGCTGGCTGTTCAAGAGAGGACCTGCAGTCCGGTTGTTGGATGCTGGTCTTCATTTTGCTGCTTGTAGCTTCAGAGCTACTTTGTATATATCTAATGATAAAAGATTTTATGCCTGATGAAGTGTAATGGTAAGTACCTATTAGTTGTAGGAGTACAAAGAGCTTTGGTGTGTCGCTTCCTTCGGCTTCCACTTATCAGGGACTGCGCCTGCCGCTATCGTGATCCTCGGCTGCATGCGCACCCCAAAAACTAGAGATTAAGCTTCGCGGATCGTTCCCAGGAAAAGCCCTGGCCAGAAGAAAACACTGGGTGACCAACAAAAACCTCTCAAAAAGTTGCTAGGTAGAGAATGATGCCCATAGGCACTGTAAGATTTTGGTACCACCCCTAATCGGTGAAACTTGGCCATGTGCTCCACTGTGTCTTGTAACTTGAGCGTTTGGTGCGGCCGCACATGCAGCTCCGGCGCGCGAGTGAACGTAGTTCCACCCCACATAGACGCTATTTACGGAAGCACCCCTGGAGCTGGTACACGCGATTATCACATTCAGATCCTCAAGGTGTGACTCTCGTTGCATTAGATTACGCATTTACTAGGGGGCGAGCATATCACGCAAGCGTGACTTTGTTTTGATTGGCACAGCTTCGCCTTTACAGCACAAGAAAGTAGACTCGGGCCCGGACGAATAGCGGACAAAATGCCAGATCAACCACACACCGGGCTTGATGACGAGCAGCGACAGCGTCCGAAGTTCCCCAACTTCCGTTTGAGTCTCGACGATTTAAGGAACCAAACGGGTGCTTTGAAAACCAACCAGAAAGCACGCACCAGAAATGAGCAGGATCCTCTACTCACACCTACCAGCAAACGATCCACTGGTACCCTCAATATGCTGCCCTTGATGATGACCTCATCGCGTCAGATCCACCACAGCACCGGCGACATCAAAACCACGGTGCTCCAGAACAAGCTCATGGACGCCACCAAGTGGCAGAGCCATAGAATAGTGGATGCCTCCTACGGCTCTGATATAAGGTCTCCCGTGCTCAAGCGAAGCCGAAGCGGGAAACAAGGTTTGGGTGGTTTTGACACGCCCAGCAGAACCAGTTTGGACGGCGATTATTTCAGCTACGGTGCGGTAGACGTGGACCAGAACGACAGGTTGCTGACAATGGAGCAGCTGACCCAAAGCTTGGAGAAACCGCTTCGGATAGCACGCGCGTTCACTTGCGAGGACTTTTCTCGCATGGCGCCTGGGATGTCTGCGCATTTCCTACGGTCGGAGCTTGGCAGCTTAACTGAATTAGCTGGAAGTGCGAACCAGCGGCGGTTCTATGATGATTTCACGTCCACGGACTGGGCGCAGGACAGCCAGAAATTGTCCCACCACAAGTATAGTATACGGCACATTGGGGGACTCCGCGGGAAGCTTGTACGGATGTCTGAGGCGACGAAGGACTGGTTCATCATTGCGCTTGTGGCTGTGATATTTGCAGGAATAGCATACTTGATTGACAAGTCCGAATTCTTGTTAGTCGATCTCCGCAGAGGATACTGCGCCACCAACTGGTTGTCGAACGAGCAGTTCTGTTGCACGTACGAGGGAAATAAACTGCTTATGCGCGAGTCGGGGTTTGTCTGCGAAGACTGGGTGCCGTGGTCCAGTAAAGTGCAGACCAGAGTTAACCGCAGTATTGTCGAGTTTCTAATTTATATTTTTTCTAGTTTGCTTTTGGCCGTGTTTGCGGTGTACCTCACGCTCACGACAAAGAGCGAGAACCCTTTGGCAGAAGAGACTGCGGGGGTGGACGGCAAGCCACGGCAGGCCAAACCACACACTCAGATCATTTACTCTGCCGCCGGTAGTGGTGTGCCTGAAGTGAAAACGATCCTCTCAGGGTTTGTGGTGCGCAAGTTTTTGGGAACATACACGCTCGTGATAAAAGCTGTGGGTCTCATCTTTGGTATTGCCTCGGGTCTCACTATTGGAAAAGAAGGACCGTATGTCCACCTTGCCACATGCGTCGGAAACCTCTGCTGTCGAATCTTTCGCAAGTTTCACCGCAATGAGTTGGTTAAACGCCAAATCTTGTCTGCGGCAACCAGTGCTGGGTTCGCGCTTGCCTTTGGCTCTCCGCTCGGTGGCGTATTATTCAGTCTTGAGGAAATCACCTACTACATTACAGGATCGCAACTCTTTAAGATTTTCTTTTGTGACATTACCTCGATTCTTGCGCTTCAGTTTCTCGATCCTTACGGCACAGGAAAGACGGTTATGTTCGAGATCCAGTATCAGTCGGATTGGAAGGCGCCTGAATTAGTCTACTTTGTTGTCATTGGCGTTGTGGGAGGATTACACGGCGCTTTCTTCTGTCGGTTTGCCGCCGTCTGGTGGCCCAACTGGTTTCGTCGTAAGAAGTTCATTCACCAGCGATATATTCGCGAGGTCATGCTTATCTCATTAGCTACGTCTTGTGTCACTTTCTTCAATCCATACACTCGCCAGCCAATCCCAGAGCTTCTCTACGACTTGGCAAGACCATGCGATTACAAGAACGGCAAGATCAGTGATCTATGTCCTAGGAACTTTGACGAGTTCCCGTCTCTGGTGGTGACGCTTATGTTTGCGTTCTTGATCAAGTTTGTGTTCACTGCAGTGACATACGGCATCAAGGTCCCTTCTGGCATCTACGTGCCTAGCATGGTCCTTGGTGCCATATTTGGTCGGACGTTTGCTATGGTGATCCAGTACTTGCAGGTGCACCATCCTCAGTACTTTCTCTTTCCTGACGATTGCTCTATAGCAAATGGTGGTCCGTGCATTGATTTTGGAATCTACGCTATGATTGGTGCCGGTGCGTTTATGGCTGGCATCACTAGAATGAACGTGACCCTAGCGACTACTTTGTTTGAGATCACTGCCAGCTATACTTACGTGTTGCCGATTTCTATCAGCATCGCAGTTGCCAACTGGGTGGCCAATTCGATTGAGCCAAACTCGTTGTACGAGCTTCTCATTCTCAATCACAACTTCCCATTCTTGAAGAATACCGCCGTCATTGGATTTAGCCAGTACGATACGATCCATATGTTGGTAGACCAAAACTACGTGAACCAGACAGACAAAGTGCAGTTGGAGTTTGGTAACAGGGGAGCGGCAACTATGACCGAGCTCAGAACGCAGCTTCAGAACATGCAAAGTAAGGGTCTCATAGACGGATGTCTTCCGATTCTTGAGAACGGCGTTTTAGTCGGGGTCTTGCCAGCACCAGATTTGGAGTTCTTGCTTGACAAGTTGCAGGTGTTTTCCACCGAGTATGCTATCAAGAACGAGATTTTGTGTGACATTTTGCCAAAGGCGGCAACTTTCATAGAAGATGAGAACTCGGAGCTTGCCTCGTCCATCAGCTCTCTGCGCCAACTATTGGCGAGTGAGATCTTGAACGACTTGACGGACTTTACTAAGATCTTCGACTCGTCGCCCATTCAGCTTGATATCTCGGCAAATTTGTCGCTTGTAGAGACGATTTTCAAGCGTGTGGGTAACAGATCTATCTGTGTGCTTGAGGGCGGCCAGTTAGTGGGGGTGCTCCACAAGAAGGAGTTCATCACCTACTGCAGAGAGAGGGCGGCTGATACTAGTTAGCCGATAAGTTTGATATTTCATACTGGTTTTAGACACGTGCATTCATTATACATTTTACATCTGTGATTGTTCGTAGCATAAAGAGCAGTATTCATAGAGTGTTGGTGGCCCTTACTTAGTTAGTTGGCTCACTGCCTTCAATGCCCCACCCGCCTGGATTACTTGCACAGCCCGATATGCAGCGCATTACCACTTCTTGTAGCCAGCACCTACATTCCACAGCCCACTCACGAATTTCCGACAAACCAAAATGAAATCGTCTTTGATTGTCATAGAAGATCCTGTGAACTACCAACGCTACAAATCTGCGATTGGAAAGTCTTTGGATCTTTTGACTGAGGATGTACGGCAGTCGCAGGACTCCTTAGTACAGCAGCTCAAGCAGGCGGAGGACCAGCTCACCACCTACAAGCAGATCAAGGCACTGCTCACCAGAACAGTGTACATCTACATCCTGCCAGAAATTAGTCAGTTGAACGAGCTTGGAAATCATTTGTTTCACTTTTACCAGCTAGCGAGGGAGATTATAACTTCCAAGGAGAGAGAGCACAACTACCAACTCACCCCCACAATTTTCGCCGAGGTGGTCTTCAATACTGAAACCGTCGACCACATGGACTTCGATTTGATTATTACTGCTGAGAATCTGACTTTTGGCTACACGGGTGCTGCAAAAAGCTTGGCTTTGCCGTTGGACCCGGCCCTGGATCTGCCCAGTGCCCAAATATACGACGAGTCGCACAACTGGCTGGTGGACCATCTGCGAGTCGGTTGTATCGGTGGCACGTTCGACCACTTGCACGACGGCCACAAGATATTGTTGTCCACAGGTGTGTTCTTGAGCAAGGAGAAGCTTGTCATTGGTCTCGCCAACCAAAAGTTGTTGGCCAAGAAGAAGCATGCCGAGTTTCTCCAGACCTATGCGGAGAGAAAGTTGGTGGTGGAGAAGCTCATCAGCACACTAAAGCCGCAGCTCAGCGTCGAGATCTACGAGTTGAACGACATGTATGGGCCGACCGCGTACGTTTCGGACATGAACTTGTTGCTTGTGACAGAAGAGACCGCCAAAGGCGGAGAAGCCGTGAATGAGAAGCGCAAGGAGAACGGGTTGTCCCACTTGGAGGTGTTTGTGGCACAGATGGTAGAGATTGGAACCGATAGCACTGATGCGACGATCAGCAGTACGGGGATCAGAACGTTCATGAACGAGGAGTTTACCAGAATTACCGGCGAGTGAATAGGGCTGTGTAACGGAATTCACCGACTTTGCTACTGCTTGAGGTCTATAATACTATGTACATTCATGCGTCGTATCTTGTCGTATTTAGTTGGTTCTGAAACCAATAGCCTGGTCGATATTGGAGATTCCCGAGTCGAACAACAACCGGTCGACGAACCTGCCCACGGTCAACACCACCCGCGGTAAGATCTTGCCGTCATACGCATTCTTGGCGTACAAGTCTGCGCTGCTGTAATACACGTCCGCAGAATATGTGACAATGACACTCGTCGCTGGGTCCACTTCTGGCTTCAACTCAACGTACACTTCCAGGAAGTTGTTGCTGTGCGATCTGTAAGGCAATCCCCAACCGGCAAGGAACTCCAAACTTGACGGAATCCAGCTTGGCACCTGCAGCTTCAAAACCACAGAGTTATCTCCCTTAGAAATCATCTGCACGGTAGGAACCTCAGGTTCCACCTCAGCGTCGCCCTTGACCTTCTCCACGGCGTTTTCGGCCATATTCAAGGCTCCCTCAGTCACCCCAAGAGTTGTTAGGTAAGCCCGATAACCCGCGGAGCTCAAGAACAACTCGGCGATGTGATGCGTGAGCTGCGACTTTGTGCTCTGCTCAATGGCGCTTGGGTCAAGCTTCACTGACTTGTGGAATGTGTTGCAGTAGGCAAAGTACTGCTGCTCGTCTGTGCGATAGTTGTTGACCACCTTGTTGATACCCATTTTTTTTGGAAGCGTGTAAAACGGAATATCGTCATACTTCTTACTCAAGTAGTACCCATATCCGGTTGCAGAGGCACCCACTGCGAGAACAGTGCGGTTGAATATCTTCTTGATGCCCATGTTGGTTATGGAGGCATGTGCCGGACGGCTGGAAAAATTATAGACACTACGTCACGTGCCAAATGTAGGTGACACCAATCTTCAACTCTTATAAGCGGGACTAGAGTTTATTTATTCAAAACGTTGGAAAGAAGTTCAAATTTGAAATGATGAAACGCTTAGCTTCACCGTTTTTGGCTTGCCGCAGTCCTTATCGTCGGTCTTGATGTAGCGCTCAACATGCATGCGTTTCACGATGATCCTGAACCACATGTAACATAAGGGGTGGTGCACGCGATGAACAAAACCGCCAAACTTTGCAGAATTATCGAGATGAGCATTTTTCGTCAAAATATTTCGATAAGATGTTTAAAGCGCCCAACTTGGTGCACAGGTTCCGTGAAGATGTTGCCCCGAAGTTGACGCTGTTGGGTACATTCTTGGAGGAAAAGGTGAAAGAGACCAAAAACAAGAAGTTTTCAATTCCCTCCTTTGGGATACCAGCTCTCGAGCCTTTCTTTATCAAAAATCGATTTGAGCCGAATAACTCAAGTGGTGCTCAGAATAACATGGAAAAGGCAGATACCAATACTATGGACCCTGTTGGCCAGTCACCTACCAACATCTATGGCTACCTAACATTCAAAGAGAGAATATTGCAGCTCTGGTTCAACCAATACACCCTCCTACTTGTTTTGATCGGTATTAAGATTTGGATGTTTCGAGGGTCTATGAAGCTGGCCGTGGCTTCTGCAGAGACACATGTTGAGTCAACCATAGATCTACTTGACTTGTTGCTCAGCAATGCCGCATCGGTGCCAACATATGCTGCCAAAGGAGCAAACAAGCTAGTGGCAAAGAGCGTTCAAGAAGCGAATGACGCAACAGTAGCTGCCTTAAAGCTAGCTTTGAAGGGAGTCGAGAAGTTGCTTATATTTTACGTTGAATTGATGATAGGAACCTATGCGTGTCTCTTGACTGTTGCAGTTGACTCCGCAGCAGATGTGGCAACGGATGCCACAGAAAACGTTGTCGAATACGTTAACAACACCATTGGCAGTATAACTTCCGGAGTGCAGAAAGAGTTGACTAATTTATCTTACATGGTAAATACTGCTCAGAGTGTCGGCAAGAGCATTTTGGACTTGTTTAAGCACAAGAAGAATACGAACTCCACATTTGACAAAGTCAATCTCACCATGACTAGCTTGCAGCACCTCACGATTCCTGCTTCTGTCAATCAAAAATTGCAGCTGTTGCTGAGCAAGGTTCCAGACTTTGACGCAGTGGAAAATAAGACAAAGAGCCTTATTGGTACTCCGTTCGAGATCTTGCGCAATGAACTCAACGGCACCACGCTATATGATATGCCAGGAAACATGTCGGTACCCACGAAAAAAGACATCACCGTAATGAATGATCCAAATCAGATTCGCAACATCTTTCACAAGCTAAGCAAGGCAATTGATGATACGCTGAAAGCAATTGTGATAACGGTGTTTGTCTGCGCGGTGCTTGTGATGGTCCCTTTGACAGTGATGGAGTATTTGAAATGGCGGAAAAGCTGGAGAATGGTTAGAGACGTTACTGCTGCATCAACAAACAGTGAAGTTCTTGAGGTGGTAGAAAGCTACTATAACAGACCAGCACTTTATGTCTCTGTTTTAATGATTCGGTTGCTAGGCCTCCAAACGCCCAAGAGCAGGTCGCGAGTTCGATGGTTCTGCTGCTTTTTATTCTCCTACCGCTCTGTCTATGTCATAGCACTAGCAGTTTCCGGTCTCCTAGCAGTTTTGCTACAATGGCTTATTATTAAAGCTGCTGAGAAAATTACCAAAGAAGCCAGCATAGAGTTCGCAAAGATGGGTAATGAGGTCAGCGCATTTTTCACTAACGCGGCTGAGAACTGGGTAAACTCGACTAACACTTACGTGAATAATGCCGAGAATCAAATGAACAAAGACTTGTTTGGAGATGTTGTTACGGCTACCAAGGCAGTCAACTCAACGGTGTCGGTGTTTTATGGAGACATTCAAAAAGTACTTGACAAAACGTTCAACGGCACCATATTCCAAAAGCCGGTGGCTGGCATCATCAATTGCATAATAGGTCGGAAAATTGAAGAAATTGAGAAAGCTTTGACGTGGGTTCACGACAATGCGGAAATCAGACTACCCAGAGTTAACAAGAGTTATTTTCCAGAAGTCAGCGAGGCCAACCTGTCGATTGGTGATGCAGTGCTGAAAGCAACAGGGACCGTGGACAAGATCATGACCAAGGTGTTTGAAGCTGCCTACAAAACTCTTCATTTTGAATTCAAGGTGTCAGTCGTTTTGCTACTAATATTTATGCTTCAATGTCTTATCGGTCTTGTGGTATTGGCTATCAAAGTCTGGAAAGATGATTCCCCTGTGGAGCAAGTAGACCAAATTTGGAAGTCACCTCCAGAACCCAAGTTATACTTGACCCCACATAATAGCTCCAGTTCCATCGAGACCAAAAGACGCAGGGAGACATTGTTGGATATTGGGAGCTTGGAAACTTTCAGCGACTGGTCAGAATTGAGATTGGCGAGACCAGAGTCAAAGATCTTTGAGCCTCCAATGAAGCATCGAAAGATCAACTCTACACAGCTTGTGAAAGTTAATGCCGTTGAATAATTAGAAGGGTAATCTATATAGTTAATGTGTTTTTCAGTAGTGCAAATGCAATGAAAACAAATGTATGATACAGGCCAGCCATTGGTGGCTAGCTTTGATAATAGTATAATATAGCAGGGCAACTTGGAGTGTCCGAAGTGAAGAGGTGTCTGAAGGGGCAGATGTGATTCAATCAAACAAGCTAGTCTTCCAACGATAACTCATTGGCAAGGGCGTGCTCAAGTTCTTGAGCTACATTGGGGTCTTCAGAAGACAAGCATACGTCAGAAACTGGTTCTGGCTGCTCTTCTTCCTGCTCCTCAATGGCCTCTGGCTTATCAAAAGGGTTCATGCCGTTCAATAACTTGAACAATGCCAAACCCCATTGTTTCTTTTCCTCCTTGATGTTATGAATGCTGGCTTCATAAATTGATTCAGCCGTTTCGTCCTGATAGATGGCGGGTGGTGGATTTGAGATGGTTTGCAGACGCTCATGAGTGTCAGTGGGAATGGTATCTGGGTCAGGGGATCTGGTGAAGTGGAAGCTGCCAAAGTTTTTGGAAAGCGACAGAAGTAGTTCGGGCCGGTGCAAACGGAAGGTGTTCTCAACGAGCTGTTTTTGATGTTCAAGTTCGTCACGTTCTCTGTTCATAGTAGCCAAAAGCAATGCCTGTGACGTCTTACTTGCTTCAGCCAGCGACTGAAGCACTGTGGAATGAAGCACTGGCGTTATCGAAGGGTTCATCATGGACTCGCGGTCGGCAGGCTGGTGCGCTACACGTGAAAGCCACGTCATCGTCTGTCTTTGCGAATCTTCCTTCGTGCTTCTGTTGTGCACTTTCATATCGTGAACTTTCGAGACCTGTGTTGTTGGGTTGGTCAATGGGAATTTGAACCCAAGGTTCAACTCCGGCTCGTTGACACTAATTCCGAGGCCCTGGCAAGACTTAAAGTGCTTTAGAGTCTGTTTATGCTGCTCCACATTGCTGAACAAGTCGCCCTTGTAGTTCGAGTGAAAAATGTCGTTGAGCGAGTGGAAAGACATCGTCTTTTGCTGTCTGTGGTTGACAACGGAAATGTCTGCATCGTCATCAAAGAAGCTGTAGACAGGCTCCAGCTCTTCTGGAGCTTCTTCTTTCAAAGGCACTGGGGCCGAGTTTAAAACACTTGATATTGTGTTCAACGACTGCTTGCGTCTGCGGCTCAGGCACCGGAGGGGCCGGAGTTTGGTGCTCTCTTCAAACAACGAGGTGGCGGCAGTCAGTACTGAAGACATCGTGGTATGGCCGGTCCACTTCCCTGGTGTAAAAGCTGCCGGGTGTTCAGATGGCGGGGTCATAAACTCGTCGAATGTTCTGTTCATGACCGGAGACGCCACCGAGCCCAGCAGGCTGGACTGCAGCATGTACTGCTTCTGGAGGTGATGGAATTCCTGGGCCAAGTTTTCTAGCGTGGTCTCTGTCGTTCTCCAATCTAGCACCTCATCTTTCATATCGTTTATACTGGCCACTCTGTGGTGTGACCTTAGTGCCTTGGAACGAGTGTGGGACTCTAGCACGTCTATTTGAGTCTCAAAGAACCCTGCCCTTATGGTGAGGGCCTCAAGTTTGGCCAAGTATTCCTGGGCACTGATAGCATCGAGATTCAACTGGTTGACTCTGTTATCATATTGAAAAATGTCGCTGTTGAGGCTGGTCAAGTCCCGGGATAGGAGGCTGTTCATCCGGAGGCTAGAGCTGAGGTTTGAAGAGCATGCTTCAAGCCGCTGGGTAACACCGTCTAGTTTGGAGGCAAACTGGGAATCCTCCATGGTAAAGCAGTGGTCAAGTCAAGTTCATCCAAATATAATAGAAGGCCGTGGCTTTGCGTCGGAAAACCTCGGCAGTGCTTGTTTTTGCGGCGACTTGCTCGTGATGAGATCAAGGCTGGATCACTATAGTTTTATAAACACAGTTTTTTTTAGGAGCAGACGGGTTCCCAATCGGGAGTCGTCTGCCAGTGGTTGTAGCGGCTGCATGGGGCTGCATTTTTTTCCGTAACTAGCGGGGGACGGGCCAGGAAAAGCAGGGTGTGGTAGGCAAGGCAGGGAACCAACAGAGGTAATGGCGAAATAATAACTTGACCAGTAAAAGAATTATAATGTTCAAACTTTGCCAATTCAAGAACCCAGAACAAGATGTAGTTCTCCCGTTTTTGTTCCTGGCTTTGCTTGACCGGCCAGATTTGGAACATGCATGATTTGATCTGGGCCGACCTGAGGTGACCCTTGAAAATGGGTAATTTAGCGGGTGCCCGGAGAAATGCGGCTCCTCGATAGTAGTAAGGGGAAAGCTGTCGAACTTGCGGCAAAACTATCCAGAACTACGAGGACCATTTGAACCGAGAAATCAATAAGCTTCTTTGTCTTTGCCTCTGGCTGTTGCCCATGGCTTTCTGACTTGCCCAAACATTGGCCACGCCTGATGAGACCTTTAATAATTGGTCGCGTGCAATCCTGCGTGGCTCATTAGCACGCCTAGAATGAGATCGCCCTACTAAATTGCTCACCGGATCCGATCGGCCGTGCGTTCTGGTTATGCGTTGGGGCAATGCGCTTTGGGCGTGAATCAATTACAATGTGGTATTTGCCATGCGTCTCGACCAAAGCATCGCATGCATGCAGGCTACGCGTAAGCTCCATTTCGGACTCACTATAAAAAATCTTCGTTGCATAACGACGGATTGTCACGCAGCCTTGGAATGATCGGCTTTCCAAAAAACTCACTCGTATCTGATCACCGTGCTTACCTCCTACACTTTGCACTTTGACATCACATTATAAAAATACATTACATCCCATGCGGACCCCTCGCCTAGTATCTTGGCAACGGAGGCGGTCTCTTCCAGTAGTACTGCTTGTGCGTCTTACGGCAGCTCCGCAAACTGCTGCCTCCCTTCACAGAGTTCACCATCTGCACTCTGTCCATGTCCTCGTCCTGCTCAATGTCGTAGTAGTACTCCTCGTCAAGTGGCTTGCCCGCGGCGTCCTTACCTTCTCTGTAGATGACACCCACACAGGCAATGTCCAGGAGCACCAACCGGAAGTTTCTCTTGTCCAAGCTGTCGAGCTTCTTGCTGATCCCCTTCAATTGGGAAAGAGGCGTCGACGCCAATCTGGAGAACGCAAGGTGATTGACCAATACCTTCTTGATGTCCTCCAAGTTTTGCACCTTGAGCAACATCTCCTTCTTGGCGACAATGTCTCTGTTGACAGCGTCGATAAGAGTCTTTGGGTCCTGGTAGTCGTAAGAAGTTTTGGACTTCTTGGCAGCCTTGGGATCCTCCTCCGAGGTTTTGGACTTCTTGACGGCTTTGGATTCTTCCTCCTTAACACTCATTGGTCTCTTCTTAGACTTGGCCTCCGGGTCGGGTTTCTTCTGGCCAAGCATCATCTGCTTGACGGCATTTTTGCGGTTGAGATCAGAGTCACTCAAAGGCTGCAACGCCAACATCTCCTTCTTAGAGTCAGCCTTTCTGCTTGGCGTTGGCTGGCCCAGTCTGATGTTGGACACCTTCTTGACGGGAGTCACAGGATCGACGTTCGCAACTTGCTGAGTCTGCGGAGTCTGCTGGACAGGAGTGGAGGTGGCCAACGGCTTGAATGGGGTTTCTTCCATGGCCACGGTGTTGGCCCTAGCAGGGGTGTTGTCATTGGCTGGGATGTCAGCCTTCGACAGAGTGCTGATATTAGCTGGAGTATTAATCTTTGCTGGGGTATTGATCTTAGCCGGGGTACTAGCCACCGACCGAGCTGGGGTGATCGACTTCTTAACAGGCGTCTTATGATCAACAGAAATCTCAGCGGCGACAGGCTTAGTAGCTTTCTCCACCGGCTTCAATGCCACTGGCTCCTCGGTCTTGTCGTCAACCTTTGGAGAGTACTTCGACAACTCGACTTGGCCGACAGTTTCTGGAGCAAATGTCTCCTCATCGGTAAGATCTGGGTCATCACTGGCTGGCACGTCGATAGTGCACAAGATCCCGCGGATGTCCAAAATGACGTTTGCAAGTCTTGGGATTCTCAACACCTCGTTAGGAAGCACCAAGAACTTGCTCATGTTCTCAGAGACCTGTAAAACACGAGCAAACATCGTCAACCCGCGGTGTACCAAATCTTTGTAGCGTAAGTGCGCGTACTTCTCGTACTCCTGAGTCTCCTCTGGCACAAGCTCAAACTTTCTGCGCTCGCCAAGATACTTCACCTTTGCGGCAATAGGAATTTGAACCTCTAACGCGTTGACACCAAAGCACTGTACCACGATCATGTCTGCGGCACGGTCGTACGACACGGCCGCGTGCTTCCGCGACACCAAGTTTTTGGTGTCTGCCAAAACAACATCACACAACGACGAGCGACCCACAGAGAGTTTCTGGCCGTCCGATGGAAGAATGATGTGCTTGAGCTTCGAAACACGCGTCTTCTTCACCTTGGCGGTCTGCTGTGACATGTCCACATACTCAAACTGCTTGGCCGCGTCGTTGATCGCGTGGTAGTCCGAGTCGGCTGGCACGTCGAAATGGACCACCTTAGGACCTCCGTCGATCTTTTCAGACCCAAACTCGCGCACTGGAGAACTGCTTCTAACATGCCCCATGGAACTACTTGGCTCTGGCGTAGGATACTCCGCGTCAAGGTGTTCGGTGGCACCGGGACGCGTCAGGTCTTTGCCCAAGAACCGCTTGTAGAAACTGGCGCTTTCCTTGACATAGTCACCAGACTCGTTGTCAGACAGATCCTGGCCGTAGTAGACGGGCGACGAGGGCGGAAAAACAGACATTATTGGCGACGCGACTTGCTGGTGGTTAGTGGAGGCTCTCAGATGGCAATGGTGGATCAGAGGAACCATCGAGAAAAAGATCACTTACTCAATAGCTGATGTATCTATTGATGTCTGCTAATTTGCACTGACTCGGAATAACTCGAAAGAGGTATATTTACCAAGTCTTGGGCAACTGCTAAACAAAGCTGGAAAAAAATCCAAGTGCTACGCGTAAATGGTAGCTGCGCTGCACGTATAGCCTCGAGGTACCAGCGCAACGGGTCATTCAAGTTTCGCGTATGTTTACCAACACTCCGCCAAAAAACAACAATCACGTGACTTCCAACACCTCCGTGAGCTCAGCTTCTTCGGCGACAAACGCGTCGTAGAGGTTGTCGGCTTCGTCTGGTGTGATAAAAACCTCGAGAATGTCTCTGGCGAGGCCTATAATATTGTCTGAAAAGCCAAACTCGACCCCATTGGGAAATCCCGAGTCGATCTCCACGAGCTTGCTGGGCGAGAGCTCGGTCGTGGCTCTGATTCCCCGTGATAACCGCGCCTTCTCCTCGCAGGTCTTATTGAACATGAACCCCGAGTAGTTGAGTTTCTGGCGAGCCTTTGTGAGAAGCGCTAAAGCGCCCTTGCCGTCGCTGGTTGCACTGAATGCTATGCGCGTAAGCACCACAATCAACTGCCGCTTGACGCCCGTGGGAATTCTGGCTATGAGACCCTGAGACTCTTCTTCTCCCAAGAGTAGCGGAGCTAAGAGTAGAATTATCTCTGAGATGATCTCGATGCGTGCGTCCACTGACCACCCTCTGGGGTCTCTCATGAGTAGCTCCTGTTGAATGCGTAACTCGTCAACAATGAGTCGAACGCTTTCCGTGGAACTCAAATACGTCAGCTCTAGTATGTTGTCATGCGACAAGTAGGTGCCAAAGAATTTGAGCACAGTATTTTTGAGAAAAAATATGTGGTGTTCGTGGTACCATTTTTCAGTGGCAGTAGACTCTCGGAGCTGCAAAGTGGTGTTTAGGCTCACCGGGAACGGCTGGCTATAAAGACCATTTTGCGAATGTGTGATATAGGGAGGTTCAGACGGAACAATTTCATTGAGCAATGACAACCTTGAGTTATTGCCCACTGATCTGTTTAAGCCGTAAAAAAAGAACTGCAGCTTCATTTCCACGTCTTTCCCTAAAAGCGCTAGAACTAAATTTATAAGCTCCTTGTCACAAAATTTAGATGTTTCGCCCCGCGACCCAACAATAAACAACGTCGTGACAGAAGAGCTGAGACACTCAAGGAAGCTGATGACACAGTTGATGGGACAGAGTGGTGATAAGGAGAATCTGATAAAGTCTGAAGTGATGATGTCGGTCCATAGAGTGTTCAGGACCAGGGAGTCAAGAATGCATCCGATGCTCGAGGCGGTCTCTAGTATGTCGTATGCAAACACCAAATTGATGCTCTTGAGATAAGACACCTGGTAGTTGTCGGCCGAGACCGATTCTAAAAACTCCTCGGCGGTGGAAGAGAACCCGTTTTGGGCGATGGGAGCTAGTCCCGAGTCCAAGATATTGAAGAACTTCTCCGCGACAAACACAGAAAACCGCAAAGCAAGTGTGACCGTCTGGTTTGTAACTGCATTTGTTCTGAACAACAAGAGATTGTGCACAAGTGCGAGAAGGAAAGGAGTGGCGAGGATTTCGTCCCGCCGCAATAGTTCAGTAATAAAACTGACAAGAATATCAAGAAACTCACTGATAAGCTCATCAATGCGCAATTCACTGCTGAGATTGACTAAGCAGCTCATCAACGACTGCGAGACTTGATCCTGGTATTTGTTGATCCGCAAGCCTTTGTATTGATAGTCGAATGTGATGCAAATCTTCGACAACATATCCACAGTGGTTCTAGAGGCACCCAAAATGTAATGGTTCAAGATATTAGACAACAACAAAGACTTGTACTCGGGCTGTCGCACAGCTTTTCTTTCTGGTCTTGTCTCCTCAGTAGTGGACTCCTGCATCTCAGTGTCTTCACTCGACTTGCTCAGATCTGGCCCGGTCTTTCTTTTCTTGTTGTATATTGGGTTCCTGAGCTCTGCCGCATATATATTCTTCTCGTCTTCGAGCTTCTTGATCTTTGTCTCCAACTGTGCAATTCTGTGCTCTTTCTCTTTGCTGTAGGCACTGTGGCTCTTAATGTAGTTACTCAACTGCTGACTCTTGTACGCTTCCGTCTCCTTCAACTTACTCCGTAGCACGGCAGTCTCTCCCACGGCCTGCAAATACTTGTCGTTCAACTCGACTAGTTTGTTTCCTTGTGTTCCGAGACTGATGTCGTCCCCGCTCAGCGGGGCGGTACTCTGGGCATTGCACGACTTGTCTCGCTGCGTAGAGCTCGACTGGGCCTGCTGCTTAGCCGTCAAGGCAATAAAGTCGTTGTCGTCATCTTCGCTGAAAACATCGCCGAAACTATCATCTGACATCGGCCACAAATCGTAGGGACGTCTAGGACTGGTGTTTGTTGTGCTGCAGATGAGCTACGTTTGAAAAATAATTGATCCCGGCCCAGCATGCATCAGACAGCAGGCAAATATATCTGCAGTTGCCGTTTCGATTTCACTAGGAAACACTGTCAGGTATTAGAGTCTGCTCTAATCATAAGACTACTTCTCAAAGCAGCTAGTCTCTTGCATTGTCAATTACTCAGAGTTTACAATACTAAGTCTCAATCCGTAGTATGTGATCAAACTAGCGACTGACGTGTGCCTCTTAGGGCGGACAAGTGCCATACTCTTCGGTTACGCAACGTGACAACCACAGCTTTTGGCTGAGATTGACATTACTTAGCTAGCAACGCCACCAACTCAACTTAGTCCCATCAATTTCCCAATCAAGTCACACCATTCCTACCACACTTCAGTGACCAGGGTGCAGCTGCACAATCCACCGAGTTGCCACGCGCTGCTGCACATATCTACGCCTCATTTTTGACTCCACGTTTGTCCTCTGGCCCTATGCCTCATACATTTCTTACTACTATTTTACTTGATTCCGGATCCCTACCTTACTTGCCCGTTGACTTTTTGCCGATCTGGCTGCGAGTTGCCTACTTCTGCATGAGCCCGTGAACAAGTACTCAAGACCCACTTGGAGCCCTCTCTTGGCTCGATGCGTGCCCTTCAAAGCCAGCTTTGTTGCCGCTATTACCGGAATAGTACGCAGTGCGAGCCACAATAATCCAGTATGACGGGAATGCAAATTCGAGTATATAAGGTCTTGATGCGTGCCTCCAATGCAGCTCTATCTTCAACACTCAAACATACTTACAACACCCACTTTCACAATGCAATTCTCTACTGTTTTCTCTACTGCTGTTTTGGCCGTTGCCGCTACCGTGTCTGCCGCTCCAATTCCTGTGGACATTCAAGAGTTGATGCTCGAGGTCAGAGGCGCCTTCGAGGGTTTTTAGTCAACTGTCGTTGTTCAATTTTCGCAGTACTTATGCTCTCTTCCTTCTCCCACGGCTAGCTGGACTAGCCTCTCCATGCTTACTCCCTTCTTTGCACTCACATTCACACACACTACATATTTTTCAGTGACCTCGCTGTCACATGTATCATACTTCCGGATTTTGGGTTTCTTGCTTCTACGTATAAATAGCTGGGTCTAATTATAACACTTTACTTGACTGACAGTAGACCAATGGTACTAGACACTCTCAAGAGGTTTGGCACTCCCACATAATATCACTACACTGTGTGTTTCAATCAAAGCCAAAGTCTCTCAGAACAGTATATGACCACTGTTCACACTCCCAAAATCTTGCTCACTGCCTACTTATTGCCTCAACATCTCATTGCAACCGGTACTTCGCCCTTCTCATGCCAGGCAAGGGCCGCGGCATATTGCACCTCAACCCCAAGGCTTAGCCCTAAGCCGTGTATTTCTATTTTTGACAACAGCTTTCATGATAATTACCAATGGTGGGATCTTGCATTCCCAATTAGGAAATCAAAGGCACTGCCTGAGCATCCCCCATCGCGCCAACTCATGCAGTAGTGCCAGTTACCAGCATGCAGTACCTAGTATGCCAGAAGCGCCCTCTCGAAATCCAAGGCACTGAGCTGGATTAGAGTTATGTGTGCCCTGCAATTAATTTCAAAGATTCTATAAAGTCAGAGCAATTTACCACTTTTGATAAGATTATCATCTCACATTACAAACGCACAACTCTTCAACGCTTCACAATGCAGTTCTCTACCTTCGTCTCCACCATTGCCATCGCCTTGACTGCCGTCTCCGCTGCTCCAATCCCAGTGGACGTCCAGAACATGATGCTCGAGAAGAGAGCCGAGTTTGACACCGTCTACTAAACGGCCTCATTGCAATCTGTTTAGCAATTGCTTAATATCTCAAAAACAACTTTTCGTTACATCATTTATGACCACTTTTCTATTGCATATCTATTACTACTGCATTTGGCCGCTTGGGCGGGTCCCAAGCAGGTCACCATGGGCTCTTAGGCGGGGTTGGGCGACTCACCTCTGCTCCGGGCGGGGAACGAGTAAGACTCCGGGGCGGCATGGACCGTCCTCCGGGCAAAGTTTGTCTGACACTGTCATCTGTTGTTCTGGGATTCCCCTCACTTTTGGCTACAGACCGGATCAGATCACTCGAACCCTATCTGGCCGGCTACAAACTTCATGCCCACTTTAGATTTCTCAACAATTCATGTATTCTCATAATATATACCAACTAAAACAATGTAAACAAAGTTCAGAAAGTTCGAAGCGGCCGACTAAACCAGCCGATTGATTGCCACAACTGTTAGTTCATCGCTGGCCGGATCAGCATCAAGTCGTGGCTAGTGATCGAAGGTCTTCTGTGGCCCATGCCTGCCGGAGGCGGAACCGAGGACTCGTCGAGCACGTTGAGGCAGTCGCAGCGGTACTCTTGCGGGGTCGACTTCATCATTGCGTTGATGTGCGCAGCGTCGGTGTCGCCGCAGCTGTCGTACGACTTCTTGTAACAGAGAGTGCAGATCGATGGTTGGCACATTTTAGTCGATGGTCAATTCGCGATAGAGGGCCTGTGGCAAGCAGAAGTTGCGAGTATAAGTTTAACGAGGAATTGAGTTTGTGAGCCGATGGAATGTATAACTCAGTTGGTTTTATATTCTGAAATTCATAACAAGTGGGCCACCTTTTATACTGGAACAAAAGAAATTCACGTAACTTGCAGCTTCCCCGATCGCTGATAAGATTAGGCTTTGACCTGCAGCCGGGGCCGACTAGACAATAACAATCTGGGCAGCTTGATCACCCACTCCAGATTCTCCGCAAACTTCCTCAACTGCCATCCCCGAATATTTTGAAATGCCTCCAGAACAAAAATTAACTTACCATTTATGGCTTTCGCCATCATACCGAACAATACGATGAGCCTGCCACTGCCTGGCCCCGCCCATGGCCCATCC
Source organism: Saccharomycopsis fodiens (assembly GCA_002564235.1). Taxonomy (NCBI): domain Eukaryota; kingdom Fungi; phylum Ascomycota; class Saccharomycetes; order Ascoideales; family Saccharomycopsidaceae; genus Saccharomycopsis; species Saccharomycopsis fodiens. The sequence goes on from JNFV01000003.1 coordinate 628,945, forward strand.
CTGACGTCAGTCTCAGATCCCCAACCCCGCATTTTGATCATGATACCAGACCGAAAGTGGCTCCCGCCCGCTTTTGAGGCAACGAGCCACGAAGCTTTTCCTGACTGGGACCCACTGTTCCATGACGCTGTCGAGATACGGAGACTCTAGTGTGATGTCATTGCCAAGCTAACCATATCTGTGGCGCAAGCGGGGCTCTTTCTGATAGAAATAGAAATACTTATGGAGGTGGAGATCGAGATAGCGATCTTCGAGGGCGATCACCGCCAGCCCCACGCTGTCGCGCCCAATTTCGAAGATGATGCCGATTCCAACAATCATGGGGTTCTGTCTGATAAGCACTACGAGATTTGGGGAGATTTACACTTTGTACTACGGACGGAACGGGACTATTCCTGGCGATGCTTAGCTTACAACAATCCATAGTAAATAAATTAAGCAAACAAACCAAGCTATAAAATATAAAGTCTAATAATATAGTCGTTTACGCACTCGCGCTGCGGAGCACGCCCTCGTTGGCAAACGCCTTCTCCATCTCCAACAAAAACTTGTCAAACACCTCCTTCAGGCCCTTGACTCTCTGGAACTCGAGTTTGGACTTGGACTCGTAATCGTATATGAAGATCTTGAACAGCGTCGTGGCAATCATGCGCTTCAAGAACACCTTGCTGCTGGTGTTGCTAATCCCGCCCGAGATCACGTTGTCCGTCAATTTGACGTCCTTGACCCCGTGTTTCTTCCAGTTCACCAACATCGACTTGATGGCAACCAACGACTCGTTGCGAGACAAGCTGATGATCAACTCCTTGTTGTTGTTGTAGTTCATCTTGTAGCTCGTCGACGGCTTGGCCGGCTTCGCCTCCTTCTTCGACATGCGTCTGAACAACAGCCCGCTCTTGTTGCGTGGCCGGTCGGTGACCCCGTTGGTCACCAAGTTGTACGACGACGTGTTCTCGTGCTTCACAAACTTGATCTTGTTCTCGGTCTCCAACACCTTCTCGGTCAAGCCTTTGGACGGGTGGAACGGCGAATCAGACGCCACGGTCGGCTCAGGTTCCTGCTTGTAGCACTCCTTGTAGTTGTTGTCGCATTCAATGGTGCGCACCACTAAATCGCGCGTCAGGTCGCCGATCTCGCCGTAGAGACCGCTCTCGTAGCTCTTAGGCAACGCCAGCGAGGCACGCGTGTTCGCCGTAGGCGTCACAATCTCAAAGTCGTCCTCGATGTCTTCGAAAGTGTCTTCGTGTTCGTGGACTTCTGGAATATTGAACGCCTTCTTCGACACCTTGCGCGGTTCTCTCACTTGTTCTCTAACAGGTTCTCTAACAGGTTCTCTGACAGACTCTCTTGACTCTCTGGACTCCCTGACAGGCTCCTCCTTCGGCGTGTTAACCTCAGTACTGGCACTGAAGTTCCGCAAAGACGACTTGCTATCGTTGCCAAAAGCATTTGTAGGCTCGAAGATATCGTTTGACAGCGTGAAAACCAACGACTCGCGAGAGCTGTTGGACGCCTTGCTGAAAGGAGAAGAGCCATTGAGCAAACCTAAACCTGGGTCAAGGCGCGAAAGCGGCGCCCGGGGCCCGCGCGACTTGTCCAACGACTGCTTGTTAGCAAGCTGCTTAATCTCCTCGGCAGTCAAAGTACCGCGCTTGTTTGAGGCGCCAGAAGCTCCACGGCTCGTGGCCTGCTCCTTCTGCTTCTTCTTCGCCTCGCGCAACTCCTTCTCAGCCTTCTGTCTCAACGCCTTCTCTTCCCTAGCCTTTCTTTCAAGATAGCTCTCGCCAAAGATGCTCTGGTACTTGGTGTCAGAGCGGCCAAAGAACTGGTCGCACAAGACCTCAAACTCCGACTTGGTAGCCGTAGTCTCGTTTTCGATGTAAGTCGTTGGCTGAGGGGTCTTCTCGCAGGAGCGGTAGTAGTTCGAAATCACCTTCAGCGACAAAGTCGAGCGCATAGTTCTGGCGGACCGCATAGAGTATGTGCTCTGGTGGGTCTTCATGCCCTTCTTGCTCTTTGACTTGTGCTTCTTCTTCTTCTTGCTAGGCGATTCTTCGACGTGGTAAGTGTCCCCGTTCGGCACGAGCGACGAAGTCTTGTACCGCTTGTTTCTCTTTGGCGACACCTTGTAGTTGACCGGGTAGTTTAGCGAGATCGCAATCTCCTTCTCCAAGACCTTCTGCTTCACTCTCTCGTTAGATAGCGTGCTGTTGATCCGGTTGATGTGATCGTTGGTGATCTCAAAATCAAAATTGTCGCGCGAGATCAGGTTCAAGTTGTAGCTATTCAAGTTCAACTTCTCGTAGCTGTCGGCCAACGAGTCGATTTTGGTCTTGAACTTGTGCACGGGAACACCAGGAGACACCACATTGATCGCCTCGTCTTCATCGTCAAAAGCAAATTCCTCGTCGTCAAACTCGTCCTCGAACCCGTAGTCGTTCTGCAAGTACTGGCTGAGGTTGAGCGAGCCGTTGTACGACGCGATCGAGTTGCTCACCCGCATCTGCTTCGGGCGGTAGTAGCTCGAAATGCTCTTCTGCAGGCGCGCGTGCGTGGCAATGCTCTTGTTGGACTTGAGCTGCACGTTGGCCAACCGCGAGAGGCGGTGGCTCGAGCCCTGTTTCGTGTGGTTGATGAGTTTCTTCTTGTTGTGCGAGAACGAGACGTTGCGCTTGTGCGAGCTTGGGGCCGCAATGCTGATGTTCAGGTACGCCTTGGTCATGCGCAGATTTTTGAGTTCCGCAGGATACGACTCCTCGAGGTCCGAGTCTGGCTCCTCGAGCGCCACGTGGTTCTCGTTCGTCACATAATGTGACGAGCCAACACTGAAACCCACCAACAAAGAGTAAAACACCTTGTCGACATTCACTTTGTGGTTTGTCAAGTTCTCGATGATGTCAGCAACCTCCTTCTTGTTATGATACAAGATCATAAGATGCTGGAAAACCTTCTTGTCAATATTCTTGGAAGAAGCGCCGATCTTCTTGTCAAAATTGTAGTTGTTGATGATCAAGTGGTTCTGCGGATTCGTCTTGATGAGGTCCTGGTTGATCGAGTTCGTGAACAAGTTGATATTCTTGTAGTACGCCGCCTGCTCGGGCGAGTAGTAGCCCAAGTTGTGCTTGTGGAAAAGCTCCGACCGGAGAATGCTCTCGGCATCGATTCGGCTCGATGGATCAAGACAGAGCATCTGCGAGAGCAAGAGCTGAGCTTCTACGGAGAGGTAGTCTGGCATCTCGTACTCGCCGGCCTTCACCTTGAGAAGCAAGTCCTTGATGTTCTCGTCGTCGAATGGCAATTTGCCAGTCAAAACTGCATAGAGAATGACTCCGCAGGACCAAATATCGGATTTCAACCCATTGTAGTCGTCCGCGTTGATCACTTCTGGCGCGGCGTAGTGCGGCGACCCACACGACGTCTTCAACAAAAACGCCGGGATCTTCTTGGTGGCAGTTTCGGTCTGGGTATATTTGAGCAACTCCAAAGTCGCCATGCCAAAGTCGGCAATCTTCAAATGCATCTCGCTGTCAATAAGGATGTTCTCGAGCTTGAGATCGCGGTGAACAATGCCCCAGTTGTGCAAGAAAAAGACTCCACTGATGAGCTCCGAAAACAACTTGACGGCTTTGGCCTCCAGAAGAGGACCCACATTGACAAGATAATCAAACAACTCGCCGTTCGCGACGTACTCTGTGATGAGGTAGAGGTGGTTCTTGGACTCGTACACGTCGTAGAGCTTCATGATGTTCTGGTTGTCTAAAAGCTTCATAATGATAATCTCTCTTTGGATACCGTACGGGAGCCCCGCGGCATCAATCTCGTTGGGAGCCACTTCTTGAGGATCCAAGTGCGACTTGTTCACGATCTTGATGGCGGCTTTGAGTCCGGTGGTCTCGTTGGTACCAAGGATGACCTTGGACGTCGAGCCGCGGCCCAATTCCTTGCCAAATTTCCACGGGCCAATCTTCTTGGTCTTGTGCGGATACGGGTCGGCATAAGCCTGGTGGTTGTTGTGCGAAGAGGGTATAAGCGACGATGCGATCGAGGCCAGGCTCGGATACGCTGCCATCTGGGTCATATTGAAGGGTGTGTTGCCCTGGAAACTGCTGGCGGTATGTATGCCTAATTCGGCGATCGTGAAGGGTGGTGGAAACCTGCTGTTTGATAAGTAACTCGGGAATGCTCGAAAATGGTTGGGGAAGGCCTCTTTCAGAACCGAGCTTCACTGGACCTGGGTTACTGGGTTAATCAACAAAAACCAATTGCACTCGAAAGTTGGTGCGCTGCTCCGAAACGAATTAAACTTTGTTTGTTTTTTTTTGTCTCAGTGCTTGCTGCAAGGAGTTGATTTTCCCGTACATTTTCCAGCAGGGAACACGATCGGAGAAGGGGGAAAGCCCAAGGGAGTTTTGTATCTTGAAGGAAGAGATATACTTTGAAACAAAGACAACATAGCAAAGGGAGTTCTATCATTTCACTTGATACAGCATTTTCTTGTTTCTTTGTGACTCCTCCCCTCGAATAATTGCCCCATTGCTTCCCGACACGCTATTTGGGTTGTGGCAGCCATGCAGCGTGGATGCGGGATCCGCCCCAAGCGCGGCATCGTGCAGCGCCCGAGCCCCTCTAGCTATAGCCAGGTGAGTATATCGCGGCATAAAGTTAAGGAGTAAGGTTTGCCATGGCACGCCAAAAAAAATCATAGCTGGGGAGCAGCAATAGGATTCCAGTTGATAATGTCTCAAAAAGTTTCACGCTGGCTTAGTAGAGGCATCAGCATTGATTGAGGATCATGGGATTGGCTTTTATGTCTGGCTCTCTAAGGATTGCGCCTCCCTCGGCTGACACCTGAAACGCGGGTCCCAGATCGATGAGTGCCTTTTTCGCATGTCTAATTGTGAAGAGACGCGCATATTTTTGACGGATCTGTAATTGTAGCTCTCAAAAGGTGGAGGGTGCCTGCGGAAAGCACATACCATGTCCAATCGATCGAGAGGGCTGCCATTTTGGGGTGGTTCGGCATACGCAAGCCCCATGGGAGGTGTCCGTGTGGCCTGACTGTCCAGCTGAGACACCTAATATTCATATTTTCTGGTCCCGCCCAAGTGTCCAGCAGAAGCGTGCAACACTTGCCGAGAGTGTGAGCCGCAAAAAAAAAAAAGAAAGTAAAAAGAAACGATCTTCTTAGTTAATTAATGCCTTTGCAAAACATTTTGATAATATCTACTGATCCTAGAAATACCATCAAACCACAATAGCTCTTCGAACCTTGCCCCTTGCCTTGCTCATCCCCCCGGTCGCCACAATAGGCAACCTGTATTAAAATACCTACCAATTGGGGAACTCACTAATTGCGCCTCAAATGATAGCCTCATTTCGCAACCTGACGGAAACGGCGTTCCCGTGCTGTGTCCGGCGCGGGGCGGCCCGGTCTTTGGGCAGTCTTTCGGGGCATTGTCCGCCGGGTGTACATACATCAGCTGACATCGAAATGAGAAAATCAACGGGAATCCTTCAACAGGCTTAGTCGACCAGCAGTCGCAATTCTGAAGAGCACGAAGCGTTGTAGCATGTTTCGTTCTATAAGCCCACGTTTTTATTCCACTATGGAGTGGCCTCTTTGTCCGTTCCCCAATTCACGCTCGCCACCAGACGCGCTACGCGTCTACAATATTTCGAGGAAGCCATCAAATTGCCTGATCCTCCATCACCTAAAGTAGCCAAACACCTAGCTCTTGCTCCCAAAAGTACCTTTTCTCCTTGAATTGTCTACACACCTCACAATAAAACCCTATATTGATATCTACCACCCGCCGATCTGCTCGCGATGCGCCTCAATGACGTCGCCGTCCTCCAAGTCCAAGTCGTCCGGGGTGTTCTCTGGACTCACGCGCTGGCCGTCGCACAAGAACCGCAAGCTGTCCATGCTCTTGCCCTGGCGCTTGCAGAAGGCCTCCATCAACCGCTTCATCGGCGTCAGTCTCTTGATCTTGAAGTAAATCTCGGAGCTTCCATCGCTCACCTTCAAGTTGATGTGCTGGGTCTCGTTCTTCACCTCAGGCTTGGTCTCGGAATTGTCGTCGGACATCTTTTGTTAGTAAGCCCTTTTATAAAATGCGATTATATTCAAAGTGTTATGCCTTTGCCACTTACAATGATGTGTTGCTGAAGGCTAGCGCGGCCCACAATTTCATGATTACATTCTCATGGGAGGGTAATGTATATTGGAAGAGGGCTATAACACCCCCAATTTATGGGAGAAGTGGCTCTTCTTCAGTCCCGTGAGGAGTGTTGGACTGCTCGGTGAACACCGACGGGAAATATTTCAAGTACATCGTGACAGCCATGGCCGAGCCAAGTCCTCCGCCAATTAAAATGTCCGAAAAATGGTGTCTGTAGTCCTGGGTGCGGCTCACTGCAATGAAGATCGCCAAAAACGTCGGGGCAATGGCAATAAGCAACTTCCAGACGGGAATTTTGGGCTGAAATGCTCGTAACTGGCCAAGGAGCCAGAGAGTCGCAAAGAGCAATCCGCTGAAGGCAATGCTCAGGTGGCCCGAAGGGCACGACCGGAGTCCCTCCAATAGTACCGCTCTGCCCATAGGCTCTGAGCAGATACTGATGTCGAATTGGCCGGCCGTGACCTTCGCGGTAGGGCCGCAGCGGGCCAAAAAATCAGGTCGCGGTCGCGAGATCCAGTTCTTGAGCAAATCGGTGATTGCCCCGGTGAGGGTGATCAGGAGAAGCAAGCTGAGAAAGGAGATGTTCAAGAGGTGCAAGTGGCGCACGAATTTCGTCTTGTTTTCTGTAAAATTGCGGCCGTGCATTATCATGATAGTGCCTATCATCAAGCCCATCGGAACAAGTGTTGCGAGCAAGAGACAGAGCACTGGCCCAACTTGCTCATGTTCCACGTACTTGTGGTTGATCAGTGGGTCGTCCAAGCGGAAGTCTCTGAGAAACGGGTGTGCGCGCTCGCCAACAAGCGCGACTTCGAGGGCGGCACCAAGGACTACGGCCCAGTCCGTGGAATAGCCCGAAAACTCGCTCAGGGCAAGGTATCGCTTGAAGGGGGCCAACGACGACATGCTGAAGAAGCAGTAGCCGCAGCATAGACGCGACGGAGTTATGGCATGCATGAGAGGGTCACGTGGAACAGCGGACAACCGAGTAGTCTGCTGCGTAACATATATACCAGCACGGAATTGAATAATCGGAACTCGACGATTGTATTAAAAGCTCATGATCGACATACTTTGAAAAAGTCATATGAGCTTTGTAGTGTAGATTATGAGAACTGAACGGGTTGGCTTCTCCCGTGCGCTGTACACACCAGCGAGCACCACAAACAACAGCCTTTGTTTCTTTCAGCGATCAATCATCTGATGTAGCCCAAATCTACTCTATCAGTAATCTTTCCAACTGGTGCACTTGTTGTACGGTCTTGTAGTAATAAACCTTGCATGCCTCTCTACACCAGAACGGAATTCCGACAGTTCAAGCAAGAAGTATTGACTTGCATCACCACACTTTGCGGTTCACCTTTTTACTTACATCGGTAAAATCTAACTCTATACTGATCCTAGCTAATGTATAAAAACAACACAAGTGTCCGTCATACCCAAAATCTATCCGCACCAAGCTTTTGTCTTTGCTGCTCTGCCAGCTCTTTTCTTTCATTTTGTATATCATAGCATAAATATCATTAAATTTTCATAGTCCCGACTACATAATGTTGAGATCAATCTTCAAGTTCTCGATAGAGTTCAAGAAGTTCTGGGCGTGAAAGTCGTCGACCGGAACCTCGTCGAACTTGAAGTTATTCTCGTCCAACCCAAGAATCTTACTGGCTCTGGCCTGGTACTTGGCCTCGAGCATCTGAGTCTTGTTCTGGCCTAACAACGCATGCAAGTCCTTGTGTTCCTTGGCAGGTGACAACACGGGCGACGACTGTAGCGTCGGCACGTCGTCGTTCTCTCCCGGGCCACTCAAGTTGACAGACCCAACCAGGCTCTTTCTTGAGTCCAATGTCTCATAGAGGTCGAGATCCGTTGCTTCCAGCAACGCGTGCTTGTTGTAGATCGGCAGTCCCGCCTCCTTGATCGCCTGGTCCAAGCTCTTTCTGCTAGCCAAGTTCAGCTGGCTGTAGGGGTTGAAGTCGTCTGGGTTGAGCACCGCGCAGAGCCAGATCCGCGTCTTGTATATCTTGAACAATTCCTTGATCAAGTCGCGAAAATCGTTTCTGCTCTCGCAGCTGTAGTAAAAGATGAGTTTCTTCTTGTCAAACTGGAACTCCGAGTTGAATATCTGGAGATTGAGAAGAGACTTGCCCTGCCCAAACTTGCGATTGAGACTCAGGTTTTTGGTGTTGATCTGGTTCAACTTCTCAAGCGCAATCTTGAACGCCACCATCTCGCTCTTGAGTTTTACGGAAAGCTGGCCCACCTCATGAGAGCTTGCAAAGCGCAAAACCTGCTTGGACGGAAGCGAAAGAACAAACTCGTCGCCCGGCACAAAGCTCGCGCCAAAGGCGTCGTCTTTGCCCCGATGACCGGGGGATGCTCCACCCATGGACTTCAAATGCTCGCGCTTCTTCAAAAAGTTGAGCAAAACCACAAAGTTGAGGCCCACAGTGGGCTCAATGACGTGCATCAAGTCTTTCCCGCGATCGCCGTCCACAATCACCAAGTCCTGTTTCTGGAGCAAGATGTTGGAGTTCAAAGAAACAGTGAGGACTTCTATCTTGCCCGATTTGGAACAGACAAGACAGAACGGTTTTGTTTTGTGGACTCCACCATAGTTGGTGCTTCCGATGTCACTTTTCCGTTTCAAAAGCAGAATAAGACGCAGGATTTTCGGCGCGTTCAGCGACATCGGGTCGAGCAAGGCTTTGATATTGCTATATACTTTTTCAGCAGCATCGACACAAAAGTACTTGTTTGCCTTTCTATAGACATCCCTGAGCTCCGGGGAGGTCACAATGTGGTTGTTCACAAGCAAGAGCCCGTTTTCCAACGAGATTCCCGAGCCAGACGATTCGCAGCTGCTCGCTGTCTGCGAGCCGTACAGGAAAGAGTTCTTGAAAGGACTCTCGGGAGTAAAACTGAAACTCAGGGCCATCGCCGACTGCGGGGCATTGAGATGGAACCGGTTGTTTGGCAGCAGCAGTGCACTATAGTTGAGCGGCGCGGTCTGCGGTGGAGAAAGACTGAAGTTGGGGTCAATGTAATGCATGTTCTCTTCTGCGTATGAAGGATAGCTCATTGTCTCAGCCGCGTACAGGGGGCGTCTCAGATTGATCTTGGAAACACCGCCCTGGAGTTCCAGGGGAAGGTGGAAAGTGTTGAACTGAGAGTCCGTGGTGTAGGACGAGCCGACAGACCCAGGAAGGAACATGTCAGGGGTGACGCGGGATTGCACGGAGCTAGGAGTGAAGTGTGGCGACTGCTGCTGCTGCTGCTGCTGCTGCTGATGAAGCAATGAAGACCGCGGGTTGAGGTCGCCGTTGTTGAAAAAAGTCAGGTAGAGGCTCTGTTGTTGATGCCCCCCGAGGTTCATGGACTGGCTGAAGCTGTTGTTTAGGGCCGCCATGTCGTCGTGGGGCACACTCTGTGGATAAACAGCCTGCTGCTGCCAGCTTGGGCTGGGGCTCTCCTGCTGGTACTCGTCTTGACTGTTTGACAAGCCGGCTTCGCCATAGCGCAAGTCCTGCGGATAGCTCAAGTCTTGTGGGTAGCTATTCATGGTGCATGCAGCGTGAGAGCAGAACAGTGGGGAAGGATCGGGAAAAGCAGTGGGGGAAAACAAGTACAATCGACAGGTGCGGTGATTGTAGAGTGTTCTAAGTAGCACTAGGTCCTTGGAGCTGAATGGGTTTTCTCAAATTGCCAATTATTGCCAACTTTCTCTGTCACTCCGCCTTTTGGTCTGGTGCTCTGCCGGGACTAAAAACAGGGAACTTGGCAGCTTGGGGTAAACGTTTGACATGTCTGGTGGCCGGGTCAGTGCGGCCCAGGGTCTCCCCGCTTGGACTCGGGGAATCTAAATTGGGTGGGGGGACCCGCGGTTCGAGAATCCAACGAAGAACCGCGAGCTCTACAGTGTAACCGCTGTTTTTTACAAGATGTTGTCACCATCATTGAGTTGCCCTTCCATCTGCTTTTTTGTCGGGAGGCTTGGCCTGGTAACATGCAGCAGTCGCCTACGTTTAGAGTGGGGGCTGCGCGAGCCGCCCATGCAGACGGGGTGCCCATGCAGAGCGAAATGCAAAGGGGCCGAACGGTGCTAAATGGGGGACAAGAGTGGGATGTGCAGTAAGGAGGAGTAAGAAGGAATGGGCAGCCAGTGAATACTTGAGTTGCCAGAGTTGCCAGAGTTGCTGCACTCTAGTCGCAAAATGTTGATGGCCATTCCTTTCAGTAAATCATCCCCACATGATTTATTTTTAGCCGTGTACTTACACTTTCTGACCCAGGCTTTCTTTCAAGGTTTCTCTGCGGGTCTTAGCCTTGTTTCTGATCCTGGCAAGAAAAAGGAAATGTGAAAAGCCGTTGGGTGCCCTGGCGAAGGGACTGCCGACCCGCGGTGTGAGTATCGAAGAATCACATGGAAATGTACCAAGGGAGAGCGCCATTTTCCTTAGCGGGACCAACGTTCGTCTCGCAGAACGGCCAGCTCTTTTGTAGGATGGTCAATTGTTTCCGAAAATACTCTTTGATCTTTGATTTTCTCGCGGAGTGCGACTGTACAGAATCTATTAATGTATATTACCACTAGAAAGCCCGTTGAGCGCAAGACATAGAAAAACAAAGCAAAAGCTAAAACGCAATGACAAAAACATGCTTGGAATGATTCATTTTTATCGTAGCCTGGCAGCGAGTTGAGCGCTGCTCAGGTCATTGGAGCTGCTTACAACTCCAATTTCTTAGGCTTCTCCCAGGAGTTCTCCTGGTTGGTGAAGTGTCCGTAAGAAGCAGTCTTGAAGTAGATTGGCTTGGCCAAGTCCAACTCCTTGACAATCACACCTGGTCTCAAGTCGAAGTTCTTGTTGATGATCGCCACCAACTCCTCCGACGAGTACTTGGAGGTGCCGTAGGTGTCGACGTAGATCGAGAGCGGCTCGGCAACACCAATGGCGTACGAGAACTGCACCAACGCTCTTCTCGCAAGGCCAGCGGCAACCAACGACTTGGCAACCCATCTGGCGGCGTAGGCAGCGGATCTGTCCACCTTGGAGAAGTCCTTTCCGGAGAAAGCACCTCCACCGTGGGCACCCCATCCACCGTAGGTGTCGACGATGATCTTTCTGCCGGTCAAACCAGCGTCACCGTGTGGGCCACCAATGACAAAACGGCCAGAAGGCTGGATGTGGTACTTGGTTTTCTCGTCCAACCACTTGGCTGGGATGACCTTCTCGACAATCTCAGACTGCAACTTCGCTCTGAGGTCCTCGGTGGTGATGTCGTCCGAGTGCTGGGCAGAGATGACCACGGTGTCGACTCTGAGTGGCACAACGGCACCGCCGTCCTTTCTGTACTCAATGGTGACCTGGGTCTTGGTGTCTGGTCTCAACCACGCGAGCGAGCCGTCTCTTCTGGCAGCAGCGAGAGCAGCGTTCAACTTGTGGGAAAAGAGAAGGGTGAGCGGAAGAAGCTCCTCGGTCTCGTCGGTGGCATATCCAAACATGATACCCTGGTCACCGGCACCCAACTGCTCGAGAGCCTGCTCAAGGTGGAGACCCTGGGCAATGTCTGGCGACTGCTGCTCAATGGCAACCAAGACGTTACAGGTCTTGTAGTCGAAGCCCTTGTCGGAGTCGTCGTAGCCAATGTGCTTGATGGTGTCTCTGACAATCTTCTGGTAGTCGAGGTTGGCCTTGGTGGTGATCTCACCGAAAACCAAGATCAATCCCGTCTTAGCAGAGGTCTCACAGGCGACCTTCGACAATGGGTCGACCGCGAGAGCGGCGTCCAAGATGGCGTCGGAGACCTGGTCGCAGATCTTGTCTGGGTGGCCCTCACCGACGGATTCCGAAGTAAAGAAGAAAGTCTCAGAGTTGGTCATTTTGTAAAAAGGGGTAGGAGTTAAGGTACTAAAGAATGTACTGCAGCAGGCCGGATCCTTATATATCGTGCAGAAAAAAAATTTTATTATCGTTTTTCACCGATGTTTTTTATACGATATGGGAACTGTCATGTGGGATGTCGCAACTCAACAAAAGAAAGGACGACCCCAGAGGAAGGGAAAAAACTGCAAAGAAAAAAAATGTTTTTTACTGGTAAGACAATTCCAACACATCTACATATTGTAGCTAATTATTCCATCAAAATCTGCTCTCTTAGGGCTCCCATGCCATTTGGTAACGTGCAGTGACTCAATCGGTGACATGGATGAGTACCAGTGAAAAGCTGCCCTGGACGGAAATCGTTGTTGGGCTGCCTAAATGGGATGCTGGAGGTGCCGCTTGCACGTGGGACGGCACATGTTCACAATAGTTCAGGTTTGGACTACACAATGTCTAAGAGTCGTGAATATTAATGCAATATAATTTGTCGCCATTAAATGACGCGATTGTGTGTTTTGGATCCAGGTAAAACTCAGCTTGTGTGTGGTTTGACAGTGTGTGGTTTGACAGTGACCAGCGTGGTTACTAACTGATAACAAGCGGCTCGTATGTGCGTGCGTCACGAAGCAGTGCACAGCATAGCCGTGGGCCATGCATCTGCTTCGCTCATGCTTAATACTTGTTAGCACCGTACTTGTACTGGCTGTACCACATTGGGAGCGCAGGCCAGCCCAAGACGGTGCCCAACAAGGCCCCCCACGTAGCAGCGTGTCTGACCACTCTCCCGACGTTGTTGTCCCCGACTCTGATGAAGTTGCCGTCGCTGATTCTCGACACGCGGCCGGCGGAAAATCTGAGGGCTCTGGTTGCAATCATTGTGTAGTATTAGTTAGGATCGTATGATGTTGATGATGGCTGGATAGAGTAGGGCAGGACGCCGGCTTTTATAGAGTACAGGTTTTGCGGCTATTCTCATACGATTCCCGTTGCTTGGTCCACGGCCTGCCATGCAGTTATGGTGTCTATCACGATATTCCGTAAGTGCTCCAGTGCATAAGTGCATAGCCAGTAACAAGCAGCCGCAAGAAATGAAGGCAGAGAACCAAGAAATCAGGCCATTTCGAGATACTGAGGCGCTTCCCGAGTGTTTGGGCCGCTTTAAAACCTGTCAAGAAACTTAATTTCTTTTTTAATCGCTTCTCCGGTTTTTATTGCTTGTCACTACCGCCGTATTTGACGATCTTGAGATAAGCACCTGCCTGCAGCCGTCCGGGGACTAGCAACCTAGGCGGGGGACCCATCCGAGAAGCCCTTCTGCCAGGCGGGAAGGAGCCGCCCAGCTTTTACAAGTAGGCTTACTACATATGCCAAAGTACTGTCTATCATAGCCAGGGACCCCGGTAGAAACTGCGGTTCAGCAAATATATTTCCACCTGATGTTAGCAGTCTAATTGCTCATCTTAAATACCAACTCGCTCTGTTTGAAATATTTGCCATTGAATTTCCTGAGACAGTGCCACGAAAACACTGCTGACAGTATTCGCTAACGGCCCTACCTCGAACTCCCTGCCAACGGCATACCTGGTTTTTCCTTGCTCCGACCCGAGGTTTTTAGTGCATACCTCAAAAAAAGAACATAGTAGCACCGGAGGGCCGTAATTTTGAAACAAAAATTTTCCAAGAAGATACTAACAAGGGCGATAAATATTATTTCTCACCGCTTGACCTTAGAACTATCTTGCTCTTTAGAACTTCGACGATCGTTTCTGACTTCGCCCTCGTTTACCTCACCTTGCTTACATAATGACTGCCCGCTGAATTTCACGCGACACGTAAAAACAGTAATTGCCAGTTCCCCCAACGACGTCGAACCCCACACATTCACTGAAAAAAGCCGACTGTCTTTTACCATTCTGATCCTCATTATTTTATGCCCTCAAAGACTGACTTTGACGAACCATACTCCATGATGTCAGTTGACGACTCGACGATAACAGAGGCCCACCAGGGCAAACCCCTGTCAGTGGGCTTGACTAGCAGCGAACACGAGGGAAAGAGCTATAGCGAAGTGGACGTTGATGGAGTCACGTTGCTCAAAAATAACACCGACGACTCGATTAACGCCAGTCGGATTTTGGCGCTCGCTGGACATGAGTCCGACTCGGAGCTCCAGCAATATACTGCTGTCCAGGAGATTGGGCTGGGCAAGTACAAGGGTGTCTGGATTGCATCGTCGCAAGCACTCAAGCTTGCCAAAGAGCTTGGGGTGGAGTCTAAAGTGCTGCCCTTGGCCAACGGCAAGCCCGAGCTTGCGCGGACGTTCTCCACGTTGACCGACAACGACGAGTACAGCCTGGACTCGCCCAGCAAGAAGCCGCGCACCGAGAAGTCTGACTCTGTGATTGTGTTTGCGACGGCGCCCAAGGACATCACGCACGTGCTGAATTACGACCAGTTGAAGCAGACCATCACCCTGATCTTTGTCCTGGAGCAGGAGAACATCCCCGAGGCGTGCAAACAGCTTGCCAAGAACCAGGTCGACTTGAACTTGCCGATCGACACCCAGGGCCATACTGTGTTGCACTGGGCTGCGTCCTTGGCGCTGATTCCGCTTGTGGCGGAGTTGGTCAACTTGGGCGCTGACTTGTCGCGCGGCAACAATTCTGGGGAAACCGCACTCATGCGCGCGGTTGCCCACACGAATTTCCTCGACTACATGACGTTTGGCAAGTTGCTCGACGTGTTCTACCCTGCGATCCCCGTGGTCGACAACAAGCACCGCTCTGTGTTGCACCACATTGTCCTCACGGCGGGGATTGAAGGGAGAAGCGATGCTGCCAAATACTATCTCCAGACCTTGGTCGAGTGGATCATCAAGAGCGGGCCACAGAAGCAGGCGGCGGTTTCTTTGGCGATTTTCATGAAAGACGTAGTCAACTTGAAGGACTCCAATGGCGACACTGCTCTCAACATCATTGCACGCATTGGCAACAAGGCTATTGCCCAGCAGTTGCTTGACATTGGCGCCGACCCGAAGATTGCGAACCGGGCTGGCTTGACGCCCTTGGACTTCCGCTTGAGCGGGCTCAACCTCAATGGCGCGGAGCCGAAGGCCGAGCAGCTTGACTTGTTCAAGGACAACACGAAGTTGATGGCGGCGATCGAGGGAAGTGACAGTGCCGAGGCAGGCAAGACGATTGCTCGCAACAGCAAGGTGATCATGGCTCTGATGAACGAGATGATGCAGCAGTTGAACGCAAATTTTGAGGCCGAGCTCCAGCTGAAGCAGCTGGAAATCAACCAGTTGTACAGCGAGCTTAAGGCGCTGACCGTGAAGCTTTCGGATAGTCGGGCCAAGCTCGTGTTGCTCAAGAACTCCGAGAGCAAGCTCAACGAGTTGAAACAGAAAACTGCAAACGTCGAGCAGGCGGTGCAGGAAGAGGAAGCCAGTTTCAGCAGCCAGCACCCGGAGGCCGCGAGCCAGAACTTTGACGCCACCACGCTGTTTGACCCGGACCAGCCATTTCGTGTGGACTCAGTGTACTACAAAGTGAAGGAACAGCTCGACGCTGGCCAAGAAGCGCACATCGACAGTCTGAGCGTGGACGCCCTGGAGCTTCCGCCGGTGCGGGTGTTGCGCGCCCGGATCCGCGCGTACCAGGAGAACGAAAAGTACCTCGAGAGAGTGGCGGAGGCGTTGGACAAAAAACTGGTGGTGCTCAAGGAGAAGTTCCGGCATGTTGTGCTGTTGTGCACGGGTGTTGAGGAGGCGAAGGTCGACGACTTGTTGGAGGGTTTGGTGCAGGCGGTGGAGAGCGATCCCGATGAGGTTGATTTGGGGCGGGTTGCGGGGTTTCTCACGAAGGTTGACGATGAATGAGCAGCCGAGTTTGAGATCGATGCAGTGGAAATGAGCTGCACATTGCCGAAGACAGGATGTTGGTGGAAACTCATTGGCAAACTGCGTCAGAGCACTGTGTTGACAGTGTGTCTGTTGCCGCTGCTTCCTTTCTCGAAAAGATCTTTCACTTCCTACGACCGTTCTTTAATCTCTCTTCTCGTTTCCTTTTAGCTAATTAATTGCATCTTTGTATCAGGAACATTGATCGGCATTAGACAATAATGACGTTATCATAGTAGCAATGGTAGACTGTAGTCAGTAATGCACCGGCTCTGTAATGAACGGTTTCCTATCCGGCAGGAGCGATTGACATCATCCTTGGATACACAAAGTTTTAATTCTAATTCAATAGAACCTTTGGACTTCTCTGCTCGTGATCTGCTGCAGCTTCCTACAACTTTACAGCACTGCTGCTTGCATGATGCATGATGAAGGAAAATCTACCACGCGTGCAATCAGCAAGGAAGCACATATCCCAACGAAAAACAAAGTATTTACTAGCGGGCCCGCTAGTCTAGTGGTAGGGAGAGTCAGTGGGAGAAGTTGCAAGTGAGAGTTGCAACAGGTTCGAGCCGCGGGGACGGCCACAATTGGCRGGGACACTGTGGGTTGCCACGCAGCTACCCGCCAATGATACAAGATACAGCACAAATTAATAGTACTCAAACAAACTACGAAATTATACTAAAAAAATATACATAAATAGAGATAATTCAAAAAACTAACATTATAACGCTAAATACCAAATACATGACTATAATTTTTGCTTCCAGGGCCCTAGTCGTCTGGCGTCTTGCCGTGGTCGTTGGGAACACGACGGCACTATAGCCTTTCGTCTGTACGACGGCACTGAGGCATTACCCATGGTGCCTACTTCACAGTGATGTCCAGCAGTGATGCCCATCAGCCGTAACACCAGTCAAACAAACAACCGGCTAACAACCGGCTAACAACTGCTTGAAGCTTACCTACTTCAACTACAGTAATCTTGACTAACATACATGTATCATGATTCGTGACACCCTCCCGAAAAAATTCAAAATAACACAGTGAAGAAGTGAATGTGCTGTTGGGAAGCGTTGCTAAAATACATCACGCACTGCTCTGCCATCTAAGACCGGTCGTGGCAAGTGGCCTATGCCGAGAGACAACCAACTCAGCAGCAGTGGTGGGCGATGGCTAACCTACTGGCAAGGAAGGAGCAAACAAGTCGGCCTCGCCAACGTGCTCAATACTGATTCATTGGAATCCGCTGTGGCTTGCTGTCCTTCGGGAATGGGCGTGGACCACCAGGCATCTGCTGCTGCTGTTGCTGACGACTATCCTGTGGCGGCGCGCGTCTCTGCTGCTGGCGCGGCTGTCCGTTTGGCATAGCCTGCTGGTACGGATTCTGGCCCTGGCCATAAGGACTGTGCGGCTGCGGTCCCTGGCCGTAGTTAGGCTGGCCCTGCTGGTAGGGACTGCCCTGCGGCTGACTGCGCTGCTGCTTCTGCGGCGCCTGCTGGTACGGGCTCGACCCCTGCTGCTGATATGGACTACTCTGCTGCTGGCGCGGCGAGTTGTGCAGCTGCTGGTATGGCGAGCTATAGCCATTGGGCTGCTGGTATGGTGACAGCCGCGGCAGGTGCTGAAACGACGAGGTCGGCATCGTTGGCGTGGTAGGCGCCTGGTTCAGGCTGTGGCCATAAGACGGAGCCTTGGTCGGCTCCTGGTCGACGTCGATGCTGATCTGCGGCAACGTCGGCTGGGTGCGGGGCAGGCTCTTTTGCTGAGCAGTCTTCTGTTGTGGCGGTTGCTGAGGTTGAGGTACCGACTGAAGTTGCTGAGGATTGCTATTCCGAGGACTATTGTTGACCGACTTGAACGGGTTCAATGCCTCGTTGGCCGGCGAGAAGAGCGTCTCGCTGTAGGTCGGGTCAAAGATATCAACATCCTTCTTGCTGTTGCGCTTCTCCTGGAGCTTGCTCGCCAGCAACATTGTGTCGAGATCAAAGTCCAGATCGTCCACCACCTTTCTGTCGGCAATGCTCATCTTCAGCAACCCGTGGCTTGGCGGGGAAGAGTCCTTTGGTGACGGAAGCTTACCGTACTGGTCGTAGATCTGCGAGATCTCCAGCATCCGCTTGAGGTCTCTGTCTGGCGGGAGCAACCCTGCGCCGCCGTGCTCGGCACCAAAATCCGAGGGCAACGGCAAGTCGTTCGGAGTCCGGTTGGGCGTGCTGCTGTTCTGCAACGGGGTGGTGCGGATCGGCGTGATGGAGCGGTTCTGCGGGGTCGTCGGGCGGTTCTGCGGCGAGTACAGTCCGGCGGGGGCAAGGAAGTCCGGGTTGCTTCCGTTACGCTGACCGTCAGATGGCAACGGAAGCGAGCTGTTGCTCGGGAGTCGCTGCACAGAGCCAGGAGGCGGGCTCAAGATCGGGGTCTTGTAGGCGCCGGGAACAGCACCGGCCATGGCGGCAGGCAGCAAGTTGTTCTGGTACGGATTGGAGCCGTTACTCTGCTGGTACGGGTTGGAGCCGACATTCTGCTGGTACGGGTTGGAGCCGTTGTTCTGCTGATATGGGCTGGCGCCCGTGTTCTGTTGGTACGGGTTGGAGCCGTTGCCCTGCTGGTACATGCCATTGCCCTGCAGGAACATGTTCTGGGGCTGCAGCACGGCCGAGCTCTGCAGCGGGCGGCGGTTGCGATTGTCGTTCAAGCTGATGTTGCTGATGTTCTGGTGCCCCGTGACCAAGGTCACCAGCGAGTCGCTCTCCATGCCGCTGAGTCGCGAGGACCCGTGGCGCGGCGTCGGCGTGAAGTTGGGGTTGGTGGGCGAGGCGCCCATGCGCGGGCTGTCGAGCGCGGGCGAGTTGAGCGCCCCGATCAGGCCGTGCGCCGACCCGCAGCCCAGGTACCCTGCCAGCATCTTGGCCTTGAGGACGTCCTTGAGGTGCGAGGCCCACTCATCAATTGGCCACAAGATAGAGGAGGACACCTGGGAGACTTTCACCACGTCCTCGAGTTGGAGATAATGCACGTGCGGCAAAACCGGGAGCCCAAAAAGAAGCGAGCCGGGGTCCTTCTTGTCGGCGTTGAGTTTCTTGGGGCGGCCGTAAAGGTGGAAGGCGTCGAGGGCGGGGATCAAAAAGCGGATGAGTGTATCGTAGCCAGGAACCGAGGAGTGCAGCTCAGGCATGATGAATACCGTCGCGTCGCCGTCCGCATTGCCTTGTTTGTCATGGAACGTCACCTTGCCCTCGATCTTGAGAAGCGTGCTGGCGTCGATGATCTGGGGCGAGTTCGGGTACACCGCGTAGATCGAGGTGGCTGCGGTGATGGTGGCAATCTGAGGCGCCTTCTTGATTTTCTCGTTGGCAAAAAGCGTGATCTTGCCAATGCGGTCCGGGTTCTTGCGGGTCTTCTTCGGGTTCGGCTCGACCACCGCGTAGCAGCGCTTCCAGGGCCGGCCGGCGCCAAACCGCACGGAGATCCAGTGCTCGTGGTTGTACTTGCTTTCCGCCAAGATGACCTTGATGTCGCTGAGCTTGGCGCCTCTCGCGGAGAGAAGCGCCCCGGTGTACGCCTCCTGGAGCGACACGTACTCGAACGTCAGGAGCCGGAACGCGGCGTGCCAGCGGAGGAGAAGGTCCTTGCTGGAAAACTGGAGAATGTAGCGGTTCTTGAGGGTGGTCTGGAGAAGAATGACGTTGCTGAGCGCCTTGCCGGCCGAGGGGAGACTGAGGGCCGCCTTGTAGCTCGCGTCGGCGAGATTGAGGTAGTCGGGCTTCTGCGACGCGCCCAGGCCCTTCTCGCGGCGGCTGCGCGAGAGCTGCTCGGCGTCCCACACCGCGAGCTGGGTGCCGCTGAGCACGCCGTAGACCTCGGTCCACTTGCGCTCTGCGGGCGCGCCCTCGTTGTTGAGATCGTGGAGCAACATGAAGTTGTTCTCGATGTACCGGCGGTGGTTCTGGGCCAGCAAAAGGGTGATCAAGGGCACGAGCTCGGGGGAGATCTCGGCGGCCAGGCCGCTGCCCTGGGAAGAGGAGTCCAGTCTGGGGCGGTCGTTCGACATGGGGTTGCGGGTGTCGTGTCGAGCTGCGAGTGGCCTTTGCGGTGCAGAATCCGGTAGTGTGATTTATTAAGTAGGATGGCCCGTCTACCGGGGAGCGTGAGCGGATGGGGTGGAGGCGGCCGGGTAGCGCGCAGCGGGGCGGCCCAGCCCAGCCCAGCGGGGCGGCCCTAGGGCATCCCCCGCCTGGTGCTCGGCGGGCAGACCCTATTGCCATTAGGTTTCGGGGATGGTCTCGAGCAGGGATTAGTCTAGTCTGAAGGAGCACACGGACTCGTGTGCGGGGGTTGGACCCTGCGATTTACACAGTGCCAGTAATACTGCTGTGCCCCAGTGCTAGTGTGCCCAAGCGCTTGCGCCGTGCTGCTGGCGTGCCCCCTCCACGGCACCGCCACAGGCACTGCGTTGACGCGCTGCTAAACTTAGCTCGGTTGGGCCGCCCCAGTGCTCACCCTTGATCTCAGGCGGCCCTCCGCGCAGCGCCATGCGTCCACGGTTCCCGATCGGTGCGCCTGGCTTCGCACTTCGAGGCAACGCCAAGCCCACTCCACACCCGATCCTCGCGTGCTAGTGCTGGATGCCCCCCGCCTTAATTTTGCCCATCGTGGTTGTTCCCGCATGTGGATTCGTGTCATTTTCCTAGGAGTCAGACATCGAACAATAGGCGGGAGCATAGGGTTAGGCAATTTGTACCGATTCAGAAAATTGCGTCTGTGGCATGAGCCTCTGGCTCGACGCGTGGCTCATCCTACACTCTGCATTGCCACTACACTCGTCCACCTTCGCGCACCCGCATCGTAAGCCCGCATCGTAAGCCCACACCTAAGCCAGGGCGCCCTATTGTGAAGGACACACCCTGGCTTAGGTGCAAATTTCAATGCGTGCAAACTTAGCGCTTTTTCACTTTAGTGATTTTTCACCTTTTTCGCTACAGATGTGTGAAAACTTTTGACTTTTACTGGGGCTGTGCCCTTGACAATAGCAGTATATGCAAGGTCCGTAGGAATTGGCTCCGCCAGTGTGCCGCTCGCCTCCTCACTTCCGCTTCAATGCCGCAAACCTCGCACTTAACCCATCGATATCGCCCTTCTTCGGCACGCCCTGGGCAATGCCCTTCCCGGCGCTGCTCACTGCAACCGCCTCCTTCGGCGCATTTGGGGCCTTCGCACCCCCGCTTCCCTCCTCGTCGCTGCTCATGTCCTGGGCCTCTTCCTCAAGATGCGCCAATTCCGTCTCGTCATCGCTCAACTCCGAGAACGGCACCTCGTACGCCTTGGCAATCTCCTTCAAGTACATGCTCACCAACTCGGGGCTTGGCGCCTTTCCCGAGACCCGCTCCCTGATCTTCTCCGGAATGCCCACGTGATCAGACCCTGAGACCACCAGCTGGTAGTACTCCGGCCCGTACTTCCGGGCAAAGATGTCGCGCAAGTTGCCGAGCTCTTTGATCTCGGTGTGCGGGGCCGTGTAGATGATCGACGCCACGGCCTCCTCGAGGCTCGGGTCCAACTCCTTTTGGTCCAAGAGCCCCACCCGAGCAAGGAGAAGCTCGCAGTACAACTCGAGCATTTCTAGGAGCTCGGTCAAAACGTCCTCTCGTATTATGTTCTCGGCGCGGATTCGCGCGCTCTGCTCCTTGCCGTTCTTCAAGAGCTCCGCAAGCAGGCGCCGTTGCTGCTTCAGCAACGCCGTCTTCTTCTGCTGGGTGAACTGGAGCTTCGAGATCGTCATCTTAAGCGTGACCTTGAGCCGGGTCTGGGTTAGTATCAAATGTAAAAATGGATTGAATTCTTCCTATTTGTGGGAATACGTCGCTCTCTTTGCTTCAACTTACCAGCGAGCTGATGTTCGACATGTTGGTGGGGATGCAATGCCACTGTGGGTCAGATAAGGCGGGCTTCAATGGGGGTCAAGGTCATGTGACATGGAGAGCAGCCACGTCAATGAGAAGCAAGATGTATTCAAAGAGAGAGGTAATTCTTTTGAAATGTGTTTCAGTGATCTTTTTAACGCCTCGAGAATTATCGAGAATTATTGAAAATTCTTTCGGGATTTGTTCCATTGATTGTGGGTTAGATTCCCCTGATATTGAGCTTTTGCAGCTGCTTTCACGAGTGAATTGGTTCTAATTCAAAATTATTTTTAGAAATTCCCTTCACCTCGTTTTTCGATTTACTTTTGAGATTTTTTCTCCTATTGATTAAGATCTTTCCCTTTGAAAATCCCAATATTCCATGAAGCCATTGAGCCGACGAAAGACCTCTCACAACTTCTCCTTGTAAAGGGCCTCGCTTCCTCCCTGCCAACTGCCGTAAGGGCAAACCGAGTCCATTGTAATCACTTGATTGCACACAACCTTTTCTAAACAAACTTTGGGCTCTAGCTAACTCATGTATTGCTTATGGCTGACTTGTCTCCAATACTCACGAAGTCCGGTGCATGGCACTATTGTGCGGGTCTGCAGATCGACGCTGCACTCAATCCGTAAGCTAGTAGACACTTTAAAAGCCGTTGAGCAAGACTAATAAATACTAATGTGACTGGGATATCTTGAGAATCGCATTGTGAGACAATTTAAGTGAGTGGTGCGTGGAGTGGTGACTTGCAGTGTAGCCAGCGGCATGCGGCACCCGCCCACCCAGGAAATGCATGCCTCAAGCGATAGAGAACTGTACTCTTTTTTAGAAAATAACGTACAGACTAAATCTACTGATCCAAAAGATAGATTACAATGCGATTGTACATTAGTATGATGTTTGCGGGACATTTTCACTACATGGCCAGTGTGTTGCCGGCCCGAAGCAGCCCAGCGGCCGGGCGGGGCCGCCTGTAAGATACACAACCCAGGCAATCCGCCGCCGCCCTGGGCTTGTCCCTCCGGGTAAAGACAACGTACGATCGGCACGTGACCATGCTCCGACCAATGGGACCGCCGGAATAAACAAACGAAAAATTTGTGAGGGCACACTGTTGAAAAATATAAATACGTTTCGGGTATCTCCAGCTATTGTCCACACCGCCCCAGATAAACATGTTGACACAATCCGTTACCAAGATCTCGGCCAAGTCGTTGGCCTCCGTGGCCGCTAAGCGTGCTGCCTCCACCCACGCGTTGTCCAACGCCGCCGTTGCCGACCTCGACTCGAGATGGGAGGAGTTGCCAACCAAGGACCAACAAGAGCTTGCTGCGCAGTTGACGGAGAGACAGTTGCTCAGCTGGAAGGAGTTGACCCCTGCCGAGAAGAAGGCCAGCTGGTACATCTCGTACGGCGCCTGGGGTCCAAGAAAGCCGGTGCACGCCAAGGGCGACGCTGGCAAGATCTTCACCGGTGTCTTTGTGGGCTTGGGCGCCTCGTTGGCCCTCTTTTTGGGAATCAGATCGTTGACCCCACCTCCACCAAAGACCATGACCAGAGAGTGGCAGGAGCAGTCCGACGAGTACCTCAAGTCGAAGAACGCCAACCCATGGGGTACCTACTCTCAGGTTCAGTCTAAGTAAGTGTGCGACGCCTACACCGACGCGGAGGCACACCGCTTTGCTGCACCTGAGCGCGTGTTGCAAGCTGACTAGAACGAGGAGATTAGAGATGTGGCGACATTTGATGTGGCTGTGTCGGTTGTCTTTTGACGACATTACAGGACATTGGCAGACGGCCGGAGGGAGCATGCGGCGGGTCTTGGGGGAGAAAGGAGGGACCCTTCGAACTGCATTGGAATACACAGGGCGCACCGTCCAGAACCGTTATTTTTGTTTATGTGTTTTTTCCATACTATCAACGAAGATATTGAACAGGAACCGTAGGGGGTAGCGAGCGAACGCGTAGCAAATGCCGATTTGGACCGCGTAAAGTATGCGATAACGGGATTTGCATGCCCTTAGTGAGCCGCCCGTGGTGAGCCGCCCATGGTGAGTCACCGGCAATGGGGCGAACCGGTGTGTGTGAAATATCCTGCAAACATAACCTTGAAGGACTAGGAATCAGCACTAGAAATAAGGAAGGATGATTGAAAAAGTTTGTCAATTACAGTGTTACTAAGAAAGGTTGATTGTAGACACTATTGTACACCGTTGGGCAAATGCCGATAGGGGTTGCGAGCGGGCGGCGTCGCCCGTGCCTATGCTCCAGGCGGCCCCGCCCGCTCACACCCGCCCGAAGCCGCGCCCGCTCAGGCCTCCTTCTGCTTGCTCCCCTTGGCAGTCTTCGCGGCAATCTTCAACATCTTGGAGAACCAGACAACATTCAACGTGTCTAGCACAATATTGAACACCAACACCACGAAGGCAAGCGCCTGCATGACCCCGTTGAGATTGGACCACTGGTCGTAGAGCATCTCAAGGATCAAGTAGAGCGCGGTGAAGCCCCAGACAATGCGCACCGAAAAGAAAGTGGCCAACAAGACCAAGCCGTTGATCACGCTGTACTTCTGTGGCACGGTCCCCTTGGGCAACTTGTTGATGAACCAGTTGATGTTGACGAACGGGGTGCTGAGCTCGAAGATCAAGAACCGCGGAATCCAGTACTGGAAGAAGGGGGTCAAGGTTATCGAGAACACGGTGAGGGCAGTGACGGCGTGCGACAAGAACGGAACGCCGAACAAGTCGAAGTAGATGAGGCACACCATGAGGTCCCAGATGAAGTAGCCCACCGTCACGGCGGCCACCGCGGCGTGGTTGTACTCGTAGCCAAACAACTTGTCAAAGCTGCTGGCGCCAAGGCTCTTCTCGTAGAAGAGCGGAATACACATGAACACGGAGAGCACACACTGGACCATCGCCACGATGTGGATGTCGAAGTTCAAGCGGCCCTTCTTGTTGAGCTTGGTGTAGTTCTCGCCAAAGAGCGCCCGGCAGATGGGCGGCGAACCAAGCTGGAGTGCGGTGTAGAAGACAAACGAGTAGAGAATCTCGTGGTAGTGGGCGGACACAATGTTGGTTGCGGCGAACCAGTCCGGACGGACCGACTGGGAGAGGGCTTGAAACGACATCCGAGAGTTGAGGAGTGTGAAGTGGTGTGTGATAGCTGTGAGTTGTGGAGTAGCGAAGCACACGGTTTTTTGTTGGGGGCGGCAGCCGGCTGCAGCAAGGAAGGTGTGAGACAGCAGGCCGCGAAGCGCGGGCCACTGTATTTCACGCACCCTTCGTGGCCCATTGCGAAATGCCAAATATTAGTACGGCATGTGACCGGTGAAAGCCTGTTGTTTTTTGCTTGGTTCTTTTAAAGCCTGGCTTGATCATTTTACAAGAATGCTCAGGGCATTGCCTTTGCTCAGGGCAATGCCTTCGCTCAACCCTCCACTGATAACCGGCTTTTGGTCTCCTGTAGGATGGTGCAGTGCTAAACCCAAGGAGTGGCCTTAGCGCATCGCACGTGCGCGGCCAAGTGCGCCCCCCAGCTTATCATTATGATCATGCCTTTGCAGCCAGTGAGTTGAAGACTCGTAAATAAAGAAGGAATTGTCAAGTGATTGGCGTTGAGTGGTCACTGCTGAGTGATCACTGCTGAGTGTAGTGTGCCTCCTGCAATGCAGTACTCACCTGCGTCTTGACTACAGCAGCAGGGATATCACAATAGGCAGCTTTGGATCACAGTAGTGATCACCAACGAGGATCTTCAGTGGTTTGGCTGGAAGGGGGAAGTGATTCAATGCGGAATACGAGAGTTGAGCTGGAGCCAAACCGACAGTACCATTTTGACTCCCACTGGAACGTCACGGTTTACATCTGAGCGAATATTGAATTCTTTGAATATTAAATACGCAACCATAACAAAAAACGGTCAGACACAACGCAACAGCAGCTGCCAGGCTGCGCCTGTCGGTTGCGCTTAGATCAATGTCTCCTCATAGGTGATCTCCTTGTTCTTAAACTTGAAAAACAACGCCTCCAACTTGTCCATCGACTCGCCCACCTCGTCAACATACGCATAGCTGTTGTCCAACGGATTCTCCCTCCCCTCCGGCGCAAGCTTGATGATCTCGTCAATGAAATCCGCCTTGACCTTGTTCCACGGCGTGTAGTGGAACCCGATGTGGTCGCCGATCTCAGCGACCTTGTCCGCTTCCCACTTCGCTTGTTCCTCTTTTGCTGGTAACTGCTTAGCATTACTCCAGACCCCGGCCACAGCGGCAGCCTCGGCCTCAATTGCGGGCCACTTCAAAGTAGTGACCTTGACGCCGACAAACGCCAACGTTGGGTCCTCAATGCTGAAGATATCCTGGTAAAGTCCCTTGAGTCTGGAGGTCAGGGTCACGGTCTAGCGGTCCTGGTCGCCAATGCTGTAGTCCAAATACTTCGGGTCGTTCAAGAAGGTAAAGTGCCAGTGGTAGCCCGTGGCCAAAATCACGGCGTCAATGTCAGACTCCTTGGAGCCGTCGGTGAACTCGATCTCCCCGGTTTCAGCAATAAACCGGGAGATTCCCACTTTTTGAATGACGCCCTCCGACTCTGCGGCACGCTGGAGCCAAGGGAACACCGCCTCACGTTTTCTGCGAGAGATGTACGTCTTATTGGCAATTGGAAAGATGTACTGCACAATGTCAAGCGAGCTCAAACTGCCGCCAACAAACAACACGTTCTTCCCCTTGTAAGGCTCGGGCGAGCGCCACGCCTTGTTGTGGATCACTCTGCCGGGAAACTTGGCGGCGTACTCGGCAAGACCCGGATAGAACGGCACAAACGGTACCAGGTAGTGACCAGAAGCCACGACCACTGCGTCAAACTGCTCGGAGTACCACTCGTCTTTGCCCGAGGCAGGGTTCAGCCGTCTCACGGTCAATTGCCATTTTCCAGAGTCGGTTTTGGTGACCTGCTCGACCTCACTCGAGAACCGCACGAGCTTATCGAGTCCGTTGGTCTCGGCAAAGGTGACCAAGTTCTGCCCTATTTCCTTGTAAGTGATGAACGGGGCAACAATCAGGGTGCTCGGCTCGTCGTAGGGAATGGTCGAAAACCGCAAAAACCGCTTTGGCACGTTCAGGAAAAGGCCCTCGTAGACCGCACTCTTGCTCCACTGCAAATCAGACTTGTCAGAGGCAGTTTCAACCGGGGAGTCACTGGAGGCAGTGCTCACGTCTGGGATAGTCTTCTTTCTTGGATGGATGACATCAGCCTGGCTATAGTTGCCCGTATCAAGCAACTCCTGTGGCGGAAGCCCGTGGTCGGGAGTTGCAAGCTCCGCATTCCAGATCCCGCCGAGTCTGCTCTGCTGCTCAAACACCAGCACCGACTTGAATGCAGGCTGGTCGGGAATAGTACCGGACTTGACAGTGGAGGTGCCGTCCTTGGCAGTGTGAAGCAACTCGTAGGCAGACGCGAGTCCCGAGGCGCCGGCCCCAATGATGGCAATCGATTCGATGTTGTGTGGCATTTTCCGTTGCGAAAGAAATGAAAGATGTCTGGCTCAACGGTGGCCCATCCTGGAATACGCTGCATATATACCTGACTTTTTCACACAATTGCGTAATCAGGTGTGCACAGTTCACACACTTCAATGGACTGTGCGAGTGCACAGTCGGGCGACATCTATTAAACAAAATTACGATCGAATACGATGAGCTAGTTGGTTAGGCAGCTTTACGTATCTGTAAGAGTTATTTCCCCCCCTTCAGACTAACTCCTGGTGCATAACTCCCTAAATTTTCGATGTAGATCGTTGGGCCGCAGATCCACAGTACTGATACCCGATTCAGGCCACCTCGGCGGGAAAAAGGTACCGTTTCCCGTTGGAAAACGGCATCAAATGAGGCGGCTGCATATTGGGGCAGACAATGCAAAAGCCAGGGGGAACGGGTTCCCCTCAAAGTTGGGAGTTGAAGGTTGCGAGTTCCTCACTGTTTGCGCTTGCGGTTTCCCGTTGCGAACGAGTTCTTGCAACTTGCAACCTCGGACTTATTGCGAGGCACTAGTGCGTTTTTAGCCCGTCATTGACGCATGGCTAATTATTCCGATACACAATGTGTATGGGCGGCACTCATTTGGAGAGCAATTGAGTAATTGAAAAACTTTTCCAAATTGAAAACGTTTCTTTTTGTTCCAATGCCTCCACCCGACCTCGCTTGCACTCGCTTAGTGCAAATCAGGTACGCCTTGCGGATCTCTATTGGGAATGCCTGTGTACAATAGCCCAAGTATGCAGTGCGCACTGCAACATGTAGACCCATGTGAACACGGGGCCAGAGCAAAATAGCTTAGCCAAACGGGCCCCATGCGAGCTGGTTCCTCCATTGCTGCACGTCCACGCCCATATTCAAACTCTGTGCCTAAGATTGGCGTTCTCGGAGGTCTCCAAAGGTTGTATATAAGTTGTTGCCATGCCCCTCTCCTAACAAACACCCCCGCTTTGCACAATGTCCCTGCTCAACGGCAAGTACGAGTTTGAAGCTTTCGACAGCCAGAACGAATCCGAGACGCTCAATGAGTACCACCACTTGTCTGAAGAGTCCAAGGAGCTCAAGCTCCAGGAGCTTGCGAGCCAGTACAATTTGGATACCCGCAAGCTCATGTGGAAGATCGACCGCTGCGTGGTGCCCGGGTTCTGTCTCTTATACTTCATAGCTTTTTTGAACCGCTCGAACTTTGGCTTGGTGTACTTTGACGGGATCTTGGCGGACCTCGACATCCACGCCTTGCAGTTCTATGGTGCATATGCAGCGTTCTTCGCACCTTACGTCGTGCTCCAGTTCTTCGCGAATTACCTCTTGAAAAGTATCAGACCTCACTTCTGGCTCAGTATTACGGTACTCCTCTATGGATGCCTCACGCTTGCCTCGGGATTTGCCAAGACGTATGGCCAGTACGTCGTCTGCCAGTTCTTCCACGGGGTGTTTCAAGCGGGCTGCGAGTGCGCCATCTTCTATATCCTTGCACACTACTATGAACGAAGGGAGGCCTCTGTGAGATACAGCATTGTGTGCTCGTTCAGTGCCATTGCGCTCATTGCGGGCAACTTGATCAACTATTCTGTTACCAAACATCTCTCGGGAGCCAATGGCTGGCAGCCTTGGAGATGGTTGTTGATCATCGAGGGCTCTGCTACCATGTTCTCCTCGTTTATTTTATTTTTCATCATTCCAGACTTCCCCGAAGGGGCCCGATTTTTTAGCGACAGAGAGACGTTTTACAATGTCAAGAAATTAGAAATCCATGCGGGCAAGTCGGGGTACAGTCTTGAATACACCCCAAGAGAAGCACTCCAGGCTCTCGCAGACCCCATGATCTGGATTCCCGGCATCGCCGTGATGGGTGTTTCCTTCGTTACCTTTGACTACGCCATGTACGAGCCAATTCTTGCACGCTCCTTGGGGTTTGCACCCGAGGAGATCAACAGCAAAAATTGCCCGATATTTGCCACGGCGTTTGCCTGGACCCTTGCCACCTCCTTTGCGTCTCACTATACCAACAGACGGTTCCCCTTTGTGGCACTCAACTTGACGATATGCCTCGTGGGACTCCTCATCACCTACTGCAAAAACGAGATCGAGCTTCCCGACTGCGTCAAGTACTCGGCCTCGTACTTGATTGCCTCTGGTTCTTACGCCGCCTATCCGCTTCTCCTCTGCTGGACCAGCCTCAACCTCTGCGGCCACTTGCGGAAGTTGATGGCAATCTCCCTCGAGATTTCGCTTGGGTCCCTAGGTGGACTAATCGCGGTCTTTGCATTCTATAAGAATGACATGTTCTACCACCAGGGATTTCTTACTGGCGTCTGCCTCGTCGTGCTATGCATGCTCGCCAGTGTGGCATACTTGTTCCTCTGCCATCGCGAGAACAAGAAGAAGCGCTCTGCAATGTACAAGGACAAGTTCAACCTGTACAGCGAGCGCCAGAAGATTGTGCTCGGTGATAAGAGCTCTAATTTCGATTACATGTATTAGGCAGCGGGTTGGGCAACATGCATTAATGTGCCAGGTCGGCACACGATGTACCTGCATGTACACCATACGGTTCATGCCAAGCAGCAGCCGTGCCAGACAGCTTATGCTTACGGGTTTATATCAATATCAAGGAAGGTAAGAAACGTAAACGTAATGGGTTTGAGCTAGAGCTGGTAGTATGTTGATTTTCGTAAAAAGTGGTTGCCACCGTGGTAATGGCTTGGCCAGTGGGCAGGAGAGTGCCGCGCAATAGGCCGCAGGCAGAGCCGCCTGCGACGAAAAGATGGCAGGTGCTGGCTGGCCGCGTACTGCCTGCCACCTGCAATAACCTCTCCCAAGGTTACCCGGAATCGCGAAGTCAGTCAATTCTCACAAAAACTTACACTGTGAAGAATATTCAACAGAAAATCACGCGCAGACGGCCCCAGATTGCACCTGCCACGCCCTAATTGCAGATACTGCCAGCAACCAAGGGTTTCAAGACGCAATGGGTGGCCCCAAAAAGGAGAAGCCAGGTCACCGGTCGCACGGCCCGAGTGAAGAAGGGCATAACCAGGGCGAGCCAAACAGGCAGAAGCCATTGAGTAACGATGCCAGACGGCAACAGCCAGGCAGCCGGTTTGGCAGCAGCTTCCAGAAGAAAAGCTCAATGTTCACAAAAAGCCAACCACAGAACAGGTTCAGACAGAACAGTCAGGACGGGAAGAGTGAGCCACTGAGTTCGATGTTCAGTAAGCGGCCTTCGAGTCTGGCCGGAAGTCGCAAGCCGTCGGTCTACATTCATGATTCGAGCAGTAAGAGCGAGAGCAGCCAAAGCAAGAGCGAGGGCAGTCAAAGTAAGACTGAGAGCAGCCAGGTTGAGGACAAGACTGGGCAAGCCAAGAGTGGCCAAGACAAGTTTTGGGACGCTGACAGAAGCCATATCAGCATAAACTCCGATAGTGACACCAGTCGAATCGGAGACAGTTCGGAGCGGAGATCGTCGACTAGTAACAAGGGAAGTTCAAGCAGTAATGGAAAGGCGAAGAACGGAGACGGCCCGGAGTTGCTGAAGCTCAAGACAAGCAGCTCTTCGTCGAAGTTGAGCGCAAAGGCACAGTTTTCGAAGGGGCTGCCAGTGCAGAAGAGCCTGCCGTCGACGAAGCTCACTCTGCCCGCGGGCAGCCCGCCAGCGAGGGAGGCCATTTTGAAGAGTCCAAAGCTACAAAGTCCCAAACTACAGAGCCCAAAGTTGCAGAGTCCCAATGCCACGAGCCCACATGCCAGAAGCCCCAACGCGTTGAAGAGAACAATCAGTCACGAGGGGAAAACGGAAAAGAGACAGAAGCACGAGGAGAAGTCGCGGAAGGAGTCTATTACTACTGACGCCACGCACGGCGAGAAATCTCCGAACGACACTCCCCCGTTGAATCGTGCGAATAGCACACCCGACGTGCACACCAGACCCAGTTTACCGACCAAGCGGCACGACAGCACGGGAAACTTCAAGCCGAAGAAGGAGGTTCCGGTGAAAAAGAGCACGTTGTTTGCGTCGAAGCCGACGGTCGTTAAGAAGAGCAGTATGTTCAAAGACAATCACGTGAAGAAGAGCAGCTTGTTCAAGGACGGAAAGGCGGGCAGTAAGACGGCTGCGAAACCGGCGGGGATGTTCCCGAAGAAGTCCGCGCTTTTTGGCAAGCCAAGCTTGAAGCGGGAAAATTCCGATGGCAAGCTCAACGAGAAAGGCGAGAAGAGAGAGCATGTGAAGAAAGAGACTAAGCCAGACGCCAGTCCCGCGGAACAGTCTACCACCATCAGCCCAACGGAGAAGCCTCCCAGTGCCAAGAGTTTGCAGTCGTCCCCCACCCAGACAAGCGCCCCGGTTCGCTCAAAATCTGGGGATGATGCAGCTGCCACTGCCTCGACGCTGTCTGCCAAGTCCGCTTCTATGGAACGTAAAACCTCCGAGAACAGAAACAAGATTCGTATTGCTGACGACGAGGATGAGGACGAAGATGCGGGAGACGAAGACAGTGGCGTGCCGAACGTGTTCAAGTCGGAGAGACACGGCAAAAACGAGGACGATGTGAATAGCCGCTCGTTGCTGCCCACTGCGACTGATCCGACGACGACACCGC
Source organism: Saccharomycopsis fodiens (assembly GCA_002564235.1). Lineage (NCBI taxonomy): Eukaryota > Fungi > Ascomycota > Saccharomycetes > Ascoideales > Saccharomycopsidaceae > Saccharomycopsis > Saccharomycopsis fodiens. The sequence goes on from JNFV01000003.1 coordinate 660,951, forward strand.
GCAAGCAGGAGTCCAGTGATGCTAGCTTGTTGCCACCCGCGCAGCCGACGACACCACATCAAACACTTCTTCCCGAAACAGAGGCGTTGCTCCCTGCGATTGCGGCGAACATCGGCCCGCTGCCCCTCAGTGAGCTCAGCCTGCAGTTTGACCCCGAGAGCGAGTTGAGCTACGTCAAGGAGAGCGACGATGAGCGGCGGCGGCGGGGCTCGTACCAGCAGGATTCAGACAGCGAGCTGGAAATCCGAGCTGCGAAAAAACGGGGGGACGTCGTCCTGGAGAGCGAGGAGTCGGAGCTGGAGCAAGAGGTAGACTCGGAGGCGGAGACCGTGATCGCGGACTCGCCGCCAAGGTCACGTGTCCAGCGCGGGAGATTGACGAAGAAAGTGGACATCAAGGAGGAGCGGCCGAAGGAGAGATCCAAGGAGCGTTCAAAGGAGAGATCCAAAGAGCGGTCGAGGCTGCACATTAGAACGAAGCCTCGTGGCTCCCGCGACCCGACGGGCCGGTCGAAGCTCCAAAAGGCCTGTCTGAAGGAGCAGTTTGATCTCGCGAAGCGGCTAATTGAGGAAGGCGCAGATGTGACTGACACCGATTTTGCCGGGGTTTCTGCGCTTCACGAAGCCGCGTTGTGCGGGCACCTTGAGATGGCGCAGATGTTGATTGATCACGGTGCGGATGTCAACCTCCAGTCTGGCGCGGATGAGCTTGACACGCCGTTGATCGATGCCGCTTCGAATGGGCATTTGGACATGGTCCGGTTGTTGATCGAGCGGGGTGCGAATCCCAACATTCCTAACAAGCTCAACCAGACTGTGTTTGAGATTCTCCAGGACGAAGAGGACGACAACGACAGCCAGGCGTTGTTGAAGGAGCTTGTTGACAAGAGAGCCTCGTTCCCCGCTGTTTCTGGCCGTGAGCGTGCTCTGGTGGACAACAGCAGCGACGAGGCGGACGACAATGGCGGCGACCGGTTTGGCCGGACAGACTTGTTCCATGGCGTCGATCTTACGTCGCGCTCGGGCCGCAAGGAGATCTACAAACGCTGCGCCGACAACGACTATGCCTATGTGGCGCAGTTTGTGTCGAACGGCGGGCAGGCGGACGTCGAGGCGTTGGTACTGGCTGCGGCGCATGGCCACGACGATATCGCGGGGCTCCTTATTGCCTGTGGGTCGAAAGCTAATGAGCGGACCGATGATGGTTCGACGGCACTTCTTGAGACCGTGGGGAAGAGCCACCACAAGACGGTGAAGTTGTTGCTCGAGAACGGCGCAGATCCCAAAGTAAAGCGGAAGAGTGACGGGAAGAATGCGTTCCAATTGTGCCGGGAGAGTGTTCTTGGTGATGAGAGGGAAATGCGGTTGTTGGAGAGTAGGGGGAAGGAGGATGTGGAGCCTAAGGCAACGCTGAAGGCCGAGCCAAACAAGACAGAGTCCAATAAACTGGAGTCAGAAAGCGCTAAAGCAGACCAGCCACCGAAAGAAATGCCGAGCCCTACGGCGAAGACGCCGGAGATCAAAGTGGAGAAACGCCGCCGCGAGCGCAGACCAACAATTATGACCGACGACGAGTCGGAGTTGGACGACCCCGCGGTTTCCCAGCCAGCACGCAAGAAGCTGACTGTTATGAGTGACCAGGACGAGCCGATGACGGAGGAAGAGGCAGCCAAGCCCGATGTTCTGGAGCACAAGCGGCTGTTCTCGGCCGACAAGAGCCGTCATAATTCGATTGCTGACAAGTATAATAAGGCGCGTGACTTGTCGATGAAGACGTCCAAGCTATTTGGCGATCAAAAACTCGACGGCAAGAAGGACAAAGTGGATAAGCCAGAGACAGAGGTAAAGTCCACCGACGCCAATCCGCAGAAGCGCGAGATGTACGAGCAACAGAAGCAGGAGAAGATCAAGGCGCGCCAGCAAGTTGTATTGGCGCGCATCTCCCAGGCCGAGAAGCAGCGCGAAGAGGAAAGAAAGATACAGAAGCAGCAGGAGGAAGAGAAGCAGCGGCGCGACAAGCTCGAGGCCGAGGCGCGTGAGAAGGCAATGCAGGAGTCGTTGGCAAATGAGGAGAGGGAGAAGGAAATTGCCAAGATCCGGGCGATCCGCGGACAGTACCCGTACGGCTTGCAGGCTTATGAGTTTTATAATTACGTGAAACTCAGCGAGTTGGATTCCAAAAAGCAGGAAATTGTTAGAGAGAGCTTGGGGCCACGCGTGGCGTTGTACTGGGCGAGCATTGATGGCGAGAAGTACGCGATTGATTTGCAGCTCATGCTTCTAATGCGGAACGAGAACTTGTTCGGCAACTATCCTGGCTTAGATGCTGGAAAGGTTAGGGTTAAGGATCACCAACAGCGCAAATTGTGGGGCTTTTTCACTCCCGTTCTCATGCAGTACGTGGACGACGAAGGCGACCAGATCGAGGCGCAGCGCAAGGAGGGCGAGAAGTTCCAGCGGCTCGTGGTGAATTGGGTGAAACTAGAGGAGGCCGAGTCTTTGCTTGTCGACTGCGGGCTCCTCAGCAAGGAGCAAATACTGTTGACGGAGCTTGACTTTGAGTTCATCAATGAGGACGCTTTTGCTCCTGCTGCTCCGGTGGTGAGAAGCGCCTTTGCGGAGCCCCAGATCAACCCGGACCCGCAGGTGCTTGCTCGAATTCCGCGGAAGTTTAGAGGGAGCGCGACCGCTATGAAATATCTTACAAATTATGGGAAAAAGGCGTGGTAAGAAATAGGAGGTCCATGTTTCAACTTACGGGAGTGGTAAGAGATGTTAACTATGCTTTATTTTATGAGGATGCTATGAAACGAGAAACAATAATTTACTCATGGGAGTGGTGAGTTGAGAGACAACGGAATAACTCATGACCGTGGTGGTTCACCACGTTGTATAATAGTATGCTACAGCATCGAATAATAGACAGGGTTTGGGATTGTTACAGCTGTAAATCGGTGGCGAGCTGCTGCGACTGCAAGTGTGCTATGGTTTGGTCTGATACAATGTAGATTTTCTGTAGTGTAGACTGTTATAGTGTAGCTGTTGGACTGGTGTTCTGAGAGTTTCTCGAATGTTCCACACTCACACTCTCAAAAGCTCACACCCGGGCATCAAGCCAACTCGGCCCTTGAGAAATCTCGGCCCTTAAGCAAACTCGGTCCTAGCTACGGTTGCAGAACCCTGACACACCAGTGTGCTGCTTTCCTACACCTTCCTATGTAAGCGTCAATTATCTATTTACAGCTCTTTCGTCAACGCCTACTCCTTGGCAATCTTGGCCAAAATCTCATGGTCTCTGAAGATGAAGTACTCCTCCTCACCGACCTTGATCGACTGGCCTCCAAACGATGGGATCAAGATGTTGTCGCCTGGAGCAACGGAGGTTGGCACGACCTTGCCGTCTGGGCCGGCAATGCCTGGGCCCGTGGAGAGCACGGTACCCTGGGAGAGCTTTGGCAAGTTCTTCTCTGGCAAGTAGATGCCGTTGGCGGTCTTGGTGGCGGCCTTGGCTCTCTCGACCAAGACGCGGTCGAACAATGGCTGCAAAGACTTCACGGACTTGAGAATGGTGGACTGGGGTTAGTAAGTTTTTGGAAGCTTTGGGTCGATGGCGTAATGAAATGAAAGGCGATTTGCAGGCACTTGCTCATCACTATTCAAGCGTTTTATAGCTTCTATGAACGCCCCCTTTTTTGATTTCGAATCTTCACCGCATTGCTACCTTTGGTACTCACCATGTTGTAGTTGATTGACCGTTCACTGCCGACTTCCAACTGGAAAAAAATCGCCCCGGATCCAGGTCACATGATATGCACGGCCCGCCAACGCTGCGTTGCGTGCCCCGCTACTAGATTTGGGGCCCTGCTGCTGATGTGCGACTGACTTGCGTATGCAGATCGGACTAGGCGACCCACTAATGGGTAGAGCCAGTCTCGAGGATGAGTCGTCTGAAGCGGCAATTTTTGTTGTTCAACAGCGGGCCACAAAGTGAGTAGCTTGAAATTTGTGACTGTCTGACATTATTGACAAAGATTTTACAGGGGAATTGTAGAGGGTTAACAATGGAAGGTTCCCTTACACGGTGGTACACTGTCATAGAGGCGTATATTCCCTTTACTTCTTACTAGTTAAATGTTTCCGGAAGAAACCAAAAATTTTCAGTCTAAGCTCCGGTACCATATTGAAAGTACCAATTGGTACGACTTGGACGTAGCTTTTCAAGTGAATTTGAGACAATATTGGCGACACAATAGAGCGCGCGGTACGTCCATGTGTGCGCAGCAGGGGCCCGCGAACGAGTGCTCTGAAAAGTGATGAAAACAGTTAATAAATAAAAAATCAAGAAAATAAAGTAACATGGCATAAATGCTTGTGGTTAATAGTTTTTGTTGTAGATAAATGGGCTTTCTACTAGCACACTGGAGATGGACCCTCCGGCGCATCTGTCATTGCCTACGCTGCCCGCATTGCCTCAATTTTCTGGTAGAATACCACGTTGACACTCAGCCAGCATTTTGACTATAGCCAAATACATCTAACCCCAGCATTTATCTTTTCACCGCTGGGTCGCAGGGTTTGCTCGCCACTGGGTGTCGGTACTGCGCGGTTATACCACCGCCCAGTGGGTGCATATGCATGCCTAGACCCCAATATGCTGGGGCTCAAGATGTGTATGGGGGAGCCAAGTGGGACCCATTGGGAACACTCCCAGTACATAAACTGAGCAAATTCTCCTAATGCCGAGCTAAGTTACACTCCCATCACGCTCTTTGACAATAAGTCTCCCGACTCCGGCTCTATAGTCTTACACTCTTTTAAGGCTAGACCACACACTCATTTACCGCGAGTCTAGATAACAGCAAGAAATCTTTGAATACTCTAAGCAAAAGTCAATCAGCAAAAAATCTGAATCGATGCTTTTTGAATTCCATTTGATTGCCTCCTTGTTGGTCGCTTTGACTGCGGCCGTCCCATTGACCAAGCGGGACACCTGGGGGCCGGCCTCTTCCTACCAGGACCTCAAGTACGTGTCGCTCAAGACCTCTGACAAGTCCTCGTTCTCCGATTTCTACGGCTACCAGGTCGGCAAGAACCCAATCAAGGGAGTTAATCTTGGCGGCTGGTTGGTTTTGGAGAAGTGGATGAACGGCGACATTTTTCAGGGCAACAGCGGCAGCGACGAGTTCACCTTCTGCCAGAACCTCGGATACCAGGCGTGCGGCCAGAAGTTGGAGCAGCACCACAGCACGTTTATTACCGAGGGCGATTTTCGGATCATTGCTCTGATGGGCTTGAACGCGGTCAGAATTCCAATCGGCTACTGGGCGTTCAAGTTGCAGGGTCCTGACAAGTTTTACAAGGGCAACCAGGAGAAGTATTTGGGCATGGCGCTTGGCTGGGCCAAGAAGTACAACCTCAAGGTCTGGATCGACTTGCACGGCGTTCCAGGCTCGCAGAACGGGTACGACAACTCGGGCCATGCTGGTTTCCACGACTGGTCGGGCTACAGTAACTTTGATGAGACCAAGGAGGTCTTGAACTACATCTTTTCCAAGTACGGCGGGTCGTCCTACAAAGACACGGTGATCGGCATCGAACTTGTCAACGAGCCATTGACCTCGGGGCAGGGTTCGATCTCTCAAGACAGATTGAGTGCGTTCTACCAGGACGCGATTGGCGAGATCCGCAGCAAGGTGGGCTCCAACGCGATGATCGTGTTGCAGGACGGGTACACCCAGCAGGGCTCGTGGGCCGGCAAGCCGTACAACAACCAGAATGTTATTTACGACACCCACCTCTACGTTCTCTTTGATGCCAAGCTCAAGTCGTTGTCGTATGAGCAGAAGATCGCCCAGGTCTGCAGCTGGGGAAAAACGCTCCAGGGCTTGCCGTACCCAGAAGTGGTCGGCGAGATGACCGCGTGCTTTTCTTCCGGCAGCAGCTCGTACGACCAGAGTGTTACCAAATGGAGCCAGAGCGACAAGGACAAGATGAGACGTTTTGTCGAAGCGCAGTTCAACGCATACGAGAACGCGTACGGGTGGTTTTTCTGGAACTGGAAGACCATCAACTCCGACCAGTGGAACTTCCAGTTGTTGGCCAACAATGGTGTGATTCCAAACCCGGTCAGCAACAGAAAGTACCACGATTGCAAGTAGGCTAATCCAGGCTGTAAAGGGTAGCAGCAATGATCGAATTGCGGCTAGATGGCCCGATGGGGCTGCTGAATTGTTGCTGACGCAGATGGGCAGCTGCCGCCAGCTGCCAAGCTCGGAAGCCAGCAAGGTCTCATGTGCTGCCTACCTCAAATTATTAGATATCCTTAGATATAGAATTGATTGTTTTGATTTTCTCGCGTAGACCGAGGCAAACGTAAACAAACGGGGCCGTTTACGCATCGAGGTTGTTGCGGTTGCTGGGCGCGCGGTGTGCGCCACGCAATAAGCCGCGTAAAATTTCACTTTTCTTGTTTATTTTGCGGGAGGTAAACATCGTGAACGCGTTACACGGGTCACGTGCGCAGCGGGCGGCCAGGCCTTTCGGCAAAACCGATGTTCACCTGCATGCGGCTGCAGGGTGACAAGACGCATCTGACCAGACTCCGAGGAGTGTCACACATCAAAAAACGGTGTTCCTCACGGGCGAAAAGTCCAGAGAAAAAGGGAATAAATATATGAGGTTAAACAAATAGTAGGAATTTAATGATGCAATTTGTTTCTGGGTTTGCTTACAAAAGTTGGTTGTTTGTTGGCATCAATTGGAAAAGCCTGCATGCAAATGATGCATGATGGTGCTGGCCCAGATCATCAGCCAGCGATTTCAGGCGAGATTGATGAGCTCCCCCAGGGTGCCGCAGATATAAATATGTTGCGGCGCCATGACAACTTTCAGAAATCTGCCAACCTTACATCTGCTGTTTAACCTCAACCTTAAGGCTCTACGTTCCCGAGTCTCAGCTCCGACAATCCTTACTTTGAAAGCAACTGAAACACAAGAGCCACCAACATGAAATTCGAGAGACACACGTTCTCGTTTGTCGCGATCTTATTCCTCTGCTTCCAGAGCATATGGACGCTTCCAATTCCTCATTTCTTGGACGATGTTTTGAATAAGAGAGCCGTGGTGACTGTTACCGCACAGACGACTATACATGGCACGAAGACTGTCACCGCCGGTGCGGCTGCAGCTGCGACACCGACCTCGGCCGCAGCCGCAGCCACGCATACTATTTCTGAGGGTGTCATTGCCAGTATCAACGTTGATGGGTCCACCGCAGATGCCTCGACTGATGCCACTACTACTGCCGCTGCCACGACTTCCTCTAAAGACAACACTGCTACTACCAAGAGCTCTGCCGGTGCCGAGTCCACCATAACCGACGGTGTCATTGCCACCTCGAACGTTGAGGGTTCGACCGCGTCTACTTCTGGCTCCTCTGACTCTAGCAGTGCTAGTTCTTCTAAGACAAGCGCTTCTAGTTCCACCTCTTTTGCTTGGATCGACGCCAGCGCAAGCTACACTGCCAAAGCAAGCTCGACTTCTGCGTCTGCCAAGGCTGCTGCTACTTCCTCAAGCTCCACTAGCTCTTCTGGATACTACCAGTTTACTAAGAACGGACTCAAGGGCGTGAACTTGGGAGGATGGTTGCTCTTGGAGCCTTGGATTAACACCGACTTATTCTCGAAGACGAACTTCCCAGACGGAAACATCCCAGATGATGAGTTCAACTTCTGTGACTCTTTGGGCGACAAGGCCGGTGATTTGTTGGAGTCGCACTACGGCAGCTGGATCACCGAGGATGATTTCTCGAAGATTGCAGGCTACGGACTTAACGCCGTGCGCATTCCTATTGGTTATTGGGCTTGGAAAACTATGAGCACCGATAAGTATTATAAGGGAAGTCAAGCCAAGTACTTGGACAAAGCTATTGGTTGGGCCAGAAGCAACAATTTGTGGGTCATGATTGACTTACACGGAACTCCTGGATCGCAGAACGGCTACGACTCCTCGGGGCACAAGGACTTTCACGACTGGAACGGTTACGACAACATCGACCAGACCAAAGACATCCTTAGCACTATTTTTGACAACTATGGCGGCGACGAGTATAAGGACGTTGTTTTGGGTATCGAGCTTGTCAACGAGCCGTTGGTCGGAGGAGCCGGTGTCACGAAGGACTTCTTGAGTGACTTCTACGGAGATGTTATCAAGCAGGAGTCAAAAACTTCTCAGAACATTCTTTTGCACGACGGGTACCAGTACCAGGGCGCGTGGTCGGACGCGAGCTTCAACAGTGACGACCGTGTGGTCTACGACACTCATTTGTACATGCTCTACGACTCTGGCTACAAGGCCAAGAGCTACGATGACAAGATCGCGCAGGTCTGTACATGGGGTGACGAAATCGATGCTTTGTCGTATAAGGAGTTTGTGGGAGAGTTCACTGCTGCTTGGAACGCCGACAGTGACTCGATCTACACCAAGACGATAGACAAATGGGGATCGGACGACAAGGACAAACTCCGGAAGTTCGTGGAGGCACAGTTCACCGCATTTGAGAAATCCTACGGCTGGTTTTTCTGGAACTGGAAGATGGGAGACTCTGACCAGTGGGACTTCCAGGTTTTGGTGGAGAACGACATCATTCCGCAACCTCTCTCCGACAGAAAGTTTACCACGTGCTGAGCACACCGACACACACACATATACATAGAAGAAAGCTGGGCTTTCAAATTTTACTCGCATTTGTTTTTTGGTTAGTTTTGCATTTAATATAGATTTATGATTAATTGTAAATCTCCATGGATTATTTTACCCCTTGTGTCATTTGAGTTTAGTCTGAAACACATCATGATGCGAGCATTAGTATGCATGCGAGTACCGCCTGATCTACCAAACTTTACGGTCGATCTACAGCGTGGAAATTGAAAAGCAAGAGTATCAGTGGAGTCCATAGACCCTGAAAAAGTATATCATAAGAAAAGCAACAAACAATTGAAAATAAGACATTCAGTACATGTAGTCAAACTCTGGGCTTTTGTCTCCCAATAGAATCTGGTCTCTTTCTGGAAGCTGAGAGAAAGATCTTTTGTACTCTTCGGTGCGCTTGTTCTTGTTTTCTCTCAAAATGAGAACGTCGTATGCGCAGACGCAAAGAATAGTGAAAAAGAGTAAAATCACTGCGGGCGTGATTCCGCTCTTTACTAACCCCGATGGGTCTCTGATGTTTTTGCTGGTGTTCATTGCGAACACAGATGCCAACCCACCGGCGTTGCCAACAGAGACAAGAATCGCTGTGGCAATGCTTTTTCTGAGATGGCCACCCATGTTTAACGTGGCCCAGCAAACAAGTATTGGAATGGCAGAGTAGGACCCACAGACAATAAGGTAGCATGCGGCGTACTTATAGTAGTCGACTCCAGGAGGAGAGACCTCGAACATGAGAATAAACCCACCTGCAATGGCAAGCAAGCAGTTGAAGATCACAAATGGAGAGCGCACTTTGAAGTAGTCGGAAGCAAAGCCCATGAGATTACACCACACAAAGGCGACAATCCACGGGAAAATCGACATGTGGTTGGTCCCACTAAGACCAAGACCCATGAGTGTCATGAGAACTGGCTCGTAGAAGGCATAGGCATAGGACAAGAAGAATACACCAAAACAGGCCAACGAGGGCACGAGTATCATCGGGTCCAAAAGAGCCTTGTGAATGTAATCCCGAGGAGTTGTGGTGATTTGGTACCCTGATTTCCCTCCAAAAATCTCTAACTTCTTGATCACAAACAAAGTCTCCTGGTCGTCGAAAAAAGTGGCACCTTCTGGGAAGTCCGGGATGATGAAGAACAAAAAGAAGGCAACGCCAATAGTAAGAGCTCCTTCAATGATGAACAACCATCTCCAGGTCTCCAAGCCATGCTTTCCCGACAAGTGGCTTTGGATGTTGTAGCAGATGGCAGTGCCAGCGGCACCGGCAATGCAGCTGATGGAATAGAAAGCGCTGAACCGTCTCTGGGACTCTTCTCTCGTGTAGTAGTGAGCCATGATATAGAAAATAGCAGTTTCTGTACCGGCCTGAAAAAGACCGTGAAGAAACTCACACCCAATGAACTGGCCGTAGGTTTTGATGAAGCCAGTGGCCAAGGTGGCAGCGCCATAGAGTAACACCGTGATGCTAATCCAGAAGTGAGGTCTAACGGTTTTAAGAAGAGCGTTCGAAAACACTTCAAAGATGATGTAAGGGGTGAAAAAAGTGGCAAATCCGCAGACCACCTGGAAAGCGCTTACCTCGAGCGACGCCTCAATACCGGTGTTTCTAGCGTATCCCAAGTTGGTTCTGTTGAGGTATGCAACAAAGAAGAGCAAAGTGAAAGGCAACACCACACAGATGTCGATCTTATTCATCAAGCGTCTTTCGTTGATTCCATATTTCTCTGCAATGGCTTGCACTTTCAATTTTTTGGACTCATTGCTCAAGTACTCATGGCTGAACATCACCGAGTTGGACCCTGAGCTTTCAGGCAGGTTGGAGTCGATGAAGGTGATCTCCCCAAAGCCTTTCTCCGGCTTATACACATCGTAGTCTTTTTGATTGTAGTAATTCATGGTTACCACACTACAGCTACCAAGGACAGTCCTATCCCTTATATTCTAAGCCAGAAGCCATTTGGTTCCCACTAGCTGTGGATCTGCAGATTTAGCGTCTGTATGTATGTCCCTAGTTTCACTGTGAAACATGCATGAGTGCTGCCAATCTAAACCTTATGCACCACCGTTAGCCCTGTTTAATTGGCCGTGGGCGCCCAACAAGTGACTCTGGTGCACTTGAAACAAGAGGCGTTAGCAAACAATACACCAGAAAATTTACTAAACAAATACTGCTGCTTTACGAATTGTACTATGCTCGTGTGTGAGTACAGTTTGTGAGGTCCCCGGAACCTGCTGCACTTGGCAACCGCGTAGATCCGCTTCCCGCAACTCTATCACCACCGACCGGTCTAGTCCACGGTATTCTCAGCAAGCTGCGGCATGATTGGTTTTGGCTATGGGTGCGAATACGGATTTAAGATTTGGAGTTATTGATTCTGGTGGGGTCTGCCCCTTATACATGTGACCGTCTACCACACATTAGACACAGTGCGTCAAAGCACTCACTCCTTAACGTAGTGTCTCTTAAACATCAGACAAGTCATGAGAGGAGCAATCGCACTCGGCATGATAATGAACAAGCAAGGCGCAGAGTTCTTCGTATGTTCGGAACACCCCCAAGGTCATTGACTAGCAAAACCGCTATCTACAGGCCCTATCCTGCCGGCCAGTGTACGCGCATTGGGGACCTGCACGCGGATCTCAGGCGGGCTGGAGGATGGGCAAAGATTCACTTTTACGTCATGCCGTGAGGGGTAAGAGCAGCGCGGAATTTGGCATACTTCTTGAATACAATACTTAAAAATCTCTTTTATATTTGTTTCTTTTACACTCGGTTCCTTATCAACTTTGGGTTACTTTGTGACCATAAACTAACGATCACACGTGAGTCGTTAGCTCGGACGCTAATGCAGGCGTCCGAGCTATCGCCAAAATTAACGGCTAGCACTGCTGGCCGATGATGTGCCCGAAAAGTGGTTACATATTCTGTCACTGCGCAAATCTCGGTTGTTCCTAAAAAGATTTACCGTTCGTGAATTATTGCATCTTGTCTTACAACGGAATATTTGACGGAACCTGAAAAATTGGCAGAAGCCCTTGAAACACAGCATGCAGCTTGTAAGTGTCATTGCTGACCAAGATAACTACCACTAACGTTGACTCCCACTGGCTTGCCCCCATATTCTTGGTGCTAGCTTGAAGGGAGACTCCTGGCCAAAGGTTTTGGACAACTTCCCAATTGGGAGCCTGCGAGCGCCAGCCAGAAGGGGCAATGTACAAGGTTGGATTGAGCACTATGATTTGCCCATGACATACATGCAATGCTACATGCGGTGCTACATGCGGTTTCCCCGGAGCAGAGATCGCCCAGCGCGACATGCACCTCTCATCGGAAACCTTATAGCCTGATAATATTGGCGCGAGGCCATCGTTGCTGCTATTTGATTTCCCAATTGATACACCAAGCGTTGGGCCACACCTCCTGATTCAGGAACTAGTACCTTGGCCGATCCGCTTTCCAAGCCTCTTCACGATTTAGGTCCGGTAGCTTAATTTTATCATCACCATTGGTTCAATTCTTGCCTTTTTGAGTCGCTCAATTTGCACGTTTACAATTATGATTCGAAGCTGCGCGCACAACCGAGCCTACTTTAGCTTTCAGAAGCCACTGCTAGTGGCCTAGAAATTTAATAGGGCAAAGTGCAACTATTCTGATTAGCCTGAAACCAAAACAAAGAAAACAAGAAACAGCCTCGCTAGCATAATCGGTAGTGCATTCGACTCTTAATCGAAAGGTTGCGGGTTCGAGCCCCGCGTGGGGCTTTTTTTTTTTTTTTTTTTTGGAAAACACATGTGAGCCAGAGGAGCTCCAAAGAAAACAGCTATCCAAACCCCAATTCTGTATGATTTGATTTATCGTGTGATAAATAGGTGTTGGATAGTAAGGCTTTGTTCTTTTTTCATCATTGGAGGTTTTTCGTATGTTTCGTGAATCTGACTCGGCCTCCACTAGGCGGGGCCCGCACAGTGAGCAGAAAAGCAATGTTTGTGCTAAAATATTGGGATGGAGTCTCAAAGAAAACACTGCGCACCTTATGTGTAGCTTCAAATCTTGAACTCTCCTTTCAAGTATGATCCTAGACGACTTCTCGAGAATTCGATGTGCGCTGGATACTCCTCCACCATATCATGCAGCCCGGCTATATGCAGATCATCTGGCGCATCGCGGAATAATTTATCCTCTTGTTTTTCCTACAAACTACAGCAAGTGAGTTCTCTACAACATGTGGCATGGTCTATAGTACACCTATATATATTATAGAATGGAGAAGTGAAAGAAATGAAATGGGTAGTTAAGTGGTTGGGTATCGTTTAGTGGGGTATCAATATGGTACAGTCGTGTTCATCATCAGCAGTCATGGGAAGCCCCGGGAATTCTCGGTGATTGTCATTCTCAGTGGCTAGCGCTTGGTGTCGCGCTTGTCAGTGGTTGTGCTCGGTTTTGACCTCAACTTCCCACCCGCAGCGGAGACATTGCGGCTCGGACTTTTTCTCCCAGGCCTTGTTCTTAATAAGGTTGAACTCGCTCTTGGCCGGGATCCGCAAGCACTTGTCGTTCAAGCAGCGGGCGTTGGTCTTCTTGTAGCGGAGGCCACACGAGTTGCAGAGCTGGCCACCAGACAAAGTCCAGGACGGTCTCCAGCAGGGCAGCTGGCTGGAGCCACACGAGAGACACGTGCGCTTGCTCTGGGACTGCTTGTTGGCCCTCTTTGGCGACTTCTTTGGCAGGACCTGCGGCGGCAGGTGGTACTCCTGCACAGGCGAGCTCTTAAACGCGATGAGGGCAGGCGAGAGCTTCGTGTCGTAGCTTGAGGCAAGTCCGTCTTCGGCAAGGTAGTGGGTGGCGGCAGAGGCCTCGGAGAAGACAGAATTGCCCGACTCGACAGAAGAGGTTGAAATCGAACGACGATCTGGCACGGCGACAGCGGGACGCTGGCCGATTGGCAGGGACTCGATTCTAGAAAACGTCTTGGAGTCGAAGAGCTCGTTGATCGACGGGAGACGCACCCCGTTTGGGTTCTTGTCCGCCTTTGGTTTCGGCACCGCGTAGTCTGGGATACTGGTGTGCGTTTGCACCGGCGAGGTGGCTGGGTCCAGGCGTTTCTTGGTGATGTTCTTGATGATGGTGTCGGTGCTCGTCGTCTTGAACTTCTTGGAGATCTTGGCGTTGAACGCCGGCTTGGTCACGAGGTACTGGTTGATGGTGTCGCGGATCAGCGGCTGGCCACGCATTTTGATTGGTGCCAACGCCGTGGACTCGCGCAGCTTGGCGATCTTGTTGAACTTGAGGAAGTCCTTGAACTCGGTGTATTTCGTTGGGTTCTTGGTGAGGAGCCAGTTCTCGAAGTTTTTGCGCCAGTTCACATAAAATGCTTCAGTCTCGGACTGGGATTCTTCCAAGTCGATGTGTTCCTGCTCTTCAGTTTCCGGGGCCGGCTGGGGCACACTGCCCGGGGTACTGCCTAAAGCCCACGAGTACTCTGTGTTGGTGCGGATCTTGGTCGGGAGAGTGTCAAGATAATGCAAGGAGCAGTCGCCGATCATTGAAGAAGGTGCCGAGTGGGTCGACTTGGCCGGGAGAGGCGGGGACGTCGGAGGGGTGTTGTCCAGCAGCTTGTGGCGCTTGACGCAGCCATCGGAGATCGACATCGAGCGCTTGCGCTTGAATATTATTTCGCTAATCTCGTTGGCCGGGGTCATGCTGCCGGAGCCTCTGATATTCGAGGTCGGGAGATAGCAGCTCATGGTCAAGTGGGGTGTGTAAACTGTGCGGAGTAGTAGTGTGCGGAGTAGTAGTGTGCACTTATCAGATTAGGCAGCGAATCTTTCCCGAAATGGAGCCAAAGTTAATGCAGTGTGTGATTGTAGCTTGAGGAGTTGTTGTGTTGCCAAAGAGTGGTGCGAAGCTTGTTGAATGGTGGAACTTGTCGTCACTTGTAAGTCACCGCTGATGTATAAACTTCTTAGTTTGTGGTTGAACCCTTTCTTAAATTTTTTTGTGATCCAGTTTAGATCTGAGGCGGGTACATATATTTATAGCCTTGGGAAAATCAGGGCCGGCTTGCTACAGAAGAGGCTGGGATCAGCACGAAAACTGATTGCTGGGTGTCAAGATCTGGCCGAATCAGGATTGCTTTGCTTCTTTCGGGAATGTGATCCCAAATAATAAATCGAGGGGCTGGCTGGCGCTGGAAGGAGCCATCTGAAATGCTGGATCTAGCACTCCGAAAGCAGGTTTGATGCTGGCCCAGGGTGCATGAGATTTGCATGGGGGGGCAGGAACTCACAATCACGTGACACAGTAAGGAACAACCATGTCACGTGAACGTTTTGCGCTGCTGAAAATATGACTTGAACAAGGGAAGCGGAGGCACGACCTACTAGGCATCGCCACGGAAGCATTTTTTGACCAAAACTTTACATTCTTTCATCTACGCCTTTATTTATCCAACAAATTAACCGATCATATCAGGATGACCTCAGAATACGTGATCAAGCAAGTGGTGGAAGGCATCTTGAAACAGTTGGACGACAAGCCCAACACGATGAATGCCAACTACAACATCGTGCCCCAACTCAACTCGGGAGTCGTGAAGATTCTCATGAACTCGTCTCCGCTCAGCAACAAGCAGCAGTTGACCGAGTACTGGGCTAAACTTCCGCAGACGCAGCACAAACTCCAGAACTACGACTATCACACCGTGCCCGGAATCGAGCTTGTGAACTTACAGATCAGCGGGAAAGTGAGGTTTGACGAAAGCGGGCGTAACCGTATGGGCCAGAGCGCAGACATGGTGGATGCCTACGGGCCAGGAAACCCAGCTAGGGCCATCTGGGGCTCGTTCTTTGGGTTCTCGATGAACGTGGTGGTGGAGGGCGCCAAGCTCGGCGGCGGGAACTACATGCAGCAGGAGTTCATCAACAGCATCGACTACAAGATCAACTACATCGCTACGGATTCGGTGATAAACGTATAATCTTACATAGCACATGGTGCGGCGCACCCCCATAAACAAAATATGAAATACCTGTAGCGGGAAGAGAGCTAGCAGGGCACATTTCTCCAACCTGTGCGCTCACTCCCATCTGAATTCTTCTTTCTCCCAAACTCACCTTTTCCTCATTCAACAACCCCACTTCTTTAATACTTCTCATCGTCGTACTCCTCGTGGTGCTCGTGATGAGCCACATGAGTGCTGCCGCAGAAAATCGCCCAGAACCAGCCAAACGTCGAGATCATCGCGCACAACGCAGAGCCCCACACGAGTCCGTAGTAGGGAGCATCGAAGTGCGTGTTGATTCCGACACTTGAGAGGTCGCTGTCGACCTTGTTCTTGAACACAAGGTACATCCCTGTAGCAGCACCGGCAGTGAGAAGGGCTGCCCCGGTACCGATGAGCCCCAAAAGGAACGAGCCAAGACTGAAGATGCGCGAGCCGAAGGCGACAAAGTTGTTAAGGAACTGCAACCCGAAGACGCCAATCGTGATGAACGAGCAGATGAAAATGACTTTCGAGACTGTTTTCATCGTTGAGGCATAGTCAGCCACGCTCGAGGGAAGCTCCACTTGGAGCGTGGTGTCGGACCCCAAGAGCGAGTAAACTGTACTGGAGTACTGCGAGTTGTTGAGCTGCTGCTGGAAAAACGTCTGTGGGTCAAAAGTGTACAAAGCCTTGGCCTTCAGACAGTACTGGTAGTCAAGGTTGTTCTTGCCTGCGCCAGTAGAGGCACAGTATCCCCAGAGCGAGAGGGTGTAGGTTCCAGCCAAGCCGAAGTCGGCCGGCCCTAAGCTGATAGATTTGGCAGCGCTTTTCAAAGTAGCAGCGTCGTTCGCGTTTGTGGCAATCTCGCCCAAGTTCAACGTCGAGAAGTCAAACCGAATAAAGTGGATTGTGTCAAGGATCTTGCTGTCGTCGTTGACAGAGCCGATTGCAGCAAGCACTGCTAGAAGCGCGGCCGCTAGCGAGAAGAGAAACGCACTGAGTGTTATGAGTCTTCTGAACTTGCCAATCGCCATTTGCTAGTAAATTACAGTAAATATCGTTTTAGTCGAACCAAGAATATATATATGTAGCCAGCTCAGTTCCTGAGTTAGACCGAGTCCTTGAGTTCTCGTAGGCGTGCAGACCTGCAGGTGGTTACACGGGATGCCCGATGCGTACCTCGTCTACCCGGTACGCACATAATTGAGGCTGGCAGTCCACAGAATCCACTCACGTCACCTGGAATAGCGATGAAAAAGAATTTCAAAAAAAGCATGATCAGTCGGATTCAGTAGCAGATCACTGATTTGACGGGTTCCAGGTTGCTCCTAGATAGATTTAGAGTTGCACACGCTGAGTTGAAGAAGTCTGGGACCGAGTCTCATGCATGTTAAACGTGGGAATTGGGTAGTGGGGAGAACTGTGGGAACTTGTAACAATGCATCCTCACATTTCTCAGTTTGTATAGGTTTTTAAGTATCAAAGACCCTCGAAAAGTTACAAAACAGATTTATTTGATCTGAAACAGTCACATAATGAGTATCCTTTGGGTTTTTCTGTTGTAGTTTTGTTAAGGAAAAAGCAGTTAGGTTTCGCTGCTGAAGCTGACTTGGTGCCGGTTAAGCATAACTGGTATTTCAGTAAACAAAACCTGCAAGGTCTTGGGCTTCTACTAAATTCACAGCTATGCTGATTATCTTTGAATAGGGCTGCCACTACTCACTGGTATCCCCGCCATTTCGTGAGGCGTTACGCCGACGTCAAACAATGCAGCGGCGCGCCGCACCGTGCAGGAGCATATTCCATGGAGAAGAAACGGCACGCATTCTCAACGACAAGAGGCAACGGAGATGGATCCTTAGGATATTTGCCTTATACAAGGCACTTTGATATTAGTCTAAAGTGGTTTATATAAAAGAGTCACCTCTCTCCAAAGTTGTCTCAATATCTTCGTACCAATCTACTATGAAGGTCTCAGCTTTACTTCTCAAAGCCTCCTTATTGGCTGTTTGCAATGCCACAACCTTTGCCTCAAAGACTGAAAACTCTTCTGACGTTGATGCTGTTGGACCCTTCTACGGTGACTCGACAAATTTGACCTCTGTCGTCCAAGACAAAAAGACCTTGCGCAGCTGGGGGACGACCTGTCTCGACGCTTCGCAGGAGTATACGCTTTTTGATGGCATAAAGATTGGCTATGCCATCGTCAAGAAAACCAACGGCAAGATGGGAATCAAATGGTTTTACGACCATAAATTCCTTGAGACCTTTAAACTCTTGGAGGTTAAATTCCGCCATAACAACAATTTCTGGAACAACATCCTCCACACCCGGCTCATCGGTGGCTTTTTTTATGCATGGTACTCCGATACTTATGTTGAGATAACCCAGCAGACGTTCGAGTTCAGTTACAAAAAGCAAGGGAAAAATCATGTGTTTTCTACCAATTGCAATGGTCAAGAGAACTGTACTCCCATCGACTTGCCCGAGACAGATCCTTGTGATCCTGTCTCTGATGTGCCAGGTACAGAATCCCTGGAGGTACCACACACAACCACATCGTCCCACTCTGTCGACTCTCCGGTTACTGCTCCAGTACCAGTCACGAGTCAAAAAAGCCACAGCCAAGTCACTACCACTCACGTCAGTCATCCCCCTGTGACAACAGCCCCCCAGCACACTGGAAGTCCCGGTTGCTCCGCCACACCACACGAATACGCTGTTACTGACGACAGTGCTCTTGGGTTCTACCTCACCAAGTTGACGGAGAGCGAAGACATGTACCAGGTCGACTGGTACTTTTCAAGTCCTGAAAGTTTTGCGTCGAAGGCTAACAGTGTCTCGTTCAAGCAGGACAACGGTGCGTGGCACGAGATCTTTGATACTCCATGGACCAATGGTTTCTTCTATTCCTGGAAAGGCTCGTGGGCCGAATTTTCTGAGCAACAGTGGCAATTTACGGTTAAGCAGGAAAACCAGGACAGAATTTACTTGAGCTCAAACTGTGGAAAGGTTCCGGGATGTCAGGCTATTCTATTGCCGTCTGCACCAGACTATTGCCCTCCAGTGGTCAGCGGTGGGGCCAGCAAGACGGTTGTCACAACTACAGTTCATGGCACTTTAACGACTTACACTACGACTTGCCCTTTGACAGAGACCAAGCCTTCTCAAACTGTTTCTCTTATTACCACGACTGTGAGCGGAGTCGTCACCTCTTACACCACTACTTGTCCATTGAGTCGTACTTCTGCAACCTTGCCCCAGATCACGTCGGTGCTTACCACTACTGTCAGCGGAACGGAGACAGAGTATACCACCACCTGCCCTTTGAGCGAGATCAAAACGCTGACAAACCCCATCACTACTTCTGTTACCGGGCTGATGACCATACCAGAGACCTCGCTCATTGGTTCACACAACCCTTCAACAGAAACTGTCTCCACGACTCACTCGTCGACTACCGTTCAAACTGAAACCAACTGTCCAGGAGGCTGCTCTAATGCTAGAACCGAGTCTATGCCTTTGATGAGCTCTTCGGAAGTCACAAGTACGGCCGCTACCACCGAGATCTCTACTACAGTTGAGACCGAGACCAGCTGCTCAGGAGGCTGTTCAAGAACGGGTTCCACTGAAACCTTCCCAAGTATTTCTAGCTGCTCAACTGCTCTGGAGACCACGATGCAAACGACCGGATCCACAGAAAACTTTCCAAGCGTCACTTCAGAATGCTCTAAAACCATTGGGTCCACCGAAAGCTTTCCCTACGTTTCTTCTTGCACCGAGACGGAAGGCTCTACTGAAAGTTTTCCTAGCATCTCTTCAGTTAAGACTACTGGGTTCACTGAAAGTTTTCCAAGTATTTCGTCAGATTGCTCTGAAACAATAAGCTCTTTTGCGGAATCTACCAGCTGCTCTGAGATAGTACCACCAACTCCTGCCGGCACCACGGACTGCAGCACATCTGAAACTGCCAGTCCAAAGGAACCATGTACTACACCAGCTGAGAGTACTCCATTGTCCAGCGAGTGCGCTACATGTAGCCCTGTGCTGTCATGTGCTTCAGGATCTACTGCAACCTTTCCGTCTGTCAGCTCTGTGCCGACCCTCAGCTGCTCTGTCACGTCCGCCAGTTCTATTTCTACCGAAAGCTATAGCGGTGCAGGTAACTCCTTAACTTTTGGGCCTTCTTTTCTTTTCGCAATCTCAGGGTTGCTCATGTTCTAGTCAATGCATAATCTCGATTCATCTCTACCTCGTTGTAATTACCTGCAGGCACCAAATAGGAAGATGCGGCGCACGATAGCGCAGGGCCGTTTTCCTGAAGCCTCGCCAAAATGCACCGTACTGAGGTACTGATTTAACACAAAGCAGAAAACAATAGAGCGTGGAACTTAATCAAGGGCAGTGGTAAAGTACTGTGTCGAACCGCAGCAATACTAGGTGCCTTCACACTCAGCACTGCTACGGGTGCCCATTCTCAATACACCAACCGTACCGAGTAGCCTAAATTAATACTCAACGTTCATACCTTTTGACGAAAGCCTATTCTGCCATGCCCCTTCTGCTATGCCTTATGCTGTGTGGAATGCTCGCGAGCTGGGGGAGCCTTGTGGGGACCTGCATGATCCTGATCTCTGGGTCATGCACGCTGGAAGCGGCAGCACTTACCAGGTGGAAGAGTACAACGAAAAGAGTAGAATAACGGGACTGATATCCAATCATATTAGCCAAATAATAAATCATTTATTAGTTAAAACCATGGTGACAATTCAAAGTGTTTAGTAGCACTGTGGACATTGCCCACGATGCTGCTTTTGCTTCTTCTCCTGGTGGGTGGTACCTTCCCATGAGGCACACGCTTAGCATATCCTGCGGTTCGGGCCACGCGCACTAGATTGGGAAATGTGCGGGATACCGGCGCTGGTTGCCTTAGGGCCTAGTGCCTTGTTTCGCGTTGTTAGGCTTTGTATATAATACTCTGGACCCGCCCAGGCTAGCACTTTAACTACTCTTGGCCACTCTTTTCTAAGTGTACGTTTACCATGCATACCAGAGCGCTTCTCGAACTCCTCACCGCCATGGCAGTGGTCGGCACCGCCGCCGCCTCGGAGGCACGTACCGTCAGCAGCGGCGATTTGGTTTCTCAGATTGGTGACGGCCAGATCCAGGCGACATACGCCACAGGCACCACCCCAGCGTCTACCTTGGACGCTTATGGTTCCACTTCCAGCCTGACACCAGCCACTACACCAGCAACCTCAGCTCCTACTACCGCCTCCACAAGCTGCTCCACCAACGCCCCTGTGGCCTCCTCGGAGGACATTGTCTACGTCACTGCCGCCACGGTCACCGCCCTCTCGACTCAGACCACCACCACTTGCCCCTGCGAGGCGCCAAAGTCCACCCTCTACAGCTCCCAGCCGTACGAGTCTGCCCCGGAGAAGACGGTGTACCTCACGGCCACCACCACAGCTGTTTCCACCGAGACACAGACCACCTGCCCAGTCTCGTCGACGCCGCTCAGCACCCTTTACAGCTCGCAGCCGTACGTTCCAACAAGCTCTTCCCAAGAGGACACGGTTTACGTGACTGCCTATGTGACTGCCGTCTCCACCGCCACCACCACCGTTTGCAACCAGACCCCCGTCTGCTCCCCAACGACCCCATTGTCCACCCTCTACAGCTCGCAGAACTACGAGCCGACTCCATCCACCTCCTGTTCCACAACTCCATCGATCACTCCGTCCAGCAAATCGCTGACCCTCGAGGCCACCTACAGCCAGTCGTCCACCTCGCCGTTGATCCAGTCGTCGGCAAACATCACGGGCAACGGCACTACCATCGGCTACACGGGCGCTGCGGGCAGCGCCTGGGGTGGACTCAGCGGCGGCGTGGTGCTCGGCGCTGCTGCCATGTTGCTCCTCTGAGAGCCGAAGGCTGCTCCCTGGCATGGGCCACCCTTGCTGATCGCTTGATTTCCTAATATTCTGCTGCACAACTAGCGCACTTCAGTTCTTCCGGCAATGCCATTGTATTTTATCATAACTTGTAAGCAACAAGGCGTAAAAGTTGACGTTTTCTAGTAGATTGGTGGCTGTAGGCCCCGGGGCTTCCAATCAATACAAGCCTGCTTATACTGTACAAACCTGCTTGTACTGTTCTAGCCCTGCTTATGCTCTCCGAGCCTGTTTATACTGTTCAAGCCTGCTACACTGTTCTAGCCCGGTTTGTACTGTTCTAGCCCTGCTTACACTGTTCTAGCCCTGCCGATACTGCATTGGCCTATTAATAAAATTGTACTGGGGCTTGTATAGTTTTGTCCCTGATGGCACCGGCCCGCGACCCGAACCCGCTGCACGCCGGGCTTCTCTGCAAGCACACGCAGGCAATTCCCCAATGCGACCCAGACACAATCATCGTTGGACAGAGCAATCGATGAATAACTGGAGAGCACCACACCAACGATCATGATAAACAACAAGTGGGGCTTCCTACTATGGCTGGCGCTATGCTTTACGCTTGTTGCATCTGAGGAAGTTTGCCAACTTGTTAACTCGATTGACCGCAATGACCAGTGCCAATATGTCCGCCAAAACTGCCAGGACTACAGCACAGGACTCTTCAACTATGTGCACCATTACTACTGTGGTAATGGCAGGGCAATGATATTTTCAGCAACTGTGCTTACCCTGGTGGTTCTATTCACCGCTCTAGGGATGTCTGCCTCGGACTTCCTCTGCCCCAACCTCACGCTGATATCCAAATCGCTCCACATGAGCGAGAACCTCACGGGCCTCACGCTCCTCGCGTTTGGCAACGGTGCGCCAGACTTGTTCAGCACGTACAGCTCGATGAAGGTCGGGGCGATGGAATTGGCGCTCGGCGAGCTCTTTGGCGCTGCGTTGTTCATCACAGCGGTGGTCTTTGGCTGCATGGCCATCGCCCATCCGTTCAAGGTTCACCGGAGGCACTTTGCCAGAGATGTGGCGTACTTTCTAGTCTCTTTGATTATTCTAGACATCATGATCTTAGTTCAAGGTGGGATTTCTTTTGCCACCTGCCTAACTTTGATAGTGCTTTACATCGTCTACGTCGTGATTGTTGCCCTCTGGAGCATGGTTTCTGGCCGGGCCACCAAAAAGAAGAAGAGAGACCTTAAGGTGCGGAGCCACTATGTGGATGAATACGCTGATGAGCTCCCGGGAGAGCAGGGCTCAGGATTCGATACTCTTTTGAAATTGCCACCCGCCTATCTGGGAGACAGTTATGCGACAAATGATGCCTTCAGAGACGACCCAGAGATGTCGCCGTTGGACGTCAGCCTAGACACCATGGGAAGCGGACAAGAAGTGAGTAACAGCAACGAGGTGTCCGGTATCAACACGGAGAGTTCTCCACAACAAGCCTTTGACACCACATCGGAATCTTCCCACTCCAGCTCCTCGCTCTCCCTGGGGGAACTTCTTCAGCTCCAGTCACTCCCCGTGCTCTTCCCCTCTTTGGCTGATTTCTCATCTAAGTCACCACAAGACAAGGCACTCACCGTGTTGATGACACCTCTCCTGGTGGTGCTCCGCTGCAGCATTCCCGTGATTGACCAGGACTTCATACAGGCATTGGGAGCGATGCGCGGGGACCTCCTCGACCTCCAGCTTGCCTCCGAGTGGCTTGAGCCAGAGGCAAAGGCTGAAAAGTTTGAGGCGATTTTTGACGCGCATCCTGTAGCTTTGAGCTCTCGAGAAGACGTCAACTTGATGGCCGCGCAGTGCGCAGTGGCAGCGTTAGCTCTCCCGGGGACGTTTCTTGCGCACAACAAGCTCTACTACTTTCTCACGCTCCCCCTCAGTGTTCTATGTGCTGCCGGCAGCGTTGTCTGGGTGAGAAAACAGTTCAGCACGTCATACCTTTACGGCTCCACACAATCTCCCGCCCACCTGGCTCGTGTGCTCCGGCTCCGCTCGGTTACTTGCACAGTGCTCTCGTTTGTAGGCTTTGCTATGAGCATTGCCTGGATCTCTGTCATTGCCGAAGAGGTTGTCGCCATTCTTCGGTTTTACTCTGTTGTGTTCCAGCTAAGCGACGCGATTCTTGGGTTCACGTTGTTTGCGGTGGGCAACTCGCTTGGTGACTTTATCGCGAACTTCACGATGGCTCGCATGGGATACCCCGAAATGGCGCTTGCAGCCTGCTTTGGTAGCCTGATGTTGAATATCTTGCTTGGGATCGGGGCCAGTGGGATAGCTGCGGGGGGCGGCTCGACGTTCTACCCTGTCAAGGTGAACGCCACCCTAGTCATTACGGGCATGGCTCTATTAGGCAACTTGCTATACTTGTTGTTGGTGCTTCCGCGGAACAAGTGGGAGGCAAACAGGCGAATTGGCTGTGTTTCGATAGCGGTCTGGGGAGTGGCAATGGCGGCCAATGTGTTGGTTGAGTTGGTTTAGCGGTAGACTGGCATCAAACTGGCAGTGGGCTGGCGGCGCCAGAACGCTGCGAGTGCTAAATAGTAACAGCACCCGCAGCGAAGTCTTCACACCAGTATTATCTATATATCACCAAGCACTGCCTTTCCCTCAGTCATTAGTCTCAAAACCGACACCGCTTTTAGAACCACGATTTAGCTTCTGCATTACACTTTATTCATTTGCATTCATCTCTGTAGGCTCAGACACTACCAGCTACCCAGTACAATAGGTAATGCCGTACACACAAGCCCATTGCCCACTAGATCACATTACCTTGCGGGACTTCATCAGGCTATACAAGACAATGCCACGGAGTTGTGTCCCAATATATATAGTAGTCCGACAATGCCACGGAGTTGTGTCCCATATATATATAGTAGTCCGACAATGCCACGGAGTTGTGTCCCATATACACTAGTCAGACAATGCCACTCCGTGACATTGTCTTCTGGCTACGCAGTTGAAAAGATCGTGCATCAAGCGTAACACAGCTAAAAAGCTCGCTTGCAAAAAAAAAATATCATTAAAAAGAAAACTGGTGTTCAAACGGATAGTCTTCCTTCCCGAATAGAGCACCGCTGAAACTGAACGGGTCGAGCTCGTTGAGCCCGAGCACCATGTTATCCGTGTTGTTCATGATTGGCGGCATGCCACTGAACGCGTCCTGGGCGTGCCACGGCTGCTCCATCGGAGGCATGATCGGGTTCTGCGGAACTGCCCCATTGCCATAGCCCGGGAGCTGGCGGTCGACCACTGGCTGCTCGTTAATCGTGAACATCTGGGGAGTCTGCATGTAACTGGAATCCAGCAACATCTCCTTTGGCGTCACGTCGGGCCCCGTGCCGTCGCGGCTCATGGTCTCGCTGTTGTCGGCAGGCGACTGCGAGTTTGGCGCGGGAAAGTTTTTGAGCGCCACCGTGAAGTTGGCCAAGTCGGCCGGGTCGAAGTTTGAGAACTGCGCAATCGGGAACAGCTGGCCCAGGTTGTTCAAAAACCACTGCACCTTCGCGTCCCCGGCCCAGCTGTAGTTGAGCTTCTGCTCCATGTTGGCCACGCACAATTTGATGGTGCACAACGTGAAGCACTCGAGGTACCTGCTCTCGATGGTGCTGGGCTTGAAAATCAGGCCCGGGAGGAACTTCTCGTAGCTGTCGATCAAGTTGTGGAGGTGGCTGACGGCTTCCGTGAGGTCTTCCGGCGAGCATTGGGAGGGGTCAGAGACGGCGGTTTTGCTAATGATATGGATGAATATCGTGTAGAACGCCGCCACTATAAAGTGGATCCCCCAGTAAATGAACTTGGTGTTCATAAACTTCAAGGCCGTCTTCAATGTCTCCTGGGCAGCAAAAAGATACACCGTCTCGTACATGCGCATGCGGTCTGCGTGCTGCCTCGTGGCGGCGCTGTGCGGGTTGATGCGCGTGTGGTGCTTGTGCAAAGTGGTGCACGCGCGGTGTGCAATCTTGTTGGCCTTCATCAAGTTGAAGAAGAACTTGCACTGGAGAATCAAAATATGGCCCGCATTGGACACGTGGGTCGGGGCGTCTTCGCCAATGTAGTACCCGTCGAACAAGAAGTTCTCGCCGATCATCTTGCGGGCTTTCTTGCGGGCCGGCTCTTCGTCCTTGTTCGAAAACACGTACATCGTGACGTCCAAGTCATGGCCCGGCCGAAGGTTTGCAGGCAAGCCCGACTTCCACTGGTTGAAGTCCTTGTCGAGCTCGCTGACAAGATCCAAGAACTCGGTGATCTTCTTGACTCCTGCCTCGTCCGTCGGCGTGTTGTCAAGCACATTACTGAGATAAAGCTGGTCGCTGTACTTGGTGATCATTGCCGTGAGGGTGAGGTTGTAGTAGAGCACCAAGAGTGCGAAACCGTCGACCGAGATTTTTGCAAAGTCGTGGAGAATGGCAAACATGTGGGTCTTCTCCATTACGCTGTCCTCCTTGTCGAACCGGATCTGCTCGATCCGGGCCAGAAGCGTGTCCTTGTGCGGCTGGAACCGGAACCACAGCTTGACCCAGGCGCTCAAGACTTTGAGGAGATTAGGCTCGCCGATCTTGTAGCCCTCGGAAATAGTGGGCGCCACCTCGATCGTCAGCGCCACCTCCTTGTCGGCAATGAAACAGCGCAACCACATCGAGATCCGCGTGAATCGGTCGGCCAACGCCTGGTCGTCGAGCGAGTCGATGTCGGAAAACTGCAACTTGTGGTAGCCCAACAGGCGCGCCTGCTTGCACGCGACGCTCAAAATAAGGTAGTTGCACCGGGAGAACACCGTCAGGTTGAGGTAGACGTAGAACAAGAGCACCCCGACCACAGACTGCAAGCCCTCGCCGTGCTTCGCCACTTTGTTGAAATAGTAGAAGCAGTTGGTCATGCAGACCTTTTCGAGCTGGACCAATTTCTCCAAGGGCACGTTGGTGCCCCCCTTGAAAGGCGCCAGCTCGCGGCGCTCTGCCCGGCGCGAGTCGCCGACTTTTGTGAACACCACCATGGCGCCCAAGCAGACGGCGGCATTCAATATAAGATGGCCCGAGGCCTTGATGCGCTTGCCCGCAACGAACCGGGCGATGGTGTTGCGGAGCAAGTCGTCGGCGAGCCATGTGACCTGCCCGTTGAAGCGCACGAGAAGAAGCACCAAGTACTGCACAAGCTTGATGTGCTCGTGCAAATAGGCGTTGTTGCAGGCAGGCGAGTTGAAGTCGTGCTTGATCGTGTGTGTGATGTACGCAAGAAGGTCGTGGCGGCTGTGGATGAGCGGGTCCAAGAGATAGAAGTTGCTGCCCGAGATCTCCTCGATCCACTTGAGGGCGTGCGGCGCAAACATCAGGGTGGCGCTGGAGGAATTGGCGAGCGTGAGCAACTCGCCGTTGCCCGACTTGGGCGGGTCAAGCGGCCGCGCCTCGGGCTTCGCCTCGACCTTGTCCAACAAGGGACTTGGGGGAGTCAGCAACTTGCCGGTGAGCAGTGCCTGCACCTGGGCTAGCTTCTCGACTTTTGCGGCAAGCGAGCCGATCGTGAGCTCAATGGCACCGAGCCTGTCGTCAAACGTGTCCAAGGCCGCGGCAAACTCCGCGGGGACAGGCGGCCGCGCCAGCTTCTTGTACGCCACTCGCTTCTTTCTGACATAGGTGTAGCGGCACGGAATCGCCAGGCGGGCGCAGAACAGACAGGGCTGCTCGCCGCTGCACTTTGTCTTGCGCTTGCGGCACAGGTCGCAGGCATTGGAGGTGCGCAGGGACTCGTCGTGGACGGCGGCGCTGTCGTCGTGGGGCGGGTGGTCATGGCCTGGCATCCTGGGCGACGGCATGGTTGGAGGAGTGGACAAAGTTGCACACCCAACCGTATTTATTAGATTGAGACACCCTCGCACCAGCCTGCAGGCGGTGCATAGCAAGACAAGTGAGTGCGTGCCCAGTGCGTGGTGAGCGAGGAGAGCTTTGGACACACTTAAGCACTCCCAAAGGTCTCTATTTATGGTCTCTATTTGTGGTCTATATTTATATTAGAAAGAAGGCTGCAAAAAAAAATTCGAGCTGGTTCTTTCAAAGCCTGGGCTCCCGGTCTTGCTGTGCTCTACGGGCCCTGCCCCTCTCGAACATGCCATGCGGCGTGGGGAAAACTGACGCACTCTAATCAGGCAACGAACCCGGCGCTGGCCAATGGACCGCCCTTGGGCTGCCCAGCGCCGCAATCTGGGAGGGGCTAGATTGGGTTTGGGATTGAGTTCTGCGATCATATGATCATGCCAAGCAGAAAAACAGGTGTCAGGCGGGTGCCATGCGGGGTGGCGCCAGAAGCAGCTGTTTCCACGCAGTTTGGAAGCGGCATGGAGCGGTTCTTCCTAGCGGGCTTCCCCCGCTGTGTACATTTTCACGAAGGGCAGTCGCTTCAGAACAAAAATTTTTGAACCGGCTGCCCTTCATGGAGGCGGCACTGAGGCGGCACTGAGGCGGCACTGAGGCGGCACTGAGGCGGCACTTTCACTGGTTCATCGTTTTAATCA
Source organism: Saccharomycopsis fodiens (assembly GCA_002564235.1). Classification (NCBI taxonomy): domain Eukaryota; kingdom Fungi; phylum Ascomycota; class Saccharomycetes; order Ascoideales; family Saccharomycopsidaceae; genus Saccharomycopsis; species Saccharomycopsis fodiens. The sequence continues at coordinate 689,116 of JNFV01000003.1, forward strand.
TTGCTGACCATCGCAATTACAAGGCTGATAAATGTGGAAGGCAATTTCGGTAATTTGTAAAACGCCGATATGTGCCCCTTGAATTGGTTGCGTAACAATGTGTCAGCAGAGAGAACACACAGGGCAGCGGAGCAAGCAACAGGCACATTCTCTGCTTCTCTAAGCGAGAACCGTGTTGCTTTTCCCGGATGCATGCGGGCAGCGCACTTAAGCGGGCGTCATCTTTCCAGCCCACAGTTTACGAGAAGCGGTGGGCAAAATGCTAGGCGCACGCACTAATGCTAGGCGCGCGCATTGATTGCGCCTAGCATTTAGCCCAACTCTTGCACTGAGCTACCCGCGATGCTTTTACGCGTTTTTTCGACGCGCCTGAAATTGTTCACGCACTTTTTCAACTCGCACACTACCCACTATCCTCACGCCAAACAAAGCCTATCCAAGTACACAATGACCACGGAACAGGAATTCAAGAAGCAGAAGGTGTCGACTCAGTTGAAGGTCTTCAGACGTTCTGAGAAGGCCACAGTGCCGACCAAGGGCTCTGCCCTTGCTGCTGGCTACGACCTCTATGCCTCTGAGGAAGCCGTGATTCCGGCACAGGGCCAGGGACTTGTCGGCACCGAAATTTCTGTGATTGTGCCCGTGGGCACCTACGGCCGCGTGGCGCCGCGCTCTGGGTTGGCTGTGAAGCACGGGATCTCGACTGGAGCAGGGGTGATTGACGCGGACTACAGAGGCGAGGTCAAGATCGTGTTGTTCAACCATGCCAAGAAAGACTTTGAGATCAAGCAGGGCGACCGGATTGCGCAGTTGGTGTTGGAGAAGATTGTCGATGCGGAGATTGTTGAGATCGAGGAGGCCGGGTTGGAGGCCACCGAGAGAGGCGCCGGGGGGTTTGGCTCGACGGGTGTCAGCAAATGAGCGCCGTCAGCGGCGCGAGCAGAGTGAGCCGCGTCCTATAACTTTGATCCTCGCCCTATAGCTTTGACCAAGGTTAATTACACCGCGGTTTGTTAGACGCAGCAGTTGGTCAGGTACCAAGGTCAATTACAACGCAGCGTCTCGCTAATGCTCGCCGCTGCTCTGCCTTATGGCTACTCTCCTACTACGAATAACACAATAAATGACAAACACTTGCAATCACCTGTAGCCTGCTACTGGGCCATCAGTCGTCGTCGAGGAGCGCACGTAGTAGGTCACTTGCCATTTAATCCTATTTTGACTATGTGCAAAGCAATGACGAGCAAAGTGAGGCAAGGCCACTTCATATTTGTTGACGGTTTACTCCTATTTTGACTATGTGCAAAGCAATGTCTCGCTTCGCTCGCCATTGCTAACTTACACTTCTTAACCAACCGTGTATTGCATGTACAGTATGTCGACCCGCACCGCCCCCGAGTCAAAATGCATTTTTCTAACCACTCCAAGACAGAGCGCTCTCATTTCTTGTTGACGGATTACTCCTGTTTTGACTATGTGCAAAGCAATGTCTCGCTTCGCTCGCCATTGCGTACTTCTCATTTCTTGGCATCCTCCGCGTCTTTTTTGTCCTGGTCCCGCTCGGCCTGTTCCTCGGCCGCCTTGTCCTCCGCAACCTTCTCCTTTTTAGACTGCTCATTTTGCCCCTCTTCCTCGGCAAGGCCCTCTGAGACCTGTTTCGAGGTGTCCTTGGAACCCTCGCTTTGCTCAGACGTCTCGTCCTTATCCACCTCCGAAAGATTCTGATCGTCGTGGATGTTGGTATCGCTCTGGCCCATCTCTTTCTGCTGGGCCTGCTCCTCGAGAATCCGCTCCTCCTGCTCCTTCAACAAATTCAACTTCGACTTGTAGTCGTCGCTCAACCCGCTCTTGGCCACGTCGTACACCTCGTTCGGAATCGACAGCAACACGTTGAGAAGCGCGTCGTAGTAGTTATCCACACCCAGCTGGCCGTAGGTGTAAATGCTGCCAAGAATCAAGAGAGTCAGGGGGATCTTCTGGTTGAGACGGAGGTCCAACCAAGTGCTGAGGTCGTCGCGCAACCGGCCGGGCAGCACGTCGGTGTTCTTCAAGCCACGTGACCCGCATGCCGCGCGGAGCTCGCGCACCGTGAGACTGTCGACGCCCTCGTACTTGATCGCGCGGTCGTCCTGCACCACCGTGATGAGCTTGGTCCGGATCTGGTAGCGGATAAAGTTGTCTGTGCCGAATGGGGTGAGCCCAATGTACTTGGCCATCGCCGCGAGCTGCGGTCTCGACAAGTTGTCAAGAACGTCGTCGTCTTTGAAAAGTCGAGCCACCTTCACAATCTGCTCGTTGGACGGTCTCTCGTCGATTCTATTGATCTTCCGGAAAAAACTGATGAACTCAAAGTTGTCCTCCTCGCTGATCTTGACGGGCAACTTCATGAGGTTGTTGCTCTCGGAAATCGTCAGCCGGAGAAACTCCGACGTTCTCTCGCGCGTGTTCTGGAACTTGGCCCGCTTCTTCTCGCGGTCCACTTTCAGCTCGTAAGTCGACGGCAACAAGTTCGGGAAGATCTTGAGCGCCACGGGCAACAATAACTCCGCAAAGGGAATCAAGACAAACGCCGAGAACGGCACCAAGCGGACCACGTCGTTGAGGGTCCGCTTCAACTGGGTCTGCTCACGACGAGTGAGCTCGTAACCCTGCATCATCCTCACAAGGAGCTTGGTCGCAACCTTGAGCTCAAACCCCAACAACTTGGTGCCGTCCCAGTAGTGCTGCGCCTCGTGCTTCACTTTCTCCCATACAGTGAGCTTCTTGGCGGGCTTGGCTTTGTCACCGTCGCTGCCTTGCTTCATCTCCTCCTTCTCCGACGACGTTGGAGCCGGCTGCTTGTTCAACAGCTTGCTGACGTCAGCACTTGGCGAGCTTTCACTCTTGCTCCCCTTTTGTGCTTCAGACGACTCGTATCTGATGCCAATGGCAACCCGGGTCATTCTGTAGGGCTTGCCCCTCGCAAGGGCAAACTTTCCGGCATTCAAAAGTACTCGCCGACTAGGCCCGACAAATATCATTGCTAGTTAACGGTGGGGAAACGCTGCCCGCAGAGCTGAAAAATTCGGGTATAGCTGAAGAGCGGGTAACCTGGAAACGCCGGATGTCTCTTCCGAGATATTTGAAGGGGGTGACCGAATTTTTTAAAACTTGCGAATTTTCTAGCTTTTCGACCACTCAAAAAATGTGAATTAGCACAGAATAGGTTTATATTGTGCAACGTTGCTGGTTTACATTGCCTCTCGGCTCTCGCCAAATTTGCCCGCCTTTCATCCCCAGCTCTTCAGCTGTGGTTCGAAGCCCCGCTACTGAAAAATAGATGCCTCTCCATGCCAGACATCAACAGCCATACAAACAGAGACGTTTTGTTAGAGAGGTCTAGGGCTTTCCAAAGAGTTTTACAACTTGTTAAAAATGCCGCCAAAGAAGAGCAGGCCAAAGAAGAATGCGCAGAAGCCACCACAAAAGGAGCAGTCAGAGGCGGTCGTCCCAGAGGCGGAAGCTAATAAAGTTGCAGTTGAGGAAGTTTCTGTAAAAGAAGGGGAGCAAAAGTCCAGAGAGACTGCTACTGTCAGGGTGGAACCTCTTGACAGCGAGTCAAAAGCTGCGGCCAAAAAGAGAGTGTTGGAAGAGGCTGAAAGTGGGAGTTTAGGCACTAAAAAGCCCAAATCCAGCAACGAACCAACACCGAACATCACGTTATACGTGAAGAACCTCAACAACAAGGTGAACAGTGCCAAGGTACGAGAAAACCTCTACTTGGCGTTTTCGTCGTTTGGCGACGTCGTGGATATCCACATTGATCACAGGGCGAAGATGAGAGGCCAGGCGCACGTGACGCTTGCCAGAGTGGAGCTGGCGAAGTTGGCGGTGAGAAGTCTCAATGGGGAGGAGTTTTTGGGGAAGAAGTTGGAGGTGGCTTATTCCTTGAATCAGAGCAGGAAGGTGCAGAGCCAGATAGAGGGGGCGTAGCATTGGAAAGCACGGGGGAGCGCAGCGACGCAGTGCTTGATGGCAGTGCTTGATGGCAGTGCTTGATGGCAGTGCTTAATAGCCGTGCTTGACAGCAGTGCTTAATAGCAGTGCTTGATAGCAGTGCTCGATAGCCGTGCTCGATAGAAGTGCGGGAACTCAGCGAACTAGTGCACCAGAGCCTGAGAGAGCTTAGCGGTGGTGTGTGGCATGGCCACTGGTATAGGCCGTGTCTAACAATGGGTTATGATCAAGACTTTCACCCGTTGTGTACATGGCATTAATGAGGCCCAGCTTTCTGTTATGCGCATCAAATCGCGGTGAAAAGATCGTCCAATAGATCATTGCTTGGAAAAGATCGACCAATAGGCCATTGCCTGGGGGGACTAATGTGGCGCAGCACTGGCACAGGTAAGCAGTTACAGTCATTGTCATACGATTGATATGATCTCTCTACATTTGCCTCACGGTTCTTGCTTGTCAACGCTACTTGTTCTCGGTTCATCACATACTCTTTGCTGCACGCCAAGACCCAAAACAGCGCATTTGAAAGACGCCAAGCCACAAAAGTGGAAGCCACCAAAATGGCAAGTGAATCCTGGCCACAGCCAAGGAATGCTGCGCGACTCAATAGAAGTGGTTAGCCAAGAGCATAGCCCCTGAAGGACATTCGTAATTGTTGGTTAGTAGAAGGGAGCGTGGCGCGAGTTGTCTGCAGCCTGTGCTAAGCGGAGGCAGCTCACGCGCTTCCCCCGATATCAGCGAACTTGAATGGATTAAGTTTATTGTGCCTATTGTCGAGGTGCGTGGGCTAGCACTTACAGTCATGTTTTAGGAACGAGAGTTTCATCCGTCAGTCTTTGGCTGTCGAATGCAATGCTTACTAACGCTAATATGCAAATCTATTGTAGCTAAGGTAATGAGACGTAGCAAGTGCCAGAGAAAGCTGAGCACCTGCCAGTGCGAATGAATATGTATGAAGCAGAACAAAGCCAGCGGCAAGCCGGAGACAGACCGCTGGCGGCAAACAGAAGAAACCGGGAAGAAGGGCAGTGGCGAGCGTTAGCGAGACGCTGCGGTGTAACCAAATGTGGTGTGTAACTAACTCACTGCGGCGTAACCAACTGTGGCACCAGTGGGCTGCAATGGCGACAACGAGAAGGCGCTGTCCGCTTCGCGCAACACCTAATCTAAATCGACAAAGCGCTTCTTCTGGGTCACCTCTCCCGTTTGCGTGTAGTAAAGACTCGCCTGGGTGATCTTCTTGGATGGCTCGTACCACTCGGTCGGCGTGCCCTGCGCCGAGGCGTAGTTGGCGTACGAGGTCTTGGTGTAGGACCAGCCAGGAGTGATGGTCGAGTAGCACGTTGGCGAGGGCGAGGCCAGGGTGAAGTAGGTCACGCTGCTGGCAGGGAACTTTCTGGACCAGGTGGTGGCAGTCACCAGGGAGCCCGGCTGCATCTGCATTGGCGCGAACCGGTAGATGCCGGTCTGCAAAGTGTAGGTCACCGTGAACGAGGCTGAGACGTCCATGGTGGCAGTGACGTCAGTGGTGGCAGCAGTGGCGACGTTCACCTGGGCAGCAGGCGGCGAGTCGGTCAAGGCCCCGCTCGTGACAGTGGTACCGGTCATTCCAGTAAGCCTGAACCGCTTGGTGTAGTGGATCGTGTTTCCACTAGGATAGACGGTGTAGAGCTGGAGGTAGTAGACGCCAGAGGCACCGGCAGTCGCTGGAATGCTGACGGTTGTCGATGTCTCGCCCACCAAAGCACTGGACGAGTCCACGAGAGTCGTGACGGCAGTGATGTCCAGGTTGCCGCCCGTGCAGAGCACAATCGTCATTGCGGTGGCGGTATCAAGTTCAGGCGACCCGCCGTCGTCGACCCAGGAAACGGCGACCAGGGCGGCAGAGCCAGAGACCGCGAACGTCGAGCTGGAGGCCGGCTTGGAGATCGAAACATCTCCGGCGGCAAACGCAACGAACAAGGTCACGATGTAGAAAAAGCGGCTGGTAAAAAGCATCGTTATCTGTTGTTTTGCAATGTTGCGATAGGGTTTGGAAGCGGTATTGTTGGCGATCAATTGGATCAGAGAAAGATGAAGGACAGTGGAGAACGGTGGACAATGAAGGAACGGTGAAGGAAAGTTCCAAGCGGGACTCAGGAAGTGGAAAGCCAAACAATCCGATTTGAGGCTGAGGAGGTGACACCTTAGCAAACTTAAGGACGCTGATCTGAGCCACGAGTCGTCAGGAGCGCAAATTTTCTGTATGCAGCTTGGCTCTCGCGACGCACCTCGGTATGCACTGTCTTGAACCCGCATGACGAACAACCGGATCACAATCGGAGATCTCACTCGGCGATTGACAAAGACACAGATCAAGAGTTTTGAGCCTGGAAAATAGCCGAGACTGTCCTAAACAAAGCGGCTTACTTCTTGATGTGTAGAAGAAACTTTGGACTCTGTTTCCGCCAAGAAGGGCTATGCCCCAGTTTGCCATTGCTACACGCCTACTACGAACGATTTTTCGCTCTGCATGAGTGCGCATAACCACGCGCCGCACTACAGCTCGGGCTTACCGGTGTGTATTCCACCTGCTAAGAATAGGCACGATCAACGTCGTGTCTAGATCTCCTGGATATACGTGTCAGCCGCAAACTCCCTGCCCTTGACCTTCTCTAATCCTTCTCCGCCGTAAGAAAGTAAGGCGTCCACCTCGACACCCCCCTTTGCAACGCCCCCCTCAGCCTCCACCCAGCGGCGGTGCAAAGCCTTGAGGTCACGAGCACTGGTCTGCGGGTTATCGGCTCTGGTCCCCAGGGCGTTCTTCAACGGCAGGAACTCCTCGTCGCGCTTGACCTCGAGTGAGCCGAACTTGGAAAGCGGCACGGTAGGGAAGATATCGAAGATAAACTGCTCGAGCTTGATCCCGTTGGCGCTGGTTGGCTTGACCGCGGTGTTGCTGAGATCCAAGTGCGGGATCTTCTTGCTGGCCACGTGATACGGAAGCGCCTCGCGAGACTCAATCCACTCGGGAATCTTCTCCTTCAAGAGACTCACCGAGTAGTAGTGCTGCACGATGTTGGCGGCTCTCAAATGAAGCAACTCGCTGTTCTTAGCATCTTTCTTCGAGGCAAGCTCGTTGCTGATCTCGGAGTACTCAATCACAGAGGGCTTGCCGTTTTTAGAGATGATCAAACCAACGGCCTCGTCGGGCTCGGTTTTGCGAACGACCTTTGTAGCCAAGTCAAAGCCATTGCTGACAGAGAACCCGATGAAAAGCGGATCCGCGACTTTCGCAAGACAGTTGTCCACCGCGTACATGTGCACGTGCTCAATGCCTCTTTTGGCAAAGTCCTCAACAAGGCCATTGTCGTGAATCGCCTTGTAGAGCCCGCCATTGCCGTCCGGCGATCTTGCGAGCAGCGACGAGGTTTCGCGAAACACCTTCTTGCCGTCAGCCGTGAATGCTGGCAAGGTGCCCTGGTTGAAGAAGATCACGTCTTCGGCCTGCAATCCAAAAAACTTGTTCTCCTTGAAGAACGACTCGGTTTTTTGGCGGGTCGGCCCGGACGTCATCACGTACCAGACGATCTTGCCGCCGCTCAACTCCTGGAGGCGTCTGATCCGCTTCGCCTGCAATTCAAAGAGCGAGTTCTTCGAAGGGATGTCGATGACGTAGGTGCCCTTTGGGTCCAGCGAGCCCAAGCGGGTCCCCTGGCCGCCGGCCATGAGCAAGACCGCGACCTTATTTTTAGCAATGAGGCTCAATCCCAAACTGTAGAGCTCTTTCTGTTTGCCTTCTTGTAAGTAATTTGGGGCGTCGGAGTGGAGCGAAAACATCGAGGACTCAGGCAACTGGTCGAGGTCCGCAGTGCTGCCCGAGTTGGCACTGGAAAATGCCATAGCTTCCTGGACCTGACCAAAAAGCTTGGGGTCCAAACCGGCAATCTCATTCAAAAGCTTTTTCTCATCTTCAGCAGACACGGTTGCCGGATCCGCATAGACTTGGTCGATAGAGGGCATTTTTGGTGAAGTTGTGGAGCAGTTCTGAAACAGAGCGCTAAGGCAACTTGTCACCAGTGTTTGGTTTCAAGCACGTGACCACAACAAACAGTTGACCCGAGCTGGGAACCTGAGACCCGAAATTGTTTGTTTCAAAAAAGTAGTTTGCCCTCCATCGCAAAAAAGAGTTGTGTAATTAGTCATAGAGGTCCTAACGTTTCTAGTGCACCCCGTCTGTGGAGTATGGTGTAAGTCTCCATGGACGGGGAGCACTTGGGTTTGAGCAGCCGGTCCAACGGTTCCACCACTGCTACGAAAAAAGGTAAACTACAACTTTATTTCTGAATATCGTCGATTAGCTGAGCAGGTTTGTCAATCATACTTTGTGTTGTGTAGACAGTTTGTGGGTTTTTGATTGGTGTGTGCGCTGCCATGAGCGCTTATCAGCGTGCAGCACTGTACATCGAGCGCAGTTTGTTGCACTCCTCAAATTCTCTAGTGGCCACCGGTGGTTGGCAATCCAACGTACACCTTGAAACTGTCGTAGATCAACCACTGCGCTCCAGTCAACGTGCCGATCATCACAATTCTCACTGGGAGCCCGTTCCACAAGCCCCGGAACCCGATCTTCCCGTAAATTCTCTTCATCGCAGCTCCCGTCGACTCGCCCGGCTGCTTGTCAGCATTAACCTTGGACACCATGACGTCGGCCGGGTGCAGCACAATCGCGCAGAAGATACCGGCGATGTAGCCTCCCAAGAACGACACTCCGGTCTGCTGGAGCGAGGTGTACTCGCTCTTCTTCTTAGGGAGGTAGCCGTAGATGGCCTCCACGACCTTCTCAAACGACGCAAACTTCACCATGGTGTACGGAACCTGTCTGAACCACAACGGCACCAATCCCTTGTAGAGACCGGCGACGCCTTCCTTGGCGGTGATTCTGCTCCACCCCTGCCACACATTGCTGGCATATGGCGGGATAGTTGTCTGGGTCTTGACCTTGATGGCCTCCCATGGGCAGAGCGCAATGTCCGCAAGGAACTCGGCCGAGGCAGAGGCTCCGAGGTAGAGACCCGTGCGGTACTTCTCGGCAGCCTCCTTGCCGACCATGTTGCCGTAGGTGTACTTGAAGTACTCGTAAAGACCGTACTTCCCGGCTCCCTGAAACGAGTAACCGATGAAGGTGGCACCGACACCGGCGAAAATGCCGCCCAAACCGTCGGCCTTGATGATCGACTTCCACCCCTGGATGTTGCTCTTGTAGAGAGCAGAGTCGACCTGACGACGGCACTTGACGAGGTCCAAGGGGGTCACTGCCGAATGGGTCGGCCCGCACGCAAGGATTCCCCCAAGGGTGCACGTGTAGAAGTACTCTGTCGAGTTTGGCTGGATCTTGTGTGTTGGGGCCATAGTGCTTTGCTGGATTGGGTTTGCCAGGGAGCGAGCGACGCTTGCTATATATACTGAGACGCCTGGGGAGTTGCTGCGGGCCAGCTGCATGCAGCGATCGGGAGCAGCGGATAGCAAGAAACGGAGGGTCGCGGTGGGACAAAACGGGCCCGAGAAACTGGGCCCCAGAAAAAAGGTAACAATATTTTGAGTACAAACTCAGACCTTCCGATAGGCATTGACCTTGTGGGAGCTTTGTGGGTGTCGCTCTTTGGAGATAGCTGTGGGCCTCGCCTGGTTATCCGCTGCGCAATCATGCACGAGCAACTTGACACTAGCGATCGGCAGTCGGCCCGCTGATAGTTGCGATGGAGCACAGCACTGTCTCGTTGCACTCGACAGTGCCACAAAACAGAAAAGCGCACGAATCGTAACTAACCGCAACAACTTACCTTTGCAAGTTCATTATGACGTTGTACAATATCAATTCCCAGCAGTAATTTTGCCTTCCTCGCGGCTTGTGGCTTGTGGCTTGTTCTTTGAGGCTCGTTTTCCTAGTCGGCCGGAGTTCTATGCAATGCCGACGCTTGACGGGTATGTGCGCGGCGGTTCGCCGCGCACAATAAGGCCTTAACTTTGGGCCATAACTTTGGGCCATTTTTTTGGGCCACTCTTTTGGACCACTTTTTTGGACCATACTTTGGAAAGATTGTTTGGAAATAGGCACACGGGGCAAGGCGGGGCGCATAAAATGCGGTTTCTAGGACAACGGTGAACTGCTGTAGCTTTTGTTCCACTACCTAAGGCTCTCGGCTGACCACTGCTGTGGGCCGTGTAACGCATTGCCATCTCTGGTCGAAATCAGGACCTTCTTTAGGGGGCACCTTTCGTGTCACCCATTTTGACTGATTCTCATGTGCGGGTTTGCCTACGTGCTTTGCTTATAGTACCTTACTCCACACTTGTAGTGTCCAACACACCCTACGACAATTGACACCGTACCATTCGCTGATCTATTAACTATGAAGAACCATTTCAACATTTTGAGCAGCCGACACGGGGACGAGTCTTGCGCTATGAATCAACAAAGCACTCTGTGGTATCCGTGACACTTCGTTTTATCCGCTGTTCTGCCCATTGTTCAACTCCAACGCCAACGCTGCCAAGAAGCACGGTACCTCTTTCTTCTCCTCGATCCAGCACCCCGCCAACTCCTCGCACTTCTCCTTGAACCCCGGTCCACTCTCGTTCGAAATCTGTAAGCTCACATGCCCCGGATCTATCACAAGGTACTCCAGGCGGTCCTTGGAATACTTCAGCTGCACCTTGATCTTCTTTCCATTCGCTAGGAACTCGAGCTCGTACCCAAACAACCGGCCAACTGTGGCAGCAAACTCCGCAGACTTCGTCCCATACACCAGCTTCAAGCGACTCAACTGCTTCTCTAGCTGCTCTTGTCTCTCTTCGCCAGCTCGGATGTCCAAAAGGCATCTTTTAACAGCACTGAACGGTACCTGTCTTACGCTAGCTTCACCGCTCTTCTTCTCCTCGCCACTCTCCTTCAATGCTTCCAACAAATCCTTGTTCTCCTCTCTCAATGCTACGAGTGCCTCCTGCTTGGTCTTCTGGTACGCCAACATCGGGTTATTCTCCAATTGCAAAACCTTGATTTTCTCTTGCTGACTCTTCAAGGCACTCACGTCTTCAAGCGCCTGCTCGAGCCTACTAATATGCGCCCGCGCATGGCCAAGCTCCCCTTTCAAGCGCAGAACTTCCACTTTCAGTGAGCTGGCAGTGTTGTTCTCACGTGATACGTCAGCAGCTTGACCCTGCTCAAGCTTCCGCTTCTTGCTGGCCTCTCCTTCGAGCTGTCGAAATTCGTCCAAGACCCTTTGATACTCCTGGGTTATCTCTTTTTGCGACTCACTTGCATTCTCAACTAGTTTATTAACACTCGTCTGAGCACCCTCCTTGGACGCCAACATCGGTAGCTCAGACAATAGTTGTTCATTTTTCTGTAGACGGCTGATTTGAAACTCCAATAGGCTCTTGCTCTGCTCAAGTACTCTGTTCGCATCTTTGAGCTGAGCCAACTCACTGCTTTGCTTCTCCTTGTCAGCTGACAACTCCGCGATCTTCCGCTTCTGGCCCTGCGACACCTCTCTCAAACTAGCTAGCTCCTCCCCCGCAACGCTCAACTGCAACTCCAACGCCTGCTGCTTCTTGGCGGAAGAGTTGAACGCATCGACATAGTCTTTAAGGGTCACGTGACGCGCGCCCTCCGCAACTCCTTCCAACGCGCCCTTGAAGTAAGCAATTTCCTTTCTGAACTCCAAGTTCTCCAACTCGCTATCCAACTGCTTGGCCACCCTTTGCTGCATGCTGTCGAGCTTCCTTTGCAAACCCTTGTTCTCCTCTCTTATCACACCGGACAACGCACTGCTGGCCTTCAACTCCAGCACGCAAAGGCTTTTCTCAAGGACTTCTAATTTGAGTTTGTCGTTCTCGCTGCTCTGAGAAATAAGGTTCTGGCGGAGGGTGTCAATGTCGGAGTCGCTAAGGCTGCTGGAGGATGTGCTTGCGTCACGTTGTAGGAGCTGACTCTCCAACTGCTGCACCTTTTCTTTCAACAGCCTGTTCTCACTGAGTAATCGCCCCGAATCACTCTTGAAACTTTCCAATGCAGCTGCAAGCCTCGCCTCAAGCCCCTCAACGTTACTCTCAAGCCGCTTATTGGTTGCCCGCAACGACTGGCTCTCGCCCTCTCTGTCTATCACCTTCTCTCTGAGCAAGCGCACAATCTGATCCAACTGTGAAATCTTCGCCTCCTTCGCCGCCAATTCTCTTCCATTGCGTTCTTTGACGCTTTTCAACTCCCCCTCTAGCTCTGAGTTCTTGTCAAACAAAAAACTCTGGGAACTTGACAACTTTTGATACTCCTGGTGCAACCGCTGGTGCTTTGCCAGGAGAGCCTCTGTCTCCGACTCGAGCAGATGCTTAGCAAGCCGGTTCTCGCTCTCGAGCATTTTGACTTTGTACTCGAGCAACGAATTGTTGGTCATCTTGGGTTGATGGGGGCTGTGGTGTGTGCTAGGCTTGTCTACAGAGTTTTATGCTTCTTTATTATGGTGAAGATCAAGCAATAATATGGAGGCGCTTAGCATTCTTGGAGTGTCCGCAAGCAACGCCTGTCAACAACTTCAAGGTTCTGTCACGTGCATACCTCAACATCTGGGCGGTGATCGCCGTTGTCACGTGATTTTGTTTTTAATGCTACCTGTCTGCCGCAACGACGAATGGCTGGATCCATTTCAAGCCAAGTTCATTATGAATCTTAGTCAGCCACTAACACTTCTCATTTTTTCAGATTTTTTTTTAATTATCTATCCTCCATGATGTTGTTCGACCCCCCTAAGCGACCCTGCACTCCCAGGAAAACCAGGAAAAACGAATTCTCGCGGAGAAAGCCGCCCGTAAGCCGCCCAGAGCCTTCAATTTGAGCCGCCCGCTTTTAATCTGAGCCGCCTGCGCTTCCGCCCGCGCTTCCGCCTGGACTTGCCGCCCAACCATGTTGAAAACGCACCTTCCCCGCCCGCACTGGTGCGTGTCTTGGCGGGTCGCCAAGGCTTAGAGCCGTAGCCTACCCAGCAGCCAAGCATTTCATCACCAGGCTTATCTCCGGGTGCACACTAGGAAGCCGGTACCGGACTCTACGAACTCTACAATGTTTCTCGTAAGATGTCGTTAATATGCTTGAATGTATATAGTGCGATGCTAGTGGGAGCCGTAAGGTGACGGCTCGAGTGTAAAAATGTTCGTGACCAGAAGAAGAGTGCCCCCCCTACTGGCTCAGCTGATGCAAGGGCTTCCCAAGCACAAGGGCTACTCCCACCCAATCAAACCCTCCTCCAATATCATAAAGGTCTTGCAGAAGCCCTGCTTCGCCGTTGGCTCCTGTGAGTTCAAAAAGCCAAGCTTGTTCTGCTTCAAGCCTTTCAAGAACTTGAGGGCAGAATTCCCGTCAACAAAGAGAATCTTCTCCTTCGAAGCTTGCACCTTCTCGGGACTGATCACCGCCAGCCGCATCAGGTGTCTGAAAAACTCCAGGGTGTTGAGCTCGAGATTGTGGAAGTCTTCGTAGGTCTCAATGTCCAAGTGTAGCAAGTTCTTAGTGAACGACTGCGAGTCGTTGCAGGTGAACGGCTGGATTCCGTAGCGCAGGTACTCGCTGACCGGGAGCTTCGAAGCTTTCACGGCCTGGTCTTTTTTCAACATCCCAAAGATCAGGGCGCGCCTGTTCTTGAGCGGGGCGGCCGACGCCGGCGACACGTCTTGCACTCTCCCCGATGAAACCACCGCAAAGCAGTCGGTCCACTTCTCCGAGGTTTTCAATGACTTGATGCATTTGTACTCATAGAGAACGTCAAAGAGCTCGACCTCGTTGAGCTGCTGGCTTGAAACAGAGGCAGCAGTGGCAGCAGTGGAGGCAGTCCCGGCGGTGTCGACACTGTCCAGGGAAAGAGCAGTGCCGACAGAGCCGCCGGAGGTGGTGAGAGCACAGGTATTACTGTACTCAACAGAAGCATTGTGGAACTCCTCGAAGTTCGGCTTGAAAAAATTGAAGTCCTTCAAGTGCTGGGTGAAATAGTCCATCTGCTCGACGAGCAGCACCAGGTAGAGCCGCAGCTTATCGAGCACAGGGTACTGCGCTTTCTCCTCGTCGTCGTCGGTGGCATAGTCGTCGTTGGGTGCTGAAAAAACCAGGTCAACCGAGCTTTCACTGCCTCGACGCTCGGCCACTGTGCGGCCGTTCTGCCGTCTTGTCTGGCGCCGTGGGATCGTCCGCTTTTTCCACTGGAACATCTGCTCGAGCGGAAGCGCGACTTCGCAGGAGTACGCGATGAGCAGGTGTAACTCGACAAACTTTTGCAAGTTGATGGTCTTCACCAAGATCTGGCTGAGCTCAATGCGCAAGCGCAACACAAAGTTCTTCTTTTTGTAGTCGGACGCCTTGCCAAGCTTGCAGTGCTGCAAGGTGTACGACGACTCGACTGGGCCCGAAAGCAAGGCGGCAAAGTCGGCAGTGCCCTCGGCGGAACTGCCAAAGATCAAGCTCTGGGCGGCCTGCAACTCGGCGGGGCTAACCTTGCAGCTCTGGGCGGTTTGCTGGAAGAGGTCAAAGAAACTGGTGCTTCCCAGGCTCGTGGCCAAGTCTTCGCTAAAGCTCCCACGGAACTTGGACTTTGGCGACAGACTGCTCCACGCGTCCATCTCGTAGAGCGGTTCCTGGGCCGCAATCTGCTGGAGCTGTCTCTGGGCGTACCTCTGTTCCACAGGGAGGTCCACTCTTCTGAAAAACGTAGACAACAAGGCCTCGACTCTCAGCGAGGCCAACTCGTGGAACGCGAGCTGGGTCAGGTTGAGGTGGAGTACCACGGGCCGCCACGCGCGAGCTTTCAGGACGTGGAAGGGCGAGACTAACTCGTGTTTTTTGTAGACGATGGCGTAGTGGCTCGCCAGGGAGGCGTAGGTAGGCGGCACGGTGTGTGGGTCGTCCGCCTCAGAGTCGTAGCTTGGGGGTAGTGAGGTCATTTCGAGACAGTGTGGGGAAGTAACAGTATAGGTGGCTCCGTGCAAATGGTCTGTGGTAGAAAAGTCACTGAGCGGATCTTGCAATGTTCGAGACTGTATTTTCAACAAATACCTGTATTTTCAGCGAGTTAAGGAAAAGGTCTAAGTAAAGAAAAGGTCCAGTAGTTTCTTTGCTTTTCTGTTGACCGGAGATCTTGGCGCTTTATGGCCGCCGTCGGGTTCGTGTGGAGTTGCTGGCCCGCTGCGAAACCTTAATTCCGGGTGTCACGCGAAGCTGCATTCGGTGCATGAGGGCTGCGTCCGAACGAGCAGAGGCGAAAGCCGACGTCATGTTTCACCAAGAACTCTTAGCCGAAGGCTTTGGCGCATTTGTAAAACACTGCTTGGCAGCCGCAGACTTTTCTGCTGCCACAACATTCTTTAGAAAGCTTTAATACGGAGAATAGAACATGAAATGTGTGTTTGAGCCGTGCCCTTGTGCTGTGCATCACCGGCTCGTTGCCTTGACAATTGCTGCACTTTGCTGCATCGGGACGAACCCACAACTCGGATCGCTGGACCTCTGAGGCACGGCCCACGCCAATCATGTCGCGGATCCTTGGCCGTCTGACAATCCCTGTTGCTGTGATTGGCCGCTACCCAAGAGAGACGTTATTAATATCTTTCCAGGCGACATTGTTGTGTGCATGCGCCAAGAGATCAGGAAGCATGGTGACTTCATCGAGGAAATTTTGCGAGCGCAAAAGTCACTCAAGGGATTCGTTTTTCTTTCCCACCCTATGCGTTTCGCTTTTCTCTGTTTTCGCTTTCGCATCCCGCAAAAGTCCCGCACATGTCTACACTGACCACAGTTACACACTGCCATACATCGCACAGCCTCATGTGCAAACCCTGATTCCTGTATGAAACCCATTCCCGGTCTGTTCCTCAGTCTCTAATTTGCCCCAATATCAAATTCCACACAAGATAATGCAACCGGACTTTGCGCCGGAAACATCAAGGGATGTCCACTCCATGCCATATCCATGCATCTGCATTGCTTCTGCGCTACTGCTTTCTGCTTAGCACTGAGCTAGGCACTACTAGCGTACACGATTCGCGATATGCTACTGCACTACTGCACCGCTTTGAAACTGCACCGCCGGTCTTATCACATTGCTCGTCTTATCACACTGCGTATTGCTTTTCTCTGGTCACCTCCTTATCGTATATCACAACTTTAATTAAAGACCGCAAATAGGGTCAAGGTTTACGCTCCAGGCATGTCCTGAATTACGGTTGGCTTGCAGAAGCAGGTGAGCAGTGATCAACACCACGATGCATTATTAATAGGGAGCCGCCTGGCCAGAAAGCTGGGCGGATCGTGGTGGGCAAGGCGTGGGCGGCTGCCCCGCCGGGTGGGAGACCCCGGGTAACTTAGACTCTTGTTAGCAAGATGGCGGAGGACCACAGTGAAGGGCACCCGTAGAACAAAAAGGTAACATACTAAAGTTCCACAAGCATTATAGTTTCATCACGTATTGCTTACACCTTTTACTATTTTTGCCTATGCCTTTGCGGCACTTGCCTATGCCTTTGCGGCACCTGCCTACTGTCCTCATGCCAATGTTTCGCCAGTGCTCATACTCCCTGCCTTCTCACTGGCCTCCACTGACAAGCGCCAGCAACATCGCTGACTCTGAAAGTTCATGGAGTCGCGCACATGCAGACAAACGACGACCCTACTACAATAATCGCCAGGAAATCTTACTGGAATATTTCTCGCCAGGGCTCATATGCACAGCGTGCGGGGCTCCGTGGGAGACAAAACCAAGAAAACAGAGCGCCATATAGAGACTTTAATATCCAGTAAATGGGGTAAAGTCTTTCAAGAAAGGGCTTGTTTTTCAGTACTTCCCCAGTACTACTACTTCCCCAGTACTATATTTGCTAGCACTATTTTTGCTGCCCCCCGCGCTCGCCAGTGCTCCTACGCTCAATGCCCCACCGCACTGGCTCCTGCTGACCAAAAATTTTCTAAAAACTTTCAGCTGCTTCATCTCACCACACAACATGCTCAAGCGGTCCGCGTCCATCAGCGAGTCCGACTCGGACGCCGAGCTCGAGAAGCTTCTCCGGGAAGAAGAAGGCATTGACGGGTCGTCTGCCGACGACGAGTCGGAGGACGAGCCGGCGGAGTTTTCGGACGCCGAGTTCATTGAGGACGCAATCACCAATATCAGAATCAGATCCTTGAGCGATGCTAAGAGTCAGGAGGAGCCCTTGAAGGAGGGCGAGATTCGTACGGAGTTTGCCGATGGCAGACCGAGAATTGTCAGACCGGAGATCGACCCGGTGTACGACTCGGACGACTCTGACCAGGAGGAGAAGAACACTATCGGTAACATCCCGTTGTCTGTGTATGATGAGATGCCACATATTGGTTACGACATCAACGGCCGCCGCATCATGCGCCCGGCCAAGGGCAGTGCTCTCGACCAATTGCTTGAATCGATCGACTTGCCTGCCGGCTGGACTGGTTTGCTCGACAAGGACACCGGCGGCTCGTTGAACATCTCCGAGGAAGAGCTTGAGCTTATTCGGAAGATTCAGAAGAACGAGAACACCGACGAGAACGTGAACCCGTACGAGCCGACGATCGAGTGGTTCACTTCCAAGACCGAGGTGATGCCCTTGAGCGCCGTGCCTGAGCCAAAGCGCCGTTTTGTGCCGTCGAAGCACGAGGCGAAGCGTGTCATGAAGATCGTGAGAGCAATCCGCGACGGCCGCATTGTGCCACCTTCGAAGCTCGCGGAGCAAAAGGAGCAGGAGCAGCAGAGCTACGACTTATGGGAGGACCAGGAGGACGGCACCCAGGACCACATCATGACGCTTAGAGCTCCAAAGATGGCGCCGCCAACGAACGACGAGAGTTACAACCCGCCAGAGGAGTACTTGCCGACCGAGGAGGAAGTGAAAGAGTGGGAGTCCTTAGAGCCATTGGACAGGGAGAAGAACTATCTCAGTAAGAAATACTCTGCCTTGAGAAAGGTGCCTGGTTACCAGGAGTCTGTGAGAGAGAGATTCGAGAGATCGCTCGATCTCTATTTGGCCCCTAGAACGCGCAAGAACAAGTTGAATATCGACCCTGACTCTTTGATCCCAGACTTGCCATCGCCAAAGGACCTTCGTCCATTCCCTATCCGGTGCTCTGTGGTGTACAAGGGCCACCATGGGAAGATCCGCAGCATATCGGTGGACCCAACTGGCTTGTGGCTTGCCACTGGAGCTGACGATGGACACGTAATCGTGTGGGAAGTCTTGACCGGAAGACAGGTCTGGAAGACGAAGCTTGTCGACGAGGAGTCGGATGACAATATTGAGGCCGTCGAGTGGAACCCTGACTCCGACACTGGCATGCTTGCTGTGGTTGTCGGCGAGAACGTGTACATGATCATTCCTCCAATTTTTGGCTTTGAGGTCGAGAATAACGGGTACCTTAAAATTGAGCAGGGTTACGGCTATGCCAAGAGCGGCGAGAGTCAGTTGGAGATGCCAGAGGAGGACTCTGAGGAGGACTCTGAGTCCGAGGAGGCGGAAGAAAGCAAGCCAAAGCACAAGGAGACTACTACCAAGAAGGCTATAGTTGCGAGATGGACCAAGCCAACTGCCAAGCAGCAGCAGAGCGGGATCTCCTTGATCATCAGTTGTCGTCGTACGATCAAGAAGCTTGCGTGGCACCGTAAGGGCGACTACTTTGTGACGACGTCGCCAAGTTCCGGCAATGTGTCGATTCTTATTCACCAGCTCTCGAAGCACGTGTCGCAGTCGCCATTCAAAAAGTCCAAGGGCGTGATGATGGACGCCAAGTTCCACCCTTCGAAACCGCAGTTGTTTGTCGCGTCGCAGCGTTACGTCAAGATCTACGACTTGGCCAACCAGGTCTTGGTCAAGCGCTTGTTGCCTGGTGCCAGATGGGTGAACGGGTTTGACATCCACCCACGCGGTGACAACATCGTGGTTTCCTCGTTTGACAAGAAGGTCTTGTGGCACGACTTGGACCTTGGCAATACGCCATACAAGAACTTGCGCTACCACGACAAGGCGGTGCGGTCCATCAGTTTCCACAAGGGCGGGTTGCCGTTGTGGGCCAGTAGTTCTGACGATGGCACTATCCACGTTTTTCACGGCATGGTGTACGACGACTTCATGACGCAGCCGTTGTTGGTGCCGTTGAAGAAGTTGACGGGGCACAAGGTCGTGCTGAGCTTGGGAGTGTTGGATGTCACGTGGCACCCAAAGGAGGCGTGGTTGTTCAGCAGTGGTGCGGATGGGGAGGCCAGATTGTGGACCACCTAACTGGCTAGCGAAGCGAGACCTCGCGACTGATGGTAGGACATTGCTGGTTACCAGGGAGACTGGAAAAAATTAATGCATAATCATTGATAGAATTGTAAGGTTAAATTTGGTGTTTATAAATCATTATTGAGCCGCCGGTTTTTGCTCGTTGAATACTAGAAATGCGACCAAAGGCCCCTCAAATCCCAGCCGGTGAAGTTATATGGAGATAAGTTCGGTGTATTACCAGTTGTTTTGGTCTCAGCAAACGTACTAGTTTTGAGCAACGCCCGTGGGAGCGCGCCAAAGTGATTTTTGTCGCGGAAGTCAGTCCCGCAGTAGGTTTCCTTGATTTGAATTCAAGAAAATGCTTGCAAATTCCTGTAATGTGCAACGCAGCTACAGACGTGCCCGACTCTACATTAGTGCCTAACCCACTGCCATTTGTTGTTGCCATGAGACATTGAAGAGGGTTTGGGCGATGTGTGGATGTGCCATGTCACGGCGATTTTTCCTCAAGATAGTATGACGTGACACAGTATAGCATACACAACGGAATGATAGAAAATTTGAAAAGGATTTGAACAGCTTTTAGCACACCTTCTAGAAGTAGTTCATTCCGTAACGAGTAACTAAAGTTCTTCGTCGCCCCCGATGAATATGGGGCAGTATTGTCTAAAATTTCACAGATGAAGGACTAATGCGCACATCAAAAGGTGTTTACTTCTAAAGTTGGGTAGGGTTTCAAAAAATAAATATAGAGAAAATGACAATTGTTTTATGCTATATGCTTACTTTGGCTTGAAAAATCAAACGTTGTGTAGAAAGTAGTCAGACCCTCATATACTGGTAGTTCAAATTGCTGATTGGAGGAAAAGGCCCGAAAGCTTTTGCCCACGAAGTGTTCAATTTTTTTCTAAACCCAAGTTTTTTTGTAAACAATTGATTTGAAAATAAAAAGCCATTTTCTTGATTCTGGACTGTTACACCTTCGGGCTTGCCACAGATTTGGGTGCACTGCCGGAGCACTTTCGAGCCGATAGTCGATTACATAGGTCGTCAAAATATGGCATTTGGCGTTCGATTTAGCCTAAAAAACTAATTTCAGTCTACTACTATTGCTAACAAAATTTGTCTAATGATTGGGATAATGTTCTTTCATTCTCTAAGAAATCTAGATGAGCTCAGACCAGAACGAGGACAAGTCTCCACCGGCGAAATTGTACAGAAAGTAGTTGGCGGATCCCTTAGCGTCGGCAATGATATCCTTTGCACTAGTTGCAATCAAAGCCTTTTGCAAAGCCGCTGGCGTGACAGCAGCTGAAGACTTGAATCCAGAAGTCCCATCTGGGAACAACCCCAAGAAGTAGGTCAAAAGCCCGGTGATGTGTGGGGCAGCCATAGAAGTACAGGCTTCGTAACGAGTGGAAGTCGTGTTGTCACTATAGGTGGACATGATCCAGTTCCCTGGAGCAAAAATGTCGACACACGATCCGTAGTTGGAGTATGTTGGTCTCGCGTCTGTTTGGTTGGTGGCACCCACCGTGATAACAGAGGGATCTCTGCCGGGCGACAAATTGCAAGCGTCAAAATTGTTGTTACCGGAGCCTGCAGCCACATGAATACCGCCAGCAACAAGCGCAGCAGCAGCCTCATCGACAGGATGAAATTTGTTAGCCCCCAACGAGATATTGACTGTTGAACCCTTGAATCCCGGCTGAGTGGACTTTTCTTTATGGTCCTTCAACACCCATTGGAACGCGCTGATCATTGGCTCTATGCTATTTCCCTTTGAATTGACCGCGTTAACGCCAATCAAATTGCACTTCTTGGCAACTCCGTATGTCTTAGAGCCAACAATACCCGCAACATGCGTA
Organism: Saccharomycopsis fodiens; assembly: GCA_002564235.1. Taxonomy (NCBI): domain Eukaryota; kingdom Fungi; phylum Ascomycota; class Saccharomycetes; order Ascoideales; family Saccharomycopsidaceae; genus Saccharomycopsis; species Saccharomycopsis fodiens. The sequence goes on from JNFV01000003.1 coordinate 710,268, forward strand.
CCGTGCCCAGTCACAATCTTATTGCCAACGTCAGTGAACGACGCTCCGAACTTTGCCCTGCCCTCAAAATCCACGTTATCGTAGTAGATGCCGGTGTCAACAATGTATGCATTGACCCCCTCGCCTCCCTTGCTATCATAGAGGTAAGTACCAGTTCTTGGAAGTTGAGAAGTAGCCCGAGTGTGGTTGGAGAGTCGGAAAATCTTTTTTTAAAACTTTCCCTATCTAAATATTCATTTATTTTTGATTTGGCAAAAGGGGGCGGAGTCGCATATTTGCACAAAAGTCTTGTCGCATCTTCTTGAACAGTTAGAGAAGCGGTATCAAGTTGGGTGTCTTGCAGAATGTAAGCGACATCAGAGTGGGTCTTCATTTCTTCAAGAGTGTCGTCGGTAAGGTACGCAAAGTAGCCCTCGAGACTGTCCCCGAAATCAAACATCGAGGAAATTCCACCGTCGTCTGAAACACCAGCGGCATCCCTGGACTGGCCCAAAAAGGGGTGATATGGCTCGGAGGAAGCAAGCTCTGCCCCATTTGTCTGTTGAAGGTCGTTGACCCAGTCATGGTGTGTCTTGATGGCGCTGGCATCAGTTCCGTGCTTGAAAGCAACAAAGTACTTGTGCGGAATACCAGCACCACCAGCAGCAGGGTGATACACTTGGTCAGCAGCAAAATCTCTTCTGCTTAAACGGTCGACTTGCTTGAGAGCGACATCAGCTGAAACATCAGATGTGGAAGAGACAGATGGAATGACAAGGGCCTTTGCGCTCACTAATGCGAGAGCGACGGAAACAACAACAGAGAGCTTCAAATTAGCTTAGTAAGGTACATTAACATCGGGTAAAATTGCTCGGTATTAATATTGTTCAGTTGTAGAGCAAGAATTATGAGTTGGGGACAATTCTTGATCATATGTGTTCGAGTCTTGGCCGGGAATATGCATGGTTCTTCGAGGAAACGCGTCGAGAAATTTGTGGGGAACAGCCAACAGATACCTGACAAAGATGAGACCCTTCCTTTGAAAGCGACCAAGGGTCTTTGTTAATAGAATAAATCAGACTAGTGTAGCTCTTCACTTTCCGCACACTGGGCAACAGCAGTAGCCTCCTCGCTGTTCGAGTTGGTTAATACGAATCACCACACAGGTGTAAAGTTACATCGCTATAAGGTTTGGTGAAGAAAATCATGTATATGATTTTGGTCTTTAACCGAGATGCGCTGCATAAACAGCTGATCGGGGGATGGTTGCTGATTGTTGGCGTAGACTTAGCCCAAAAAATTAGGCGCCCGTTCCTGTGCCTGCCTCCATATTTGAACTGTATCACGCAATTTGCAACCGCAAGGAGGAACATTAAAACGCCCGATATGGTAGCCACCAGTCTTTACTGTTTTTATTTGTTTTTCCCAAGGCAATCTCTGAAGGATGATTGGCCCCACACACTTTGCTACACCAGGCTCATATATGTCTAAGCCACACTCGAAAGCTGGCTGCAATATTCCAGGGAAAAAGATTGAAACGAACATTGCTAAGCGAGCTGTTGTGTTTGAGTTGTTACAAAAAAATGAGACACGGTCCTCTGTGAAATTGGCACTCCTCGCATATGTACGACATTTAGAGTGCAGGCGCATGTGACCGGGGACGACCACGTCATAGACCCGATGCCGATCCTAGGTCATCGGATTCTCTGGCGGTTCCTCAAATCTAAAAGTCAAAAGCTTCGCAAAATTTGCAGAAGTATAATAACCTTCGCTTAGGTTGCTTGATGTACGATACGATCTTCCCCCCTAACATTAGATCCTATAACTCCTCGCAACATCGTCATTTACGCAGGGGCGCTTAATCTGCGTGTAGTCGACGCACGACGTGGTCCGACTGGATCAATATACACCCAGTCGGTCCACGTACAGGAGCATCAATCAAGGTTTCAATCAGTTTCAATTACGAGTCACTATTTCAAGTGAGTCAGCGAATTTTATTATGACTACCAAGCTGCAACAGTAGTGATTGCACTATTCTAACATGCTTTTACAGAGTAATTCAACGAGGCCTTGTTCTTTCAACTTTTTAGCAAAAAAATTCGAGCTGATCGAGCTTTCTTACGAGAGGTTACATAAAGAGATTAGATGTGCAACCTGACGTCATATGTTAGCCCTCGGAAACCGGGGATGTGAACGGACCTTGGTTGGTTTTTGTTTTACGCGATCGGCATCAAAACACATAGTTCTCTATGCACAAGGGCTAGAACTGGGTACAGGAATTGGGCCGAGAGAAGTTGTAGCCCACTAGTCTTGTCAACGCTCCTCTTTAGGCCAAAGTCCAACTCTTACCTTATGAAGCTTGATGAACACATTGCGTAAGAGAATAATCGTAATTTTGTATATTGTATGTAATAATATGGAACAAAAAAGGCCGTTTCGTGGCTTAAAGGGACGCCCAGAACTCAGACAAGTCGCCGCCAGCAAAGTTGTAAGGCAAAACGTTCGCAGACCCCTTAGTGTCTTTAATGAGTCCCTTGGTACCTGTAGCAATCAAGGCTTTTCTCAACGCCGCAGGGGTAACGTCGGCAGAAGACTTGAATCCGGAAGTTCCGTCTGGGAACAACGACAAAAAGTAAGTCAAAAGACCAGCAACCTGTGGCGAAGAGAAAGATGTGCCTCCAATTATTATGGAGGAAGTGCTGTTGGTAATCCATGTGGACAAGATCTGGGATGCGGGAGCCATGATATCGACGCATGGCCCCCAGTTGGAATACCAAACTCTGGTATCCGTCCCATTGTCGGTTCCACCCACAGTAAGCACAGAATCTAGCATGCATGGTGAAACCTTGCAAGCATCTTTGTTCTCGTTACTAGCGGGGATTACGACGTGAACACCGGCATTGACAAGCGCAGTCACGGCCTCGTTGAGAAACGTGATGTTCCCGCCGCCAACGATAGACATGTTCATTGTGGATCCTTTAAAGCCAGGCTGCTTCGACTTCTCCTTGTGATCATTATAGACCCACTGAAGACCCTGGACCACCTCATTAAAATTTCCGCCCTTCTTACTAATAACGTGCACACCGACTATGTTAGACTTCTTGGCAACACCATAGGCTCTTGAACCAACAAGGCCTGCAACAAAGGTCCCATGCCCGCCTGCAACGCCGCGACCCACATCGGCAAAAGAGGCACCAAAAGTGGCTCTTCCCTGAAACTCCACGTGGTCGTAGTAAACCCCTGTGTCAACGATATACGCGGTGACGTCTTTCCCACCCTGGTCGTCATAAGCGTAGTCTCCCTTCAAGCTTCCAGGGGCAATGTTCCACTCGCGGGACGTAATTCTGGCAAGGTTCCAAGAGGCATCCTTTTGCACAGTACGCGCGGCGGATTTAGGTGTGGACTCCTCTTGGATGTACGCGACATCGGCATGGGTCTTCAACTCCTCAACCGTGTCGTCAGTAAGATATGCGTAGTATCCCTTGAGCAGATCGCCAAAGTCGAACTTAGACGAGATACCACCAGTTTTTCCCAACCCGGCATTCTCCGACTTGGAGAAGTAGTCCGAATCTGGGTGAGACTTTGCAAGTTTATCGGCGTTGGCCTTTTGAGTGTTGTCGATCCAATCGTGATGCTTCTGGATGGCGTCGTCACTAATTTCGTGCTTGAAGGCCACAAAGTATCTGTGACTAATGCTGGTGCCTTCTTCAGCGGCTTGGTAAACTTTGCCGCCAGTCAAATCTCTTCTTCTCAACCAGTGGACTGGTTCAGAAGAGATCTCGGCAGAGACTTTGCCTGGAGAAGAAACCGAAGGAATGACAAGGGCATTGACGTTCGCCAAAGCAAGCGCAACCTGAAGAACAGTTGAAAGTTTCATGGTGAGAATGACAGTGTAATAGAACAAGGACGGAGGTGGGGCTCTTTTTATACACAAAGTTGAACATCATGCCGCGTTGTGCTTAATTAAACCCACATATATACGCATATGCATTTCATGTTCGAGCCTGGAGAAGTGTTGGACCGCGCGCCGTGTGAATGTGGTGAGTATAACCTAGTTGGGAGAATGTTTCGGCAGGACACAATATAATACTTTGTTACATTCGAAAGAAGCTTTGCGAGCTCCGACACTATCCGAAGCACTTAGATTTGGTTTGACGCTATTTGGAAGTTTTAAACTGTCTTAGGAAACTGGTCTGCAATCGCCGTTCGCCTGCCCCCTCAAGCATTTGCGCATGAAAGTAGGCAACAATAGTGGGAAGGAGGGAGCAGTTACGTGCAATATAGTTTAAATAGGTTATATCAGCTGATAATGCTTTAGTTGCTTATTGTGAGTCGACGTCTGTCCCTGTGCAGCAATTTCAGTATGGACTGCATCGGGGTGCAAGCCGGAACGGGGGAATCGTAAACGCCCGACATATTACTACTGGGTGCATTTCTCTAATGTTACACCCAGGGCGTTGTGCCTAACATAAATGAACACCATATTACCAGAAATGCTCGCATTGATGAACGGCTTGTTGTTTGGCTGTTTCGCGACTCATGAATATTGCCGATTACTCTGTCGCTACGTCATCACGCTCCTCGTTGAAATTGGAACCTTCCTCATATTTTCGTCTGATTTTCAGCTGCAGGCGCACAATTTCAGGGATCATCGCGCTCCACGATCCGATGCAAGATTTCACTGACCGTCAATCATTTGTCCTTTTCCCGAGCTATTGATTTTAGTTTTGAATGTTGATGCTACTGAATATGAAAAAAAAAATTATTTGATAAGTTCTGGTTATCCTTTTTGCTTTTAGACTCACCTGAGAATCAGATTTTGAGCAACTTAAAATTCGATGCAGCGCTTCTTATTGGACGCATAATGGGCGCATGATGCTGAACGGCAATAGCCACCGGGTTCGGGTTTGACGAAGGTTTAGCAAGGGGTCCAGCAAACGGCAGTCTCCGCGCATCTACTTCTGGAAAATTTATATCTAGTATGTGACGGAGGGGGTTTCAGTACGTCCTAATCGACAGTTTGCAGCAAGTAAGCCGTGCTTCGGACACACTCTGAGGCTCTTCAGGATCTCTAGTATCTATTTGAGTATCCGTGCTTGAGAATGCGTGACTAACTAAGTCATTTCACTGCTACGATTTTGAACAACGTGGTGATTGCTACCAGGGGGTCCTTGGCGGTTCCATCCACTAGTGCCGTCGCTCAACGGCAGAGATACACAGTGTTGGCTCCTAACTCATTCCAAACGAAGCTGCATGATTTTCCATCAATGATCCGTTTTGATTGGAGACTTGAAGTTCTTAAACACCTGGCTACTATGCGGCATTTTTTATGAGATTGTTGAGTCTCCGAGGTACCTATTCACACCTTCGCCTAGCCCCAGATCTGATCCCGCGCAACATCGCGCCATATGCATCGCGCTTAATCTGGGGCAATCAAGGACAAAACAGGGAAGTATATTCTGACACCCCAACAAGGTGGAGAGTTAAGGATTAAGGTCTTAAAATAACCGTTGAAAAGCTTTGAGTCGGCTCATACTATTTCCAGCCTTAAGACCCCGTCTCAAAAAGTAGAGGCCATATCTTATGTTTTTAGCTTCATTCTTAGCTCATGTCACACTTGCACCTTCAAGATAAGCACCTTCCGAATCTGCTTGGCCATGTGGTGCGCTAGCGGCCCCGATGTGACAGGGTAATGGGTGCACCCCGCCTATCCACCAGGCTGTAAATATTAGAGTTTGGCGATTCGTACCACTATGGGCGTTAGACTGTTACAAGATCGAAGTTTAAACGCTGGCAGGGGCGATCTTGCACCCTCAGTATACAGAACACAGTATTCACCGCTAAACAAACTTCAAATGACAAACACTGCTAACGGGTCCCGGGTCAGAATCCGTGTTTCAGTGTGGATTTCGTATTGTAGATAGTGTTTGGGGCAAATCTTGTTTAGCCAAGGTTCGTAAGCAATAGCGAAGGGATACTATATATGACCGGCGCTCGTTCTGTCACACAAATCTCTCGCCAACTAAGATTATGACCCCCTTCGAATTTGAGCTTGACCAAGAGTTGTCGAAGAAACCCGAGGTCTACACTGAGGTCGTCAGCCGCACGGGGCTGCTGATTGCACGCGAAGAAGGTGCGCTGCATGTTGACAGCTTGGCAAAGGAGTACGACATCGAGCGAAAATCGTTTATGCGCAAAGTTGACCGGTGGGTGTTGCCACCGCTTTGTCTTTTGAACTTTGTTTCGTTTTTCAACAAGCTGAGCTTCGGGCTCTGTGTGGTTGATGGTTTCAACAAAGATCTCCACCTGACCTTGCTGCACATGGCGGGCGCATACATGGCGTTCTTTGTTCCTTACATGCTTGTTCAATTTTTTTCCAACAGCTTACTCCGCAAAATCAAGCCGCACCTTATGCTCAGTGTGACAGTTTTACTTTACGGCGGTGTTGGTCTTGGCACTGCCTTCGTGAAGAGCTTCGGTGCGCTTGCCGGGTGCCAGTTCCTACATGGAGTGTTTCAAGCGGCAACGGAGACCTCATTGTATTACATCTTGAGCAGCTACTACACCCCGAAGCAGGCACAAAAACGCTTTTCTGCTGTCTTTTCTATGACATGCCTTGGCGGGATCTGCTCGACACTCATCAACATGGCGGCTACTGACAGCTTGCTGCAGGTGCTGGGACTCGAGGGTTGGAGCTGGTTTTTGCTTATTCAAGGTGCAATGACCATTGCGACGTCTTTCATCTTCTACTTCCTGATTCCAGACTTCCCGGAAGCTGCTGCGTTTCTCACAGAAACTGAGACGCAGTTTTTAACCAAAAGACTCGCCCTCGAGGTAGGCAAGTCGGGCTACAACTTGCAGCTTTCTTTCACAGAGACGCTCCAGCCCGTGCTTGATCCGCTTGTTTTCCTCCCCGCTCTTATGAGCTTTGGAATATCGTTTGGCCTCTACGGAGTGACGTTGTTGGTTCCTCTCAGTTTCAAGGTGATTGGCTACTCCGGCGAAGGTGGGGCTATCAGAGTGTCAATTGCCTGGCTCTTGGCCTTCATCTGGTGCCTTGTCAACGGGTTCACCTCAAACCGCCTAAGACTCCGCTCGCCATTCTACTTCTTGAATATGCTAGTAATGCTCGTTGGAGCCATAATGCTCGTGCACAGCCCGAGCCCGAAGTTGCACGACGTCACGAAATACGCCAGCGCGGTGCTCATCTTTGCTGGCGCCTCTGGCGCCTTGCCGATCTTGATCTGCTGGAGCTCGATGAACGTCCAAGGCCACGCCAGAAAGGCCGCGGCCACGGCGCTCGTGATCAGCGGCGGCTCGCTCGGAGGGCTTGTCTCGTTTTCATCGTTCATAAATCCGAAGGGCAACTTCTTGCCCGGCTACATCGTGTTGCTTGCGTTTCTCTTGTTTTCGGTTATCTGTGGGGCAGTTTACGTCGTGTTGTTGCACCGGAGCAACAACTTGAGGCAGACTGCAAAATATGTACATGTCTGGGACGCACGCAGCATGCGGCAGCGAACTTTGCTAGGGGACAAGCTGCCAGAGTTTAAATACTTGCTATAGTGGTGCCCAGCAAAGTACTCACTACAGTAGCAAAGCCAGCATGCTGCGGAGTTCCGCTGTCTTAGCTAATGCGCTAAGGTGAGACTGACGATTTTATGTATTGGTGAATGTTGTTTGTGTTTCACTTACTTTGTTTTTATCTGGAGCTTGTTTGGAGCTTGGGTTGATTTCATATTCGATGGATGATTTTGGCACACTGTAGGCGTGGGCAATGCACTGCTGGTATGCAAATTCGTAGTGTGCAGTGTACACTGCACGGTTGTTGCCACGGAATGATGTGTGATCTGCGCTGTCTCAGTTGGAAGTGTTTTTTAGACTTTCCATTAATTCTCACTAGTTTGAGAGCGTTGGATGGTTGGTGTAATTTATAAATCTTCGCGGTTCGGTGTTTCAGGTTACAGTGTAGCATTTTAATATGAGTATTGGTACACAGTGTGTGCTGATGAGCATTGGTACTCAGTGTATACTAATAAGCATTGGTACACAGTGTGTGCTAATGAGTATAGGTGTACAGTAGTTTTTTCGACAATGCACTGCAGCTATTACGTATGCTGCGCACGAGGCTAATTCTCCGAAGAGGGAAGTGCTTCTCTGACAGCGGGCGCGATGGCAAAGATATGCGGTGTGGATGGCGCGGATCAGGCGGCCTGTGAGACAGGAGTTAGCAAGGACCCAAGGAGATAAGAAACCTTGTCAGATGAGCAAGTAGCTGACCCCGAGATCTATCAGATCTTAGTATGCGGTACTTTTGAGATTGAGATAGATCCGGCAGGGTTCAGAGAACGAGATCATGATTTAATCGCTCAGCGATAACAGGAAGCGCCTGGGCGTCGATGCACAATGCTCCGCCCGCGATTTACGCACCACAACTGTAAGTTTGCCAGTCTGTGCATCAAAGTAAAACACTAAGCGAGAAAAGTCCGAAGAGGGATGTTTGCTCGGCCAGAGGTTAGCCACCGGGTTGCCAAGACTTTCACTGGGCGGTGCAGAGCCTATGGCTTTGCTTGGCTTTGCTTTGCTTAGCCCGTAGTCAGCGCCCCTGCCGCGGGCCACGTCTCATTGGCAGGTATTTTTAGGACGCTCGGCGGCTCTCTGGCCAGAACACGGCAGAGCACACTGCTCCCTCCCCGGCCCCGCCCCAACTCCGGCGGCTGCGGCACGCCGCGTGCAGCCGGCCGCCGCCCCCGCCCGCCAGGGCCGCCCCTGGGTTATGCATGGCATAGTTGCTTTTGGCTGATCTGCCCGAGCCCCGAAATCTTATTCCACGAGTACTTGGCACGTTCTTAAGCCGTGGTTTTTCCTGAGCCTCTCATCCTGTCTGCCAAAATTTGCCGTCGCCCCTAAGGATGATGGACAACATCCCCCAGTTCGAGTTCACCCAGCACGATCTCCAATCTCCGGATCTCCACTCGCCACTCCACTCCACAGCACAACCCGGGTTCCACTCGCCAGAGACCCTCAACCATGGTGGAGCCAAGACCCACCATCTGTCGCGGCTGGCCTCCATTTCGCTGGCGGTAGATCCCATTTCCGAGCCCGCAAAGCAAGAGTTTGCCGAGGCCCTCTCGAACGGCCTCAACAACCACATCCAGAACTCGACCGAGATCTTAAAGCACGCCCTGATCCACGAGTTGCAGGGGCTCATTCTCCCGGCCTCCGACAAGCACTCGCCGTACCACTTGAACATCCCCCTGGGGGCGCAGCCTGTTCTCATGCTAGTGAAACGGTTCCAGGGCTGGATCAGAGTGCTCAACTCGTTGCTGCAGTACTTCACCCACCTCTCGCACGGCAGCCGCGAGTTTTCCAAGATCCACATTGCCATGTGCGAGGCGGTCAATTTCCCGTATTTCACAAACGGCACGAGCAAGGGCTTCAACTATCAGGAAGTCCTCAAAACGCCTCTCGATTTCCAGGACGTGTTGCAACAGCAATCGCCAACGGAGTTTGCCGTTGTGAACCAGCCCACTGAGAAAGACGACAAGGCGGTGTCCCTGAGCTTCATGCCGTTTGGAAGCAATCTGATCCAGGACGTGCCAAACTTGCTTATCTCGTACCACAAGAATCTTTCGTTGAAAGAATTAAAGTTTGCCAACGAACTCCAGAACTTGGTCATTCCGCGCCTCGAGGAGTTGAAGCGGGATCTCGCGCAAAAGATCCGGGAGATTCGCTCGCTCCAGGACGACTTCAAGAACGACTTGCGCCTGCAGATCGCGCTCACTGGGCAGCGGTTGGTGGATTACTTGGAAGCCCTTCTGGAGATTGGCGGCACGAAACCAGCCAACGGCGAGCGGCGGTTCAAGAAGGACCCTTTCATGCTCAAGTTCAAGCTTGATTTCCAGCTCAAATCGCAGGTGCTCAACGAGAACAGCTTGCAGGAGGCCTACATCAATCTCCAAACCACTGCGTCTGAGCTCGAGAAGATCGTGTCGCAGGAAATCCAACGCTCGCTCAACGCTTACGCCTCTGCGATTGACTCCAAGCTCAAGGTCACCTACGAGCTCATGATCAACGATCTCCGGAAGGAGGGTTACCTCAGCAAACCGAACCACCAGGAGTGGAATGAGTTTGTCGATAGAGACAATAACACCAATTTCTTGAAAGACATCAAGGTGGGCTCGTTGTTGCCGAAGAGCCGGAAGTTGTCGGATATCGAGTATCCTTTCAGGGACAATTTTCTCCTGAAGTGTATCAAGACCGGCTACCTCAGCAAGAAGCTGAAGTACTTGAAGAATTACAACACCTGCTTCTATTTGCTTACTGTCACTTCGTTGTACGAATTCGGCAACTTGCAGAGTGTCAAGGACGAGCACGGGACGTTGGACCAGCTGCACGGCACCGAGTCGTTGCTCCTTAAAAACTCTGCGCCAACGGCGACCTACAATTTGGACTCCTGCACTTTGGGGCCGTTTGACTATGAGTCGAACAAGTTTGTCATGAACTACCGCCAGAAGAAGAAGAAGCCGGAGGAAAGCAGCTTGCAGCAGGAGATTGCTCAGATCGAGACTGTGAAGATCTCGTTCAAGCACCAGGACCAGAAGCAGCTTCTCATGTGGTACAACTATCTCAAGCAACTTCTCAAGTTGTCAACGCCCTACGACCGCGCTAACTACATCGAGAAGCGCTACTTGAAGAGCATTAACAAGAAGCGCCTCGCCGAGGGACAGCCGGAGCTCACGTCGTTGGCCGACCCGAGCATCGGGATGTACCAAAACTACATCACGGGGCAGAAACAGTCCGGAGTGCAGACGCCTCTGCTTGGCGGCGTTGGGCCTGACATCATCATACTGGACATGCTGGTTCCCGAGAGCTCCGCGGCGAGCATCAGTCTGAGAAGCAATCAGCAGAACGGACACAGCCAGGCTGACGGGGCCCAAACCCCGCCGGGGACTCGTTCGCCGACTCTCAACAGACAATTCCAGATGTACAACAACTCGCTCAACAACCGGTCGCTGGAGCTTTTGCTGAAGGCGCCGAGCAAAACTCCGTTGTTGAAACGCCCGATGATGCGGCTCACCTCGCTGACCAACAACATCCACGACTGCACGGTTGCCAACAAGCTCGGCGAGCTCAATTTGGGCAAAAAGGCGATTCGCCGCAACAAGTTGGTGGACAACTTTTTGCTGAAGGGGCCGAGCGCGCAGCACGAGGGGGAGATGCACAAAAACAGCAGTTATACGAGTTTGAAGAGCTTGATGGGGGGCCATAAGCGGACGAATTCCCGAACCACTATTGGCAGTGGGATGAGTGGGGCAAGTTTGGTGAGCAGTGGGGCGAGCGATAGTGGGGTGAGCGATTAGCATTTGACAGCCAACGGCCTGCGGATGTGTCGGTTTTTGATTCACTGCTGATACGGTTTTTCTATCTACGTCGCTTTTAGTGTTTGTCACTCTGTTGCTGATCCCTCCGCTGTCGCCGCCGCCTGAGTTAAGTATGTCACGTGCCCCGCCACACTGATTGTCGCTCTACCTTCTGACACGGCTTTAGCTATTGCTGAGTACCAGCCCCTACTTTGTTGCCTTTATCGATTCCAGATCCCATTCACAACACACAATACACAACAATACATTGCATACAACCTTAATTGTAGGCAGGGCTGTGCCACAAAGTTTAAAAGCCAGGCTGAAATTTTCAGCGCCTCGGGCACGCCATTTCCTCTGTATTTTTTTCCACGTGACCCGGAAAAAGTTTCTGCGGCGTGCGATGAGCCGCTTTATCGGCCGCCGAATCACGTGAGAATAGTAATAGGAGTGACCACGAGGTGCATTGTGCATCGTGAGGAGAGAGGAAAAAATTTGGTCGGTGGGAGCTCCAAAGAAGGGAAGACACTACCCTGCCCGATATTAGTCATAGTCTAAACCACTGTAGATCTCAACCATCCCAGTTGCTTGCTGGCTTTGAGTTCTCCGCCCAGGGTCATTTTTTGTGACTCACCTTTGTTTCCGGATAAATCTGCTTAGCGGCCCGTGCGCCCCGTGCACCCCAACTGCCGGATCCCCGCTTCTGCTCGGAGAATCGGCGGCTGCAGAAAACGCACAGCTGCCAGTCCACGTGCCTGAGTAACACGAGCAGAATTTTTTATCACTATCCTTTAACTCTCAGAAAGCCCAAGGTTCTGATTTTCCCTTCTTTGAGAAGCCTCCTATTTATACGCAGAGTGTCGCGGACTATTGACTGCTCGTTATTGACTTTTGCAAGACAGTGAAACTCCGAGAGAGAGCACCGAGTGGCTTTGCAGTGCCTAAATTTTCAAAGCGAAACAGAAAACAGACACAGCAGAGAATCAGAGATGGGAGGAGACGACAATAACAACGTACCAGAGGCTCAGCCGGGGCCCCAGCAGGTTTCAAATAACGGCAACACTACCCAAGGCAAATCGCCTTTGGACTTGGTGACTTCCCTCGAGAATATTGTGAAGCAAAACAGTGCGAACGCTGAATTAGTCAACAGCAGCGGAGTCCAACCGAGCTCGCTGGAGCCGTCTACCAAAGAAGAAGAGGCCCGCGAGGAGTTTGAGGCGAACCTCACGAACTTGGACGATACCATCAACAAGTTGATGCGCAAAATACAGCTGTCCAGCACCCTCCATTCTCTTGGTCTGATTGAGAACTTGACGAACGAGAACAAGCTTGACAACCTGGCGCCCTCCAACACCCGTTCGACGATCGACGTGCCGGGCCAGACCAAAAGTAAGCAGTCGCCGAATGGCTTGATCAACGACCTCAACCTGAAGCTTGTGATTGTGATGGTGGGACTTCCAGCACGTGGCAAGTCCTACTTGACCAAAAAGATCACGCGCTACCTCAACTGGTTGCAGTACAGCACCAAATGCTTCAACGTGGGCAACACGCGGCGGTTGTCGAAGCAGAATCAGGGCCCGGCGGCCAAGCCGTTTGCGATGGAGGACAGCCACACGCCGAAGTACCACGATGCGTCGTTCTTCAACCCAAGTGATAAGAAGAATCTTGCGATCAGAGAGCAGTGGGCGATGGACACTTTAGACCAGTTGATTGACTATTTAACTAAGGAGAACGGCACGGTGGGGATTTTCGACGCCACCAACACTACCAAGCTCAGAAGACGGCACATCATTGAGGCGATCCGGGCCAAGACGCCCAACCACCCAAACCTCAAGATTCTATTCTTGGAGAGCATTTGCACGAATCGGGTCATTATTGAGCGCAACATGAAGCTCAAGCTCAGCGGGCCAGATTACAAGGATAAGGACAAGGATACTGCTGTTGCAGACTTCAAGAATCGTCTTAAAAACTACGAGGACGCTTATGAGACCATTGACGAGGAGGAGGAGCAGTACTTTGAGCGGATTGATGAGAACTTGCAGTATATCAAGATCATCAACGCGGCTAAGAAGGTGACTTCCTACAATATTTCGGGTTTCCTCAGTTCGCAGGTCATCTTCTTCATGCTCAACTTTAACCTCAACGAACGCCAGATCTGGATTGCACGCCACGGCGAGACCTACGACAGCGTAAATGGCAAAATCGGGTTCTCGAAGCAGGGCAGCAAACTCACACCGTTGGGAGAGAAGTACAGCAAGGCCCTTGCCAAGTTCATGAACTTCAAGAAGAAGGAGTTCAGGCTCAGACAGCTCAAGAAGCACTATTTCGAGGAGCACTACTTGGAACAAGAAGAGCTGGAGCGGGAGCACAAGAAGATCATTCCAGAGTTGCACTTTTCGGTGTGGAGCAGCATGCTCCGGCAGACCATCCAGACGTCCAACTACTTTGACGAAAACGATTTCAACATGAAGCAGATCAAGATGTTGAATGAAATGGCGCACGGCAAAGTCAACGGCATGTCGCTCCAGAAGTTTGCTTCCAAATATCCGAAAGATTTCAAGAAGAGTCAGCGGATCTACCACCAGGAAGGGTCCCGCAAGAAGTTGCTCTATCGGTTCCCCGGAGGCGAGTCGTATCTCGACGTGATCAACCGGTTGCGGCCGTTGATTGTGGAGCTCGAGCGGCTCGACGATCACGTGCTCTTGATCACCCACAAGGTGGTGGCCCGCGTGCTTCTCTCGTACTTCATGAACCTCGACAAGGAGTACATCACGGAGCTTGACGTTCCGATGCACTCTGTGTATGTGTTGGAGCCGAAGCCGTATGGCGTGAGCTGGAACATGTATCAGTACGACGAGGAGACCAACTGGTTTTATCCGGTGGACAGTGAGAAGATTCTCAGACACAAGCAGAAGAGAGAGCTAATCCCTTCTGAGCTTATTGATTATTATACGTCCAATATGGAAAAGAAGAAGAACAAGCTGAAGACTAACTTCTTCATCGAGTCGCCGAGCGAGCCGAGTCTGCCGAAAAGGGAGAAGCTGAGAGTGAACTTTTCTGATAATGTTGTCTTTTCCAATGAGAGCGACGAGGAGAGCGAGGACGAATTCGCCAACGACAACGAGCACTGGTACTTCCAGTTGGACAACGGGCCAGATGACGACACGGACGAGGAGGACGAGACGTCTGAAGAGGAGACCGGGGCGACGTGTACTAAATTTCACAGTGGGAGTAGTACGAGCACGACGCCTAAGACGATGAGTGTTAATAACAGTGATGTTAATTTGAAGACGTTGCACATTGACAAGAAGTGAATGCAGGCAGCGATGTGTAACTCCTGTTTGTCAGGGCCGAGGTGCTTGCCCTTACTTGGAAGTGTTGCTACCTGATGCTTGCTGCTGCTGCTGCGGTTTACTGCTTTTTATTACTGCTTGGCTATATATTATATAAGGAGAGTTGTGTGGGTTGCTGAAGGTTCTAGACCAGCTATAAAATGTTTTGCCTATTTAATGATACAGCTTATGAAGATATGTAGACAGCGAAGCCAAGATCTGAACTTTATCAGGATTTGAATTAGCCTAATGATGCGCTCAAGGCTCTGCTTGCAATTGAGTCTGTAAAGCTGGTCTACAACTGTGGGGGCAGCTGTTGTTAGATGCAGCACACTGTTATTTGCAATGCCAGATAGTGAGCCACCTAGTGAATTGCTTCACAACCTGTGAAGCACCATAACTGCAGTTTTGGTCATAGAGAGTACTGTAAAAGTACCCTAAAAATGGCTGCTCACAACTGCTGCTCACTACTGCTGCTCGTTACAGGCTGTTCTAGTTGTACTTCGACCAATTCAGCTGCAATGATTGAAAATACTCGCCATTAGTTCTTAGAAAGTCCCCAAGTAATAGAGTATCATAGTAGTTCCCACTCAATGGTCAATCGGTGAGAAACTACCGTTTCTTGCACCATGGAGCTCTTCCTAGTGAAACATCCAAATCTTCCCATGCACACCGTTTGCCATTCCAAAACTATATAGAAGTTCTTTTTCGGCAATACTTTCAAATTCTGTTTCTTTCTCCGGGGAGTGAAGCACTTCCATGCTGCGTGAATGTGTAGAACTCAATGGTTACAGGAGCCTGGCCCCTTCGCTGCGCAGAAAGCACCGGAAGAGGAGTTTCTTAAGCAACAAAAACAAGGTGCAAGCCAGTCCTTAGTCACTGCCAAGAGCCTGATTAGAGTTTGGAGGGGTTCGAACAAACCATGGGGTTGTACCAGAGCCGTTGGGGTTCTACTTGGTGGCCGAAGCTTAACTCTAAGCTCGAGCGACGGCAGGTACGTGTCTCATACGTAATCCATCGGTACGATTAAAGTTGGACGGGGATATAGGGTTGTGATGCGCCAAAAAACAGGTGGGAACACTTTGCAGGTACGAAGAAAAGAAAGCATGAGCGGGAGTAATGATGTTCATGATGATGGAATTCCAGCATGATTTTTCATTGCTACCCTTTCCTCTAGAGCAGGGCCACATTTTATTGAACTGAAAACCTTCGTTTTTAAAATTTGCAAAACAATAGGCCATCTGGCTTTCTGGAAACCGCTAGTGCATGGATTAAGTTTACGGTAAAATTTTGTCGACTTAAGGTTTACGAAGTAGACTTCGAAAATGGCCATAGTGAATCAACAGAGAGCGATAAGCCATAGCAACTAAGCAGATCAAGCAAAGTAAACTCGCTAGCCTTCAGGGCTTGCGTGAACTGAATACCCTTATTAGTTTGAAACCGTGGCAGTGCATTGTTTTTGCCACTCTGGTGTTATTTGCCCGCTAACGCACGGCTGTTAAGTTTGCTATCTGGTGCATGGGCCGCTCTAGCGAGAACAATTCTAGAAGTCCACGTAATTGGCCCTTGGCAGAGCGATCCCGGGTACTCAGAAATTCAAATGTGGGCTACGCAATAGATGGCCAGCTGAAACAACGCAGGCAGAAGTCTCCGTGTTTCACAGAGGCCTGTTTGCGTGCAGCGGCACCCCCTCTTTTCTCCCTGCATTCCAGGCAGGTCAATATGCATGCTGGATTCGGCGACATGGGCTACCCTTGGTGCGCGGGCCAGGTGAGACATTGGGTGACTGACAAGAGGAGAGGCGCCCATTTGGGAATTTAAGGTTTGGAATTTGTTTAACCGGAGAGCGTATGGGCTTCGAGAAATGGAAATCTCGTGGCATTACATAGCGCGCACAGTACATGTTGCGTCGAATGCATAGCAACGACGAAGCCACATCCAAGTGCTAGACACTGTGCACTGGCAAATTCCAAACACCGTTGCCAATAGCTTTGCTAGGTTGCTCCCTGGAATGTCAGCCAATTGGCTTGTATGTTTTGATCCTTGTAGGTATGACTGTGTTGGGATCAGCGGGCTAGTTGCTGCAGCACCGCCAAACCCGCCAACGCGAAACCGCGATCGCGTTTGCAAAGAATGGCCGCGGGTGACACGGATGTGGAATAGATCCAAGGGCCCTAATGGCACGCCCGAGTGAGATTGGGACGTGTAAGGTAATCCCGGATCGTTCTCGAAGTGGGGAATGTAGAGGGAAACGTGGTCCTCAAGTGTCGTACTCACTTCCCACTCACTTCTCACTGGTTTTCAGAGTATGCAGTCTGAGACAGTCGAGTTGTAAGACAGTAGGAAATCCGCAGTAATGGCTTTTTAGTGGCGGTTTCCAAAACACTGGATTGTCTGGTAACGGGTCAATTGTAGGAACCGGTTAAGTACGAGTCAAGTGTCTTCTGTGGGACATCTCTCTTTAAAGGAGAAGGCTTGCGCCCCACTGGCGTTGCTCAACTACAGGCGGTTTTTGTCAAGGAATCTATTAGGATGACTGGGTAAAAAAAGATGCAAAACATAATTAGGCCCTTGTTCATGATGTCGTAAGTCGTAAATAATATAGTAAAGGGTCGAAGAATCGAAATGTTGGAGAGCCGTGACCGAAGCACCGCCCCGCCAAGCTACACTCTGTTGAGGTGTCTGGCCACCGCGATGTTCGCGTTGCACGCCACCTTGCTCCGATTGTCGACGGTCGGCAGTGGGAGCGGCGTCAGCAGCAGCAGCACCGTCTCGTAGCCACCCTTGTTCCCGCTGAAAGTGGAGTAGGAGTCGTCATAGTCGGACGCCAGGGAGGCGGTGGAGTAGACGCTCGGCAGACGCTGGTCGAGGTGCGAGTCCTGGTAGTTCAACGAGCTGGTCAGGGTGGAGTAGGCGGAGGGCTGCAAGTACACCGGTGGGCACTCTTTGGCGCGCTTGAGCTCCTTCTCCTCGGCCTTCAAGGCCATGATGTGAGAAACCGCCACCTTGTGCACCTTGGCGATCATGTCGTTGACCGCGCGGTGCTCGGTGGTGGTGTAGTTCTGGTAAATGGTGTTGCTGACCGTGGCAATGGCGTAGATGAGTCTGTTGATCTCCTGGTTGTCGCGCTGGGCGTCGAAGTGAATGAGCGAGTCGCGCGGCAGCGACGCGGCAAGCGGCGACGCGTAGTCCGGCGTCCAGTCCGGCACGGCGTCGCCCGTTTTGTTGTCGTCGAGAATCTTGTTGAGGCACTGCGCCGAGATGTCAAAGTGCAGTTCCTGGTTGAGAATGAGGATGCTGAGGAGCTTCTTGATGTGGGTCAGCATCATCATGCCCGGGTGACCGACAAAGTACGCCAGGTAGAGCGAGAGCTCGACAATGAACGACTTGAGGTAGAACACTTTCTTGTAGTCGAAGAGCTCCGGGCTGGTCTCGGTGGCCTGCTGGTACTCGTGGATGTTGAACAACCAGTCGTAGACCGTCGGCTGGGAGATGCTCCAGTCGAGAGTGTTGAGGATGTGTCTCTCCATCTGCACAAACATGCCCTCGTCGTAGCCGCACAGCGGGCCGCAGAGCTGCACAAACTCGGCCAAGCGCGGGATGCGAGCCCGTTGCGTCGGCCCCTGGTTTCTGTTTGGAATCGGGCGGTTCGCCGAGTTCACGGTGTGGTTGAGTCCGCCCTGGTTCTTGGCCGCGAGCCAGATGCAGGTGCACCCGACGAGCTGCGCCTGCAGCTTGAGCACCACGCGGCGCAGGCAGTAGCGGTCGAAAAGCTTGACCGCGGCGCAGTAGACGCCCGACGAGAGTTTTGTGCGCTTGGCGACCTTGTAGAGAAAGTCCAACAAGGGCGCTCTGAGCTCTAGCAGGAGCTCGGGCTGGCTCTTGATCAACGAGATGTCGGGAAGCACCGCCTTTTCCATGGCGTACATGTTCGCGGAGAGCTCCTGCTGGTATGCGTTTATCGTCTGCTTGTGGGCCACGAGCTCCGACGAGACCAATTCAATGGGGTATGTCATGTTGCTGAGTGGTGTGTGATGTGAGTCGTGGTGCAATGGATGTGAGTGTAGTGCTGAGCGTTTGTGAGTCCCTATTTCCTTGGGACACCCTGACCTAGATAAGTGGCGTGCGTGGTGAGACCTGGGGCCGCTGGGCTTTAATAGCTTAGGCGTGCACCGGGCTGCTGAAAAATTTGATGTGCCAAAACGAGCTAGGCGTTTGGCCAGGGGATTTCCGACCCTGCGGGCGCTGCAGGAGGTTGCGAACCGTGCAGCGCGCTGCAGCAGGGGCGAGTGCTAGGCAGCGCCGCGGCCCGCGGGTCACGTGTGCAACGGGGGTGCGGCGGATCGCGCGTGGGCAACAGGACGCGGACCAAAAGTCACAGGGGGACAATAATCAAGAGCACCAAGGCTCTTGAAGAGGATCTAGCGGCTTTTCTCTTGGTGCTTTACCATCCTCTATCAAAATCTGCTCTCCGGTGCTTGGCTGCCTTCCTACTGGGGTTTACAGCAGGTCTCAGCTAGGGATCCCACCGCCATGCTCAGCCCAAACGCTGCTAGCGCCCGACTGAGACACCCTCGCTACACCCCCCATGCCTGGCCCCCACAACGTCAAGCGGGAAGCTGAGAGCAGGGCTGAGAGATTAACGGTTGTCGATGATAAGAATGTGCAGTGGTATTAGGAATGTATTAAGCCATTGTTTTAAAATGATATTTGGCCAAGCGATAACGAAAGATGAGATATTAATACGCTTGTGAGGCTTTTACTTTACTCTATGATCTAATTCTCGCGTATTGGTGGTGGGGTATCTATCGACGTTGATTTGAGTTGCCGCAGCTGGGGTTAACAAAGAGGGGCAAGCGCTCCATGAAGCCCCGGCTGAGAAAGTACCGAGCGTAAATGGAGAGCGCTTGCCTGTTATGGCGGGTGCCTGCAACTGCGGTGCCAATCAGATTACAGTTTCGTGCCTAGCAGGGGGGTGCCGCCGATCTGAGTGGCAGCCCTGGAGGATCTGGATCCGAGAGGGGACGCCTGAAGCCAGCGGCACGTGATGCGCGCATTGGGATGTCTCAGCTGCGCACCGCTATGGATTGGGGGCGGCCAGCCGAGGTGTCAAGCAGGTGTGTAGGCAAAGAATAGGAAAGGCGCAAGGCATGACGCAGCGCCAGCCAACAATTGTTTCACAGGAGGGTCTCACCTGTGTTCCACAGCTGCTTCTTTCCTTCAGGTCCCGATTAATGTTGCCATTTTTAAACCACGGCCAAGTCCATGGCAGATCCAGCTGCCTATACGCCTGCTGCTTTTCCGCCGCTGTTCGCTCATGGCAGGCACCCGCCACATGTAGGCACGGGCGCTGGGCCTGAGCCCCCCCAGGCGCACGGGCGCACAGGCCCCCCTGGCGGGAAAGTCAATGTCCCGGTAGAAGCCGCCAACATAGGCGCTAACGCTGAGTACCGAGGCAGCGCACCGGTGCCTGGCGCCATGCCTAGCACAGTGCCTGTGACGCGCCCGAAAAACTCCCGTCCCAGCACCAACTCTCACTTACGTAGCGCCCGCCGCGATTGTCTGCACGCGGCCTGCCAAGTCCCAGCGGGATCCGATGCGTAGCTGGGGGCCCGGCGTAGCTCTCAGGCCGGCGTAGGCTACATCTGCGAAGCTCCGAACAGTCGGTTACAGTCCACAAGCCTAGCCAAGGTACGCCAAGCTTAGTTCAAACATAAGGTACTCTTAGATAATACACACACCTTATTCAACCCAGGTGATTTTCTTAGCGCGTTGGCTGTGGCGTTCGCGGCTGGCGAATGGCGTCTTGTGCGCTCCCTGTAAACTCTGCCCACCTCCTGCGAATCCCTGACTTGGATCGCCGCCTCACCAGCTCTGCGCTGCTGTGCGCCGGATATGAGTGGCCCGCTTGGTGCGCTGCAGCCCAGCTCCAATCGTCCGTAAGGAGATGAAAATCGCCCTAAGCAGTGGCGGCAAGCACTGTGGCACATTGTCCCCTGGTGTCGGATGCTGATATGTGCTTGCGTCGTCCCAACGCCGACTACTGACACAATGCACTGCCTAAGAACTACCAATTGCATTCCCCGGGTTGTCTACTTCCGTCGTACCAGCACCGCTAAATTAGGCACGGTCTCAGGTTTGGCTCCAGCGCCAGCCGGACGCCATGCGCCTCGTAACATCAGATGTGGCCCAATCCGGCGGGCTCACGATTTACGCCAGTTTTGGTCTTTTCAGCCAAGGTTAAAAATACATTAACGTCTGATGCAACGGCGGCCGGAGTCAGCACTCAAAAGTAGCCCGAAATAGCTTGGTTTGAGATAGTGCTCGCCCCAACTGCAGTGGCCCACCTCCAACTGCCCAACCATGCACTGAAAAATATCATACGATAGGTGAGATTTTCCGGAATCCCGGTCACTCCCTGCGTCTGTCTACCTATCGCAATCGTAAATAAAGACCGTTTAGATAAAACAATTGGGTCGGCTTGATTCCTAATGCATGCCCAGTGTTTTTTCGTTGCTTGCACTCCATCTAACTCGGTCGTAGATTATGCGTCTACCGTTGACGCACGGTGACCTTCTAGAACGGCGTTTTGACTCGTATCTCGCCCCAAAAGACAACGGGGCTGGTCCAGAAGAGTATCACGGAGCGAAATTTTGGAAGCTGCTGGAGAGCTTTATTGTGGAGGTACCGGTGGGCATCAGATGATCGCCCGTGAGTCACTAGCAGCAGAGCACTTGACCCACAAGATGCACATTCCCTACCCGAGGAGCTGGCCAGCCGTCCAACTAACCGACGCCAACTATCTGACCGTCATGCCATATTACAAAACCATTGCTAAGCCTCCAATCAGGCAGGTACGGCTGCGTGTCGAATGAATCTGATTGTCTGAGAAGGACATTTCTCTCAGGAATCAACTGCATTTCAAGACATATCTGTCAGATAGTCAGCAGAATGACTTACCAACTGGCTGACCTACTAGTTCGGAGATGAGAGAATGTGCATTTTAGCTCGACGATGAGAGAATGTGCATTTTATGATTTTAAGTTACTGACTGGCACCCACCCGGCCACTGTCGCTGGCTAACAGGTACAAGCCATCAGACACGAACGAATAGTCTAACGGTAGTCCAGAGCCAGCAATCAGTACTACACCGGTCACTAACCGTCAGTCACTGGCTAACAGTTGCAAACAATGGCAGAGACTCGCTAGAGAATGCTAGCTAGCAATCTTAGCTAGAGCAATGAGTAGTAGTCATCAACTTGTAGTGAACATTTGGTAACTTGCGTGCTAGAGCCCACGAGCCATCAGCTAATGTTTGTCAGCGGGCTAACCGACAGTCGCTACCCAGCAATCCTGGACTGGAACCCATCAAAACAGCAAATCGGCTCAGCACGTTGAGAACAGAAGCCTATTGGCTAAGCAGTCACCGTCTCACTGCGCTCGCCAGTGCTAATTTGGGTAGTAAGCCAACCCCACCCACCGGGTGACAACATGGAACCCCATCGTAGCCATCACGGGAATGCCTGCGTAGATGATCAACCGCGCCACAATCTCCACATCATACCGCGGCTTGAAAACAGCAGTTTGCCCGTGCACCTCATTCTCCCCGGATTGACCCTGCTTGTCAACCACCTCATTGCTTGTTGCCATATCACGCACGAACTTCGGAAAGTCCGCCACAGTGTCTTGGTCAATTCTGTGCATCAGGTCGCTGTAGATCTTGCCGAAGGAGTCGTGCGACTGACTCACAGGGCGGAAGAAGTTGCGGGGAATATAAAACCCAATGCGCGAGTAGATTGGGGGCAACACTCTGAGTAAGACTTTTTTGGAAATCGATTTCCAGACAACAACAAGGCCCACCCCGAGGCCGATTCGCAAAAGAGACTTAACTAGGCCCAAATGCTCGTACGAATAAGGCATGTGCACCGAGGTGGTCAACCAAATACCAGGATCTACAACCGTCTTGGTGTATTCCGACCGCGCCATGTAGTAGTGGCTCAACTCAAGACCCATGAGAACTCCAATGAACGCCACGGAGTCGTCGAAACACGGGCAGTCGTCCACGGGCTGTGCATGGAAGTGGATCATAAAAGCCACCGAGAGAATGACTGCAAATGGGATCCACCAATGAGAAGAGTCGCTGTCTAGCAAAAGCACATCCCACGTCTTAGACGCCACTAGTCTCCAGACAAAGCAGAAAACTCCAACGAACCCACCCACTGCAATGTCCATGAACCCGTGCATTCCACAATAGATGCGACCAAAAATTAAGCTGGCATAGTAGATGAATATAAGAAAGCAAATAAAGTAGTGTGTAGAGGACAGCACTCCCCCATAGATGGTCAAGAAGTAGTAGTTTACTAGCACAAGTGTCACTGCCGTAGCATTCGCAGAGTGCGACAGCGGGAAGCCGTACTCTTTAGCGGTGTACCCGCTCATCGTGATTCTGTGGAGCGGCGGGGACTTGGGCCGTGGCAAGCAAAAATAGTCTTTGAGGCATCCCAGGACATAAATGCCAAAGCCAAGAACCCACACGAGATCGCGCGAGATCTCCACATAGCCAAACCAGAACGGGAGCGGGAGCATGATGACGTAGAACGTGTGGGCCGCGAGGTTAGCCGTCCAGGCAAAGTAGAGGTCCGCCCACGGGTGGCGGAGGGACTTTTGGATAGCAGCAAGGATGGGTGTTTCCAGCTGAACCCACGGAAGGAGCCGGGCACGTAGCCTGGCGCGGAACGGCAGGAGCCGGAGCTTGTAGAAGTCGAGGGATTTGTTTCCGGCGTCCATACTGCAGAGTGATTAGCAGCCGTGTTTTTTAGTGGACGCTAGTTAATTTCAGCAGGGTAGCTAACAAATGCCTGTAGTGAATGTAAGCAACGCTGACGGTGATATTGGCAGTCGGATAGTGAACTGTTGAACTTTGATGGTCGAATATTGATTACCAACAGTGAGCGTTGGCAGTCAATACCGGCAAGGAATATTGGCAACAAATATTTTCAGTGGGTCGTCTTGAACTGTATTGATAAGTTTTGTATCAATACCGTGTTTTTCAGTGATACTGTGTCGGTAATGGTTTGTCTGACGCGATTCGATTGTCCAAAAATATGCCACCCAAACAACAAAATATGCTGACAAAAAAATTTGCTGACAAAAAAATATGCTAACAGCCGTTACCTTCGCCTAACAATGTCTTGACTATCGTAGACTAAATAGTGGCTGTTCCTGGCTCAAGTCAGCTGCTCCTGCCCTTGGTTTTATTTTTCGCTTGTTGATGGCCCCAACTGAGACCTCGAGTGTCAAACCCGCCGCTTACCTAATCATACATATTCCGATAAAATGCACCGGAAATGCATAACATCTTGTCAGGAACCGATGGAGACAAAGAAGAAGGAGTACTCGCGCAAACGGACGAGGAACGGATGCTGGACTTGCCGTGACCGACACTTGAAGTGTGACGAGACAAAGCCGGTCTGCAATCAATGTATAAAGTCCAAGCGGACGTGCGTCAGAGGCACCAGGCTCAATTTTGTCAAGACGGAAGTGGCAGATCCGCCGGAAAAGATCCGGAGTAGTGCGAAGTATTTCATGGATCAGTCGTTGGCGGTGGCGAGCACATACTCCCATGGCGAGGAGTCTTACTTGAGATCGAGACACGATCATGACGACAAAGTCTTGCTGATCGCCGAGACCGAGTACTTGGCCGCGCACCAGTCATCATCGGGAGACAGTCGACAGCTAACCCTGGACGAGTTTGCGTATAAGGCGATGCAAAAGCTTTTTGAGCACGGTCCCGGTGGCAGCCTGGATCCCGTGGATTACCAATTCATCGACGATTGGATTGCCGTTTTTAGGGAAACTATTGATACAAATAGCACGCAGCTATTGAATATCGACGATATGGAGGTTTCGCTTGCGGGGGCCGAGGTGCTAGCGGAGTTCACGGATGACGAGTTTGACTATGACTATGAGGAGTTGCCGCCTGGTGCTTCTCTGACAAACAGTGACCCCTCCTTAGGATTCAGAAGCACGACTCTCACGCCCACGACGAGCCACCTGCTCACGCCTACGCCCGATCCCAGCGAGGTGCAGGCTGCGGTGGTGCCGAAAACTATTTTCCCAGTCGATGCCAGTCAGCATTGCTTGTATCTCCTTCGCTATCTTTCAGACTCCCGGCACCATTTGGCTCCTATCAGTGCCTATCCCCAAGTGCACCACCTCATTGTGAATTTTGCGTTTCTAAGACGAAACAGGGCCGCTGATGTGGTCTACAACGGGTTGATGTACGGTGGAAGTGGCGATGAAAAGTTTCAGATTGCCGGCACAAAATTGCAGGAGACTTTGATGGAAAGAGCTGTCATGACGAGGACCCCGCTGAAGATAGGTGAGTACTGGAAAGAGTTGCTTTTCAGCAGTTTCTTCTTTGGGTTTCGCAATTACATAGACCAGGTGAGGGGTGTTGCCAAGGTTGTGATGAGCACTGGCCACGTCGACAGGTTTGGGGAGGGGGATAATTTCTTCGAAGCCTTCTCCAGCATTAAAGTCTCGCGTCGCCTTGCCAATGGAGACAGGCAGTTTCGTCTTATTAGCAAACTTTTCAATCTAGAAGACCCCTTGAGCAAAGGTTGGAACGTCGCTGCTTACTACAAGAGCTCTCTCATTTGCCAGGAAATCCTCTGGCTGAGTGTGTTCTTCGACGTCGCATACTCTGTCAATGCGAATCGCCCGCCGAGCATTAACCCTTACAAGTTGCTGGACTTTCTTGGGGCCTGCTCGTCGCCAAAACTGCCGGGTGAGTTTTTGCCAACCCATAATTTTGACCGCTCCGAACAGTGGTTTTTGCGCTGGCTCTACTTGATCTTGTCCAAATTGTACCACATCAAGGATGAAAAAAGCGGAGATGGACTCATTGCTCGCTGGGAGGGTCTTTATCGTGACATCAAGCAGGTCGAATCCCTGCTTCACTTTTTCAATGAAGCGCTTGCGCTCGAGTCTTTCAAGAGCAAAGCGTCTCAGGCACTTGGTTTGAGTTCCCTTGCAAAAGCCATTGACCGCAGGGCTCGTCCAAGAAGTCCTTCGAGCAAAATCAAAGATGACCAGTACTATCCTGCGTTCCCACGTCAGCCATTCTGCCGGATCACCACGCGCAACTCGTGCAGCCGCATGGTGTACGCTGTTCATCACTTCATCCATTTAGTGGCGCATGTCGTGACTCAGCAAAAGCCTGAACTACCCACTTTCTTTGGGAGTGCCAGAAAGTTCTACAAGAACTACAAACACTTGCAGAACGATCCAGAGGTTGTCAAGATCATTGAGGACGACCCCCTGCTACTCCTCGAGGGCTGGTACGACCTGATCACCCCAAAGTACAATCATACCTTCGCGGTGCCTGAAGTCGTGTTTGCCCGGCGCTTAGTGTCATTGTGTTTGTTGTCGGACCATAAACACTGGACTCTGGACCTTTGCGGGGTATTTTTAGAGTTACCTGTGTGGATCCTCTACAAAGATGAAAAAGCCAGAAAGGACTTGTCGACCATAAAGGAGCTTTTGGCAGAGGCCACCGAGCTGCCGATGTCTTACTGAGCAGCAATGCCAAGTCTGTCATGGTCAGCAAAGGGCCAACTTCTCTTCAAGCTAGCTAAAATTGCAGTTCTACTGGTTCGAGCAGATGCCAATGTGTATTATTTAAAGCAAACTCATGAATCATAATAGCGGCTAGCACAAAGTGCAGCGGGAGTGGCAAAGTGTAGGCAGAAAGAACAGAAGTCGCAGCAAAGAACGCAGAGAAATGGGGTCGCGGCTGTCTGAGTGTAAAATATAGAGAATTGATTTGGAAACAATGCGTGCCATGCTTATAGCTGAGCTGGTAGCGATACGGAGAGCCATGTATAACATGCTATGGAGCACGGTTTTGTATCACACCTTCCCAACACAGTGAGGTACACACCTATGCACTGTCGTTATGAGAAGAGCGTCTTCTTCTTGACTTCTTATGAATCTCATCACGAATGTTTGCAAGATGGCCCAGGTCGAACTTGTTGCGGCTCTCCTCGTCGATCTCAATCGCAATGTCGTTCCCGGTGGTTTCGCCGTCCATCTCAGCCCCAGGGCTGATCAACGAAGTTCTCCGCGTCTTTCGATCGTCCCTGTCCTTCCGAAGAAGCTCGAGCTTGTTCATGATCGAAGGGTTTGCGTCACGTGATTCGTGCGGCTGGAGTAACGGCGACGGCAGGAGCAGGAGCCGCTTGGCGAGTGGGGTTCTGGCCGGCAGCATCAGCTGCAGTTTGAGGCTAGGCGACGAGCCTTGTGGCTTCTTAGTCACCAGCTGGTTGCTGAGCACCATTTTCTCAATCGCAGAGATGTCGGTCTCGTGATCAACAGTGTAGATGAGCTTGGCGCGCCGACTAAACTCCTTGGCCCAGAACTCGTTTCTGAACAACTCCCAGTTCTCGCGAATGCTCGCATTGAAATTACGCAGGTTGAGCGCAAGTTTAATGTTGAACGCAGAATTGAGATTCATCTGGTCGTGGCCCGAATTCATGTCGAGCAAGACGAAGCGGAGAGACATGATCTTGAGGAAGCGAAGAAACGGGCGGCAGTATAAGATGTTGTTTCGCAACAAGAAAGCCTTTAACGGCACGCCCTTTTCAAAAGAAACTAGCAAAATCCAAAGAATGGCCTGAAACGTCGTTTTGATGATGCTTAAAAATTGGTCAGAAAAAGACTTTGGGAGCTTGATGAGTCTCAAGTTGAGCTGGCGAAGAGATTTGTTGGTCAAAAGAAGGAATTTTCGCGGCATGATGATCGTCCGACGGTACTCGCCGCTCAAGTGGAACAAGCTGAGGGTGACAAGCTGGAACGCGAGAAAAAACTTGAGAAATGTGTCCCAAGGCAGTGAAAGGGACACAGAGAGAGAAGAAGTCTCGTTGCTGCTCGCCGATTTAGTAGTGTTTTCCTTGATTTCTTGGAAGTAAAGCTTGGAGAACAGTAGCACACTGAGCGAGATCATGGAGAAGTAAAAGACAAGAAACTTGCTTCGCATCAGCTGCTGCTCCGTGTACTGGGTCCTTAGATCCTGCTCCAAAATGAGGAGATTTCTGAATATTTTGAACTGCTTCGAATTCACTGTAGGCTTCCCCTTGCGCCGCCGCAAGCTCCCCGTGTCCAGCGACACAATCAGCTGGGCGTCACTTTTGGAGCGCCGCAGGCTCTTCTTGCTGGGAGAAGGCGGGGTCGGCGACCCGTGGCGCAGGGTTTTTGGCGTCTGGACGTCGGATCCAAGGTATGGCGACGACGGGCTCAGCGAGAGCGGCGTGAGGCTCTCGTCTTCCTTGGTGGGGCTCTTTTTATACCCTGAGCCGAACGACGATGGAGACGAGGGCAGCAGGGGAGACGACAAGCCATTGCCGCTGCCACCTAGAGTCGGAGATTCGGCCAGTAACTCCTTGGCTAGATCATTTGCATCTCCGCTGAGCGCTATCGGATCGTTCATGAGCTCATCCTCTAGATCGATGGGCGGCTTGAGACTCATCTTAAAAGTACTAGGCAGGGTTCCAAGGATATGCACTTAGTGGAGAGGAGAATGGAATCCGTTCTCTTATTTTGCTCAATCTTGAATTTGAAAGCTTTCCTCTGTTGTTTTGGGTTTACCTAGCTATTAAAACCTTTGCGTTCTCTGAAAAACTTCCCCACAGTTTCTCCCTGCTAGTCCTACACCTCATGATCTCAAGAGAACCTCCGCAGAAAAAAGGGCCGTGTGAATATGTGCCGGGTAACCGCTGACATTGTCGCAGGTTGGGAAGAGCTGACTCTGTTCGTGGGGCGACCTGTAATTTAGCTGCATTAAAATGGTCATTGTAAAAATAGGAGAAATAGAAGTGTGTGACCTTTTGGGGGGAGTTAAAAGTAGAGGGTTCAAGTACGAGCGGGCCGTTTGTAGGACGGCCTTCAAATGCTACGCGCACTTCAAAAAGCTTTGAAAGGGGTATAATCTCGAGTAGGGTCATGGTGCATTGCTGGCTGGCCGACTGGATCTACTAAATTGGCAATAAAACTAGCGAAAGTGTAAACGAAATAACTTGATTAATTTGATGCTTTTTACGTTTGAAATTTAAAGAGATTTTAGCCTGCTAAATGTACACGCAAGTTTTTTGATTCCCTAGTTTAACATTTTTCGAATTTCTCTCCTTAATTCTCCTTCTTTAAAACTGACAAGCTATTTTTTTTTTTTTTTTTTTTTTGATTAACTACAAAAACGAATTGATTTTTGACACTTCAAATATTATGCTGCTCTAATTTTTGTGCCACCCGGGCTGTTGATTGGTCAATATCTCACAAGTGCCCTTGATGGTAGAACCACAATACCGTGCACCAGTTCGATGCTGTGAGTGTCCTGATGGTTTCCTGCTAGCGCAGTCGCCGCACATCGAAGCCAAAGTCTATGAAGAAAAGCAAGTAAAGTGCCTACTTGCTTCTCTTCATAAACTTCCCAAACTTATGCTTCTTCTCCTCCTTCTTCGGGACATTCGCACTTCCGTGACTGCTCAGCCCGTACTTCCCGTTGAGGCTTCCGTTTGGATGCTGGGGGCCCGGCTGGGGCATCTGCTGATGCTGCTGATGCACTGGCTCCGGCACCTTCGGCTTCAATCCGGAGTCGAACAAGTATTGCGGCACCTTGTCGTTGGCTTGCTTGGCGAGTCTGGCTGGAATCAACGGGTTGAGCTCCTGCGGATTGTCACAGGCAAGATTCTGTAAGTTGAAGATGGTCTCGCTTGGAACAAGCACGTTCTCACTGCCGAGATAGATGTCCTTACCAAGCTTTGTAGACAAGTCATTGACACACTTGATCTCCCCCGCGGTGATTCCGCCTACAACGTATATAAAAATCTTTTGCCGCTTGACGTGCGCCGCACTCTTCGCCGAGGCCAGCCACGTCGCCTTGAGTCGCTGGTTGCGCAACGACGTTGTGGAGTTCGACACAGCCTGCTGTTCTTCGTCCATCATAGTGTTGTTGGCCTCGTTGGCAAAGGGGAATTCAATAAGGCCACTGGCGTTGTTAGCAACGATATTTTTGATGATCCTGCCGATTGCCGGCTTGTAACGCAGAGTGGTGAACTCAGTATTGTCAATCTCAGCGTAGTCGGTGTTGCGCGGAAGGTCAGGCAGCTTATGGTGGTGTCTAGACAGCAGTTCCGGGAGCTTGATAACCTCATGGTTCAAAAGGCTCAAGTTCTTGAAAAGCTGAATGTAATTGGCAATCTCAAACTCCCGTTTCACGCCAATGAATCGGAGGAGCTTCGTTAAATCAGCCAACAAAATGCCATCCTTCTTGCGGAGCACATAAATGATGATCAATCGAACCCAATGATGCATGTCAAGCTTTCTCAACGCATCCAACCGCTGAACCACATCATTAGTCAACTGCTGTAGCTTTGTGTGCTGCCCATTGATGTCGATGCCACCTGCGGCAATGGTCTGCTCCAAATCGGCTAACTGGTTGAGGTTCTGCTCCATGTTAAGGGTGAGCATTTTCTCAATGAGCTGCTTGTGCAAGAAAAGAAGCCGACGCTCCTCGTCAAAACCCGCGCTCTGGGCGACGATGTGGAGCAAGTCCGTGGTGTCCTTGGCGTCGTTGCGGTTCACCATGAGCGGGTTGTCTGCAATGAGCTTGTTGACGTCCGCATTGATGAGATCGTATGCGTCAGAAATGTGGGAGAATCTGTACTTGTCATAGTACCGGTCTTTCCCGGCAGCTGCAAGCTTCGACACTCTGCTCAATTTTGTACCCCGCTCTGTTTCAGAAGTATAGAAATAAATCTGATTCTTTGAGTTGAATTCCCTCCGCGACAAATGATCATAGACCATCGACTCGTAGTTGAACTCATGCAAGAACATCTCTATAAGGTCCAATGTTCTGTCAGTAACCACCATGACCCCACGCTCGACACCGCTGCCGCCAGAA
Source organism: Saccharomycopsis fodiens (assembly GCA_002564235.1). Classification (NCBI taxonomy): domain Eukaryota; kingdom Fungi; phylum Ascomycota; class Saccharomycetes; order Ascoideales; family Saccharomycopsidaceae; genus Saccharomycopsis; species Saccharomycopsis fodiens. The sequence continues at coordinate 740,897 of JNFV01000003.1, forward strand.
TTAGGGCTAAACTCCGGGTTGCTCCGGAGATAATCGTCGAGTTTGTCTTGGACTTTTCGGGCAATGATCTGGGAAACCCGCGTCAGGTCCGTCACCGAGAGCTGCGGCAGGTAGTAGCGGATCGCGGGATACTCGTTGGTGGCGACGCAGAGATTGACCAAGCTGTTTACCACGAGGTCCATCTGGTAATTGACCAAGTTTCTGAAGACGGGGTTGTAAAATATCTGAAGAGAATAGCTATTCAAGTTGAGCTTGTCGGAATACTTCTTCATATCGGAGTTGGATTTTTCCAATAATCTGGGGTCCTGATCGTCGAACGTCTTTTGGACCGGTGGGCTGGCATCCTGCAGAGTGTCGTAGATCGAGAGAAAGACATTTTTCTCAATGGGGAAGTAAGAAAGATTCAAAACCCTGACAAACCGGATCAACTGCTGATAAAGGGGGTTCTGGCCCGGGCCCTGGCCCGAAAAATCAGCCATGATCTGCTCAACCGACGGCAGCGGGAGCAAGTAGATGTGCATCAGGCGATACCGTGGGGGCTGGACCTGGAAGTCGGTCTTCAAGCAGTTTAGAGAGTATCTGGTGGGGTCGATGATGTACACCGCATCAATGCTAGGCGTCGACGTGCGCTGCTCATCAACCCTGGTCACTGCCGTGACGCTGCGCAACAACTGCTTGCGCTCCACGAGTGCATCAACAAGGCATTCGGTTGTCTCGTCAAGAACGAGATACTTCAAGTTGTTTTCTGTGCGAACCGCGTCGAGGGCGGCCATTAGCCGCAGGCGTTGCAAGTCTATGAGGTTCGACATTGTCGGCGATGTCTGTTTGCCAGTGACCTGTCAATGTTCAGCGAGGCGCTTGGCTAAGACAGAGGCCCGACGTGGACGGTGGGGCACGTGACACAACAACACAACAGGGTGAAACGGAGAAAGCGGAGGGAGCCGAGGTGCGCCGGCTGTCAACAAAATTCATTTATTTTTTAAAGAAACGCAACGTGTTGTGTCAGCCACAAGAACGCCTCTAATTATTTTTTGTCAACAACAAAAACACATTGCATTATTTTTGGATCCAATTGCTCAACTCTGACAGATTAGTCGGCTTCTCCTTTCGGATAACCCCGCGGGATCCAGACCACGTGACTTCTACAGAATATGCGGAGTGTGCGTGCAGCAAAGCAGTGAGTCTTCAACAGTGGCGCCCGGTGTCCAGACCATGACAGAGGAGCTGAAAAAACGCAAGCGAGTCAACCGGGCCTGTAATGAGTGTAAGAATCTGTGACTCTGAGGCATTGACTACCCAATACTAACCCCAGGCCGAAAGAAGAAGGTGAAATGCGACGGGAACCAGCCGTGCTACCACTGCGAAGTGTACAAGCACGAGTGTTTTTACTCCCAGATTGAGGAGAAGAAGCGGAAGTTGAGCGGCGACGATATGCAGGAGAAGCTTGCGAAGTACGAGCGGTTTTTGCAGCAACTAACAACGGGGTCAATCGATGATTTGGTTGAGACTGCCCCGTCGGACATAATGAAGCAGAAAGCCGAGCAACGGGGACTCGGCCAGATCAAGCGCGAGTTTGGCGAGGCCCCGACGCTTCAACGTACCGACCTGGCGGATAGCGTGAGGGGGAAAAGGAGTGTAAATATCTCGTTGCCAACCTTGGAGAAAACGCTCGAGCTTGTGGGCTTGGCGTGTGACAGCATCCAGCTCTTGAACTTCTATAATCGGGCAAACTTGCAAACAATCATCAGGGACTTTTACAAGAAGAAAGAGGTTCTGGACGTTCACTATAAGCGGAAGCTAGCTCTTGTTTATAGTTTTTTGGCCGTCGGTGCGCTCTTGGAGAACGACACCAACGCTTATAACTACTTCAACGCGGCTTATACCCTCCTGCGGCACGGGATGATCGAGACAAACAATATTATGGACTTGAAAACGTTGGTGGCACTTACGATTTTTCTACAGTGCACCGCAAAGCTTTCCACGTGCTACTCTTTCGTTGGAATAGCTCTCCGCCTGGCTCTCCGGATGGGGCTCCACAGAAAAGGCAAGAATGAGGACATGATTGATCAAGAAAACCGGCGCCGCTTATTCTGGTGCATCTACAAGATGGACATTTATATGAATACCATTCTTGGGTTGCCCTTTATCTCAGACGACGAGATCGATCAGGAACTCCCCACCGAGATCGAGGACATCAATATCACCGAGAGCAAGTACCTAACCAGCACCGACGGCAGCCTCACGCCCATAGCTCTTGCCAACCATCACACAAAGCTCATTCTTATTCTCAGTCACATCGTCAAGAATGTTTACCCAATCAATACTGGCTCATTTTACGAGAAAAATTCAGGCCACTCGTTGATTCCGGGGTTGGTATCTAAAGTTGAGCTCATGGAACTTGAGCTTGAAAGCTGGGTAGCGCAGTTGCCTTTGGAGTTTGGGCCGAATTGTCAAAGCATCCCACTCAAGTACTATCGGCAAAACAGAATGCTCCGTCTTGCCTACCTCCATGTCCGACTCGCGCTCTACCGTCCGTTCATCCATCTCACTTCTTACAAGTACGCTCAATCGCCTAAAATCAATCGCGCCACGGCACGGTATGGAATGAACTGCATCAACATTGCCATTCAAATAGTGGAGCTTGCCTCGGAGATGCATGCTCATCAGTTGCTCAACGGCGGCTACTGGTTTCTGATTTATCCCCTCTTCTATCTGGTCCTGTGCCTTGTCTACTATGTCCATGAAAACGCCGATAGCGGAGTAGGAGGAAATGTACGCCAAGTAAATCGGTATGCACTGCAGGGAAGAGATGTTCTTGAGGCGTTGCGACTGAGCTCTTCGGCCGCGGCCCGCACATACCAGACCCTCAGCATGATGTTCGAGCGGCTCAACCAAAGAACCAAGGCGTTCCACGAGGATCACGCAGAGTACTTTAAAGCCAGTCCCGAGCCCGCGTTTGCTCCTGGTCCGAACGGGGACTTTGTGGTTACCAATCCGGCTCCGCCATTCCAGTTGGGCTTGGAGGATGTTCAACAGAGTGCTACGGAGAACTCAAATGGCGCCCCAGAGAATGGCGCGGAAGGGAAAGGAGAGAACGCTACCAATGGAATCCCGTTTGTCACCACTCCCGGCTCCTCACAACGGTATGAGGGCAGCATGATCGACAAGCTCGACATGAATTTGTTCGGGCGGTACTTGCCTCCTTATATGCTCGGGAGCGACACGCCGCAGAATCCTGTTCAGGTGGACTCGGCGGCCAACACCGACGCGATTTTCCTTGCTCTGCCGGAGACGAGCTCCCCTGCAAAGGTGTACCAGTACGGGGATATCGCGAGCAAGGACATCAACCAGGCGTTGGCCAATGTGTTTGGCGAGCTTGAGTCGGACTGGCAAGCGTAAGCGGGAGTGGTAGCGGTCATTGGCGTCACGGTACTGGCCAGCCACTCTACGGTGAATATTCAATACAAAGTATGCATGAGCGGAGTAGGAAAAGGAACAATAGTTGAGAGCAGCTAGGCAGAGAACGTGCAAGAGCGTTTGGTGTTTGTAGACTGCGGCTTAATAGGCGAGGGCAATTTAAATGCTTTACCAAGGGCAATTTAAGTGCTTTGCCAAGGGTAATTTGCACGCCGCAGTGGCGAGCGAAGCGGAATTATGCACGACGCTAATTGCACTGCCAGTAAGCGAGACAGTGCAATTGAGACAATACAACTGAGACACAACTGGACACCACACTTCTTGCACTGCTTGACTATCGGCTGTGAGATTGCTGGAGCAGTGATCAAAACCTACACACAAAGCTACATACCTTGTACTTATATGGTCGCTATATGGCTGCCTACCCGCCGCTGCTATTCCGCATGAGTTCCACAATTCGCACGGCTGCACGCGGCGTGAGGCACGTCGTGTCTAACCCCGGATTAGGAGCGGTGCAGCTCGGTGCGTCGCCAACTGGCAAGAACTCACGGGGCGCAAGGGCCACGGGACGAGAGCCCGTACAAAGCCTCAGACAAGAGCCCGGCAGCGAGAGGCGAAACAGTAAGGACGCCTGCTATTTGCCGGTGCTACTGCGTATGCCCGGACTAGGTTCCGCCTTGACAAGCCCCGTTTACATGCAAGCGCTGCTATCTTGCATAGAAATGTGTCTCGATGCCTGGGCGAGAGGCGACGACATCATGGGAGATGCTCCGATTGTTTTGGTGTAGCATTTCTGTCGCCCCCAGGCTATGGCGGCTTCTTTTGCTACCGCCTTATGGCCGTCTTTTTTGTTTACATGCGCTCCCCACTTCTGGCAGGTTTGGGTCTGGCAGATCTTCCGGGCAGATCCAAGTCAGGCCCGGCGCAAACGCACGCACTAGGTTGAAACACCAACGCATCGGGAACGGGGAACCCACTGCGATGGGGCAAGAAAAAACACACTATTCGCTAAGAGACATGCCTCTGATTTGGTTCGCTGTAGTTTTTGGTACGCAGACCGTTGCTTGACGGGATTCGAACAGTCTGAACAGCGTTGGAGGTCTAGCCAGTGCCCAGGATATTCCGTCCGACTTTGCCATCTTGCGTCTCGGGTCTCGTGCATATTTTTTATCTGCAAAAAAACATATTTCCTGGCGAAAAAGAAACACCCGAGTGACACCTTGAGGAGATGGCCGCTGCGAAATTGACCAGGCAGGACCTGATTGAGGACATCTTCGGCACCCCGAAGCGGTTTGCGACGTTCCAGGCGATGTCGTCTGACGACGAAGACAATTATTTCCCGTCCCGCAGCAGCTTTGACCAGGAAACTAGCCAGGAGAGCCAGCAACAAGAGGACCGTTTGAGCAAACCAGAAGAGCGCGACCCTCTGGGCGCAGCGTCGAACCAGGAGCTTGACAATGACGCCTTCCCGTTTGCGGAGACCGTTTCGAGTGAACATGGAGACGACAGGTTGAGCGCAAAAGATGCTGAGCTCAGTGCTGCCACCAAGTCCTCGGAACAAGCCAGTTATGGGCAAACATCAGCTCACTCGCCGAGCCATTCGACGGGCGAGCCAACGGGCGACACCCAGAATAAGGAAGTTACACTGCTTGTCGAACAAAACATGTTGCTGGAAAATATTCCCGTTGGCGAGCAGCCGGTGGACGATGCCCCGGCAAACGCAGGGCATGCTCAGCACAGCGCGACGCACAGTTCAACGCATCCTGCCAATGAGGCGAGCCCGGTGGTCGTGTCAAGTGCGGCTGATCCGGCTGAGAAGCCATCTGACCCGAAGCCTCTCGAGCTCTCAGCCGAGCAGACGGCATTAGCACAAGAATCTGGCAGCGAAGGTCGGCCGCAGAGCCATACAGAAAGCTCCCCGAAGTTCGAGCAAGCAAGTACGGAGAATGGCCGGCAGACAGCTGAGGAGCAAAGTGCCGTGCGGCACACTGTGCCAACCGACCACGTTTCCCTGGAAACGCAGCTGGTGGCCAGCGCGTTGTCGGCCAGCCTGCGCGAGCACAGTCTGCTGAAAAGCACGCTCCAGAACGCCTCTGAGAAGAAGAGCGACGAGGCCGAGCTGATTGTCACCAGGGAGCTGACGATAGCGTTGAGCCCCCTGGACAGCAAGCTGCTGTCGATCGACCGGAAATACACGCTGATGCGGGGGTCACTCAACAAGCGGACGCACCTGATAGCACAAAGTCGGTTTTTCCAGAAGAATATACTAGCTTCCAAGACGCCGATAACGGGGGAGATGTTGCCAAGGCCGAGACCGCAAGATGGGAGCAGTGGAAGTGACAAAGTGAGTGACAAAGTGAGCGAGAGAAGAAGTGACCGGTCTAGTGACCGGTCCAGCGTGTATCCGAGAAGGGAGACCACCAAGGAACCGAAGGAGAAGAAGAAGATAGTGAAGCGGGTAAAATCTTTCTTTAACATCGAGAGTTAGCGCTTGGCGAAAGCTAGCAGAAGCTGACTCGAGAAAAGCGTTGTTGTTCCTTGGTCGTCAGTATGTAATGTAATAAAGTTCATAGATAGTTTGGAGAGTAGTACAGCAGTGCACTGGCTAAGCCAGTGTGCTGCGATGTCATTTATTTTTTAGACGTTTTTTAGACGTTTTGTAAACGTTTTTTAGACGTTTCTTAGACGTTTCTTAGACGTTTCCTAGACGTTTCCTAGACGTTTCCTAACCGTTTCCTAATCGTTTCTTAGTAGTTCATCAGCGTTTCTTAGTAGTCTCTTTGCAGTTTCTCAGCAGCTTCTTAGCAGTTTCTTGTTAGTCTCTTTCAGCAGTAGCACACACAGCTAAGCTAGTATTTGGCAACGACGCATTACGCAATCCGTCCGCATTGACTCGTGCGTTGCCAGCCTTAGACTAGTGAGTTCGAAACAGTGAGGGGAGTGCCTCGGACGAAGGCCGTAATGAATGGCGTTCATAAACAATATGTTTACTTAGTTTTATTTGACTCTGGGCCTGACACACGAGGTGATAAGCTTTTAATGTAATGCGCATATCTGCGATAGGCGGGGAGAGAAGTCAAATGAGATGCACTTAGTCCCGGAGAAGTGGCAAGTTAGGCTCGACGTCCCACCTAGGATGATGGAAACCTCAGCTTTATATTCTTTTACGAGTTTGCCAAGTATACGAAAGGGGAATAAATGAAACGCTTTGCATGTTGCCTCAAAAGAAGAATATGTAAACTGTTTACTGCTCTTGCTTGCAAACTGTTACTGCTCTTGCTTGCAAACTGTTTGCTGCTCTTGCTTGCAATCTTGCCTGCTTCACGATCGCCCGCCAATTTAGATTGCATCTTGAAACGCCAATTAGGTTTACGCCCTAACTTTTGGCCCCGCGCTAGCGCTCGTGATTGGTTGCCCAACGGATGTCACACTTAACTTGCCGTATTGGATAAATTGAACAACAGTATGCTCATACAGTGCTCACTGTGCTGTTCTCAATGTGCACAGAATCTGGTTTTATGCACCTTGTGGCCACCTAGCGAGATATGTCGCCCCAATGCAGTCCAGAGTTTCCGCCCCAAATTTCCGCCGATAAACGTTGCACGGCGTACGCTGAAACAGCGGGCTGCAGGAAACTTAGGCGCTCGATAAGCCGGGTGCTGCATCTCCGTGCCGCTTGGCTGCCCATGACCTCAACATGTTCCAAACTAAGCTGCCCAAACGGGCGGCGGGAATAGGACCCTCTTTTTTGTCCCACTTTGTTGTGGTTAGCCGTGGATAAGGTTGGGCGTTTAAATGGACGAAGAACCCCATTCCGGTTAGACTGGAGCAGACTGTCGGAGCTAGAGTTCACTGCCCGCATAGTGTCTGACAATTGCCTGAGTATTCCCAGGGCGTTCGTTCTCTAACACTGTAAGCATATCTCAGTCTAACGTAACGTCAGTGCTCTTTCTTTATTCGTGTCTTTCAAGTGACACAATCCTGTCTAGCAGTTGCATACTGCTGTCTAACAACTGCGTAGCGCTGACATGGTTCTTTTTGTTACAATTGTTGTCTAGTATACATGAATTAAGAGCTAAGCGATGAATAATGAAATGACGAGGTGTGGGTCTCTGAAGATAAATCTCCTCCCTATTTGAAGATGACGGAAAGTAACTTGCGGTTCTTCGAGCCGCCTGTGTTGATGCTGGCGTCAAGGTGAGCCGTGGACGTGGTGGATGTGTAAGTGGAGCCTGAGGCGGCGCTGCTGCTGGAGCCATAGACTCCAGGAGGGTCAAGCTTCTTCTTTGGCTTTGATACAAAGATGTTGCCAAAGCCTGTTTTCTGGTACTTCTTGGTGGGTGGCGGCATGCTGGAGCCGCTCCACCGGGAGTCGCTGGTACTAACTACCAGCAGTTGGCGCGAGGCAGAACGGGAGAGCTCTGCCGACTGGTGGAGAGGTTCCGGTGCCTGCGCAGTGTAGTTTGGGCCGAACGAAATCGTCTGGTTGTAACTGTTGAGCGAGTTTTTGACTGGATTTGATGGCTTACCAATGGTTGGCTTGGATTGAGAGAGGCCAAAGATTGAGAGACGGCGGTCCTTTCTGGAACCGCTTCTTGGTTTTGGTGGGTTGGAGATGATAGGCACGCTCACAGTGACAGGCGGGCTCATGAGCTGGGTTGGAAGATGGCTGGTGAGCGGGCTGCTGAGCTGGGAGTTCAATATACGCTGCTCCAATGTGTTGGGCGGCACTCCCGCTGTCTGTGCGTTTGTCTCCTGTATTTTGGGCTCGCTTGGGAGACTTTTATTAGTGTTGATCGTGTTTCGGCTGTGCACGGGCCTAGCAAGAATTTTGTTTCTGCTGCTCTGAGAACTCCGCTTCAGGCTGTTGACAAGCGTGTTCAATGCAGGCAAATTGAGAGGCTGACCGTTAGGTCCTTCTTTTGGTGGGAGGGCAGGGGGATGCTCCCTGGCTCCCACTCCGATTGGCGAAAGTGGTTTTGGCAACTGCATCTCGAACAAGGTCCCGTCGGCCTCGCTGTAAAGTTTCAGGCTGCGCAGGCCACGCGCAGTGATCGAGTCCATGTCAGAGAAGTTGAAAAGCGACTCGTCGTCCTCGTAGATGTTCATGCAGGGCCCCGTGCCGTCAATCTTGATTAATTTCGGTGGGCCTTCGAAGTAGATGCTCTGAGACTTGTCGGCGGTGCGTGGCACGGGCCGCTTGACGCTCTCTGCGCTGTTGATGGTGGTGTTTGTGGAAGAGGTGTCGTCAATCTCTTTAGAGAAAATAGAGCCGTTCTGGGAGAGCTCCGGGGTCATGAGAAGCTGGTCAAGTTCGCTGGTCATAGCTGTGAGGTGCCAGCAAAGAGAGGTCCCCAGACTATATATAAAGGCCATGCTGGGCTGCAGCCTAGCGGTTGGCGGCTGCAGCATGCGGGTGCTACTGCGCACACCTGCAGTGCCAGCGTAGCAGAAACAAGTTGGCGGCCAAGATGATGCAGCGCGCGGCATGGGGCCTCGGGGCTAGGGAATTAGCAGCCCCAGCTGTGACAAGTGTGCAGATCCTGCTACATTCCTGAGGACAGGCCGAATGTGCCAAGGATCTGCGCAACTTGTTGAGTTAGATAAGAGCGAGATGCTCCCGGGATCGGGGGCGGCCACAAAGTGTGTATCGCACATTCACTACATAGTTTCCTGCCGCACTGCCCTTCCCAATACACCTCATCTCTACTAGAGCCAACTAACAAGCACCATCATCTCTACTAGAGCCTAATAACAAGCACCATGTGCAAAACGCAGCGCACTGGTGGCGCCAGTGCAACTGCTTAGCTTTTAACTTTCCTATGTACATGCGATCGACATTCCCCAGCCGCAAACAACAGCTTACGCTTTCCCGTGCTTCGGCCAACGCACTTCGCTACTGCCTCCTCCCAACGCACTCGGCCCGATTGAGAAATGAGAACAATGCTCAGATCTGGGGTCCAGCGTGTATGTATCCACTTCACATGGATCCATGCAACATGGATTCACTGATTATGGGTCCACAACTTGTGGGTCCACATTGAGTGCACAGCCGACTTTGACCATTCCGTCACGCGTTTGCTAATTCTGGAACAACTCTCCGACAGTGCCCGGCTCCATCCCTCGCTCCTGCGCCTGCTGCAATTCCCTGCTCTGCTGAACGTTCTGCTTCCGCTTGGCAAGCTGCTTCTGTTCGCGCTTGGCGCGTTTTGCCTGCTTCTTCGCGGCCCGCTCCTGGCCCCTAAACTGCTCCGCGTACTTCTCCAGCTGTGTCGGCCTGGAGCCACCCAATATTGGAAGCTTGGTCTTGAACCCGTGCCCCCATCGGTCGCCCTTCAACGCCTTCCGCGCATCGTGGTAGATCGCCTGCCCCATCAGCCGCGGCACCACCCACATCTCGATGTGGCCCTCAGCAGTAAGAACGTGCAAACAGACATGGCCCTTCCGCTTGAGAGGAGCAGAGATAATTCTCGGCCAGGCGTCGGAGCCGTTGAACTCACTGTTCACCTCCGCCACCACAGCGTCCAACTCCTCCACGCGCTGCGCCTTCCCACTGAAATCACGTGCCTGCTCTGCCGCCTGCACCGCGTCCGCCGCCAGCCGCAATCTCTGAGTGAGCCGCTCGATCTTCTGCAAGCTCTCCTCACTGTTGTCCGCTCTCTCGACTACCAAATAACTGAAGTTGCCCTGCTCATAACCTTTCCCGTGGCGTCTCCCACTGCCTGCCTGTGCAGAGCCCAGCAACTGGTCGTCTTCCCACTCCGCCGCCAAAATCAGCCCGCGCTTCATCTCCGTCAGAAACTGCGGCCGCGCCACCAGACCGCTGAACTGGAGCCACTTCAAGTCGCTCCCCTTGGTCTTGTACCCGTAGTATTTGGCGTGGCCCATGCGGAGAGGGCACATCGCATCAGTAGGATAGGGGGCCACAACACGCAAATGGTAGTCCGGCAGAGTCTGGGGGGCAGCCTCAGAGAGGAGTTCCGGCTCGAACTCAAGATCCTGCTCGTCAGGCTTGCCGAACTTTTTCTCAAGCGCCTCTTCAAGAGAGACCTCGGCAGATTCTCCAAGAGTCGCTGTCTCGTCAACTATGTGTGCCTCCCCAACTGCCTCTAGATCTTCTAGCACATCTTCTTCTTCTCCAAACTCGTCCATGATATCACCCACCGTGCCTCCAACCGAGCCAGCCAAGTACTGTGGCTTGATGGAAGAGCCTCTGATCCACGGCCGTGGAACCTTGGCATACTCGTACTTCGCCCTGTTCTCGGGCCGCACCATGATCTGCCGGGCTCTCGCGGTGATCTCAAACCCAAGCGGGTTGCCGCGCTCCAAGATCACTATATGGCCCTTTGGAGCAAGCACTTGCAAGTACTGCTCGAGGTTGTTGTCGATAGCCAAGGGAAACTCCTCGGGGTCTTTCAAAAGCTGGTGAGAAACTATGATGAGGTCGTACTTTTCCGTCAGCGGAATGCCCTCAAGAAGCTTTGTCTTGATGCTGAGATTCCGAGTGTCGACGGGGCCGATGTAAGATGGAGCCAGCATAGCAGACGGCTCTCTCTGAGTTCCCTCTTGCTCCTTCTGCTCACTGCCTTGCCGACTGAGCAAGAGCTTCGCCCTCTCCTTCATTACCCTGACGCCGTCGCGGTGCCCCTGGATGTACGCATGCTTAAGCACCGGCTTCCAGCCGTCGCCCATGATCTCGTTCATCACCACCATTCCCGTGGCCGGGCCATACCCAACGTCCAACACTTTCTGCGGACTGAAACTGCCCCCCTTCTGCTCTGCTGTCAGCTTAAGCTCCAGCAAAACCTGATGCAAGCTGCCGTATGTCTGGAGAAAAGTTGTCCCGATCTGCGCGTCAACCTCGTACTCTGTCTTCAACGACAGATGGAGCCCTGTCTGTGCCATCTGGTCAAACATACGGGCTGCGGTTTTTCGGAGCACGTTTTTGTGGGCGTGCACTCCAACGATATTGTTGCCAATCGTCTCGGCAATCGCGGGCGGTATTTGCACTTGCTGCGTGTAGAATTTGCCATTGAGAGTGTCTTCTAAGTACCTCTGCTTGACTCTCTCTTCCGCGCCGATCTCATTCTCAGCCAAGATCTCCTCCCTGCTAACAACCCTAATCTTCCGACTGGCGCTACTGACATTGGCCTCGTGCTCAGACCGCACAAGCATTCCGTATGTCTCGGAGTTTTTCACGTCATTGAAGGGAAGCGTGGTTGTTGGTTTGTGCTCCAACGTGATGGGAGAGAATTCTTTGAAGCTGAGAGAAGGCAGCGGCTTGTGTTTAGATAGCTTGGTCTTGTTTAGGACTCGCACCGAAGTGCTGAAACCGCGGGTGCTCCTCAACATTGAATTGTACCGCTGTACTGCTTGACTGCAAATGTTCACTGCTGCAGATGAGGAGGCGAAAAAAAACCGCCAAACCGGTGCCATCCCGGTGGGAAGCAGCACTGCACGGTATACCACGGGAAGGGGCGCTACAGCTGTGCCCCACGCCTGCTGCTAATCTACAGGAAAGTACTCCGCAGTGCATCAAAAGTTAAGGGAAGAGTGTAGAAAAACAGAAAAAGAACAGAGGAAAACAGAGAAAGAATAGAAATACAGTACCCAAGTTTACTCCTAGTAAGCTGCCCACATATTTTGTTCTACTTCCGCTCACTTGCCACCAAGCTTCCAACTTGATAGCTGACTAATCGTGGATGCAGCTAGAGGAGCCCTGACTCTGACTGTTCTTGGCACGGGCCATTACAAGTGGGGTGGACCTTGGACAGAGATTTGTGAGCAAATGCTCAAAAAGAAAAAAAAAAACTGTGAGATCACATTGAGCAACAACGTAGTCAAAAGCAGAAACGTAGTCAAAAAAGCATCAACTGTGATATCTTAGGGGAAAAAAAGACCCCCTCTCATGAAGTTCCTTACGCCCGCTGGGCTCAGTTTTCGGCGGCTGCGTGAGCCGCGCGTCACGTGTGATGTGCGCCTCATCTGGCGTCGCCAGGCCGTGACTTGGTCAGGACATATTCACAGCCTTGGCACATCCCTTGGAGGCGACTGTTTATTAGAGTTAAAGATACCCCATTTTAAAGGCCTTGCTAATATAGGTTATTGTTTACAGGGATTTTGTTTTGGACAGGCCACCTCACCACACTGGGTGCCACATTACTTACTGCCAGACCACTGCTCTAGACCACTTATGACCCACCAGAAATGAGCCTGGCCACATACCCAGCCACCTCGGCAGTGCCCTCCGTTCAGAACCCGGTGTCGAAGCTGCCCGAGCTTGGCCGGCGCAGTGTTCTGGGCCTGGCCCCGGTGCTGAAGAAACGGTACAGTGCCAGCCGAGCGCAAGTGAGGCGGAGCCTCGGGTTTGATCTTGACGATGGCAAGAGCAAGACTGTAGGGCAAGGATTAGGGCGGTTCAGCAGCAGAAAAGCAGTTTCCAGTAGCAGGGCTGCCAGTCAGAGGCAAGCTGCTCGGAGAGGGTTGTTAGACACCAAGGGATCTCCAGATGATGACTTGCCGGCAGGGATTAAAAAGAAGAGGGTGTCCACGGGCGCTCCCGACGGGTTCAGAGAAATTGATGAAGAAATCAGCGACGATGGATCCCCAGAGGTCAAAGAATTTTTGGGCGACTCTGCCGATGCCGTGAAGGTAACGGAGAAGATTGATGATTCGCCCCTTTCCTCTCTTGGTGTGCCTCTTGCCAACACCAAACCACCTACGCTGAGCGAACGGCTCCAGCAGTTTCTTGACGAGACACAGCCCGACGTGATCCGCGAAACCAGCAAGCTTTCAAAGATCATGGTGAACTCGCGCAAGAACTTGATTGCTGACTTTGCCAATCCCAACTACATCGATGAGGATCCAATAAGGACCTTCAATGTCAAAGCTTTGCAAAAGGGAGGTGCACTGGGCAGCGGCAGCGGCAGCCCGACAGACAGTCCGTTTCAAAATTATACCAAGAAATTCAAAGCCTCTCGACTCACATTGCTACGGGCAGAACGAGTCAAGGGCATGTTTGCCTCCTACTACATGTGCGTCGAAAAGTACCAGAAGCCTTTCGGGGTGCACCCGCTCAACCAAAGCTTTGACAACGACGACAGCCATGAGTTGGATACCGTCCACATCCTGCTAGGCTGGAATCCTCTATTGCTCATTCGGAATCGGCGGTTGATGTCTAAAGCCGAGACGCATCGCGGTCCCGGCGCTTCAAAAACCCACCCGTTGGCATCCAACCTGTTCTCATCCAAACCAGAGAAACGCTTGATCTGGGAGTTTTATACCCAGGAGCTTGTTACGAATTTTTTCTGGAGCATCTCCAATTGGTACTTGCTCAGAAACTCACACGGCGAATTGGTTTTCAGAGAGTACATAGCTAAGCGGGAGGAGCCCACAGCAACTAAGTTGCACATAAACGAAAATGGCTCCGGGCACTTTGGGGGGTTGCTAGATGCATTTTCCGGACACTACTTCACACGCAACCTGTCTGGCGGCAAGCACCATCTGCGCAGCTCCCTGGTGGAGACACGCGACCGCCGCCTGAAATCGCTGGAGCCCGGCAAGAACTTGCGGAAGCCGCAAGTGCAGAGCAGCAACCTGTTTTTGAAGCCAGGAGGCCACAGCAGCTCGGGGAGTAGGCGGTCGGTCTCCACAAGCGAGAACGAGCTTGAAGACACAAAGAGTGATTACAAACCTGAAAAACGCCACTTCCACAATGGCCACCACGTGCGGCACAAGATCTTGAACAAGATGGGGCGGCATCGCTATGACAGCGACTCCGATGAGGACCACGATGAAGAGGCCAAGGAGTTCTTGGACCCTGTCCAGTACAAGGTGGCCAGCACCCAGCACAGCTTGAAAAATAACAGCGTCTCGCTGGAAAGCTCTGGCGAGAAAAAGAATCATATCTTGGCCAGTGTCCATATCGAACCATTGGCGAAGCGGCCGGATCTCAAGCAGCTGTGGTCTTCGGCGTTGGAGGTTTCCGAGGAGCCGCTGGTAGACGGGCGGCAAAGCCAGCAGCGAGAGAGTGATCAGAATCTCGGCTTGGCGCCGCAGCGGTCGAACCTCACAAGAGTCAGTTCCACCACGCGGATGAGCCTGCTGGCATTGGCCAACTATGCGAACGAGTACAAGCGGTTGGGGGCGGCGTTTGACTCTGTTTCCCACCACTTGGCCACGCAAAAGACCAAGTACACTCAGCGTCTAGGCCTCGATGGCGGCTGCGACCAGGAGTTCAAGGACTGCTACGCGCGCGCCGTGGCAGGCTTCGACATCAACGAGAACTTGTTGCCGATCCATTTGCGGCTGGTCACCAAGGAAATCGAACGCTTGAACAAGGTGAAAGCCGAGATCAACAACAACTACCTGGTGCGGATCGACGGGTTGCTTTCAACCCTGGAGCGGTACATTCTGACAATCAACACCAAACTCCTGATTAACTTGAAGACAATCAACGAGAAGATTTCCAGTGGAAACTACTTCAATAACGTCCGGATGAACGAGTTTGTGCTTCAGAAGTTGTTGTTCACTGCAATTGAGTATGGCATTGTCACGTTGCTTTACATCACGTGGGTGGTGATGAGCTTCTTGAAGTACTTCTATCGGTTGGCCACAATGGTCTGGAAAATCATCAAATGGGTTTTCTGGTGAGCAATGCACGGGAGCAGCACATTGGCGTAGGCAATGTGCAGCGCCAGTATATGAACTATTAGAGCACTTCTTTCGACGTCAATGCTGTCTGTCATGCAACCATATGGTACAGACACAATTTATACTTTTACAACATAGTTTACAGCAAATTTAATGTTTTAATTCATGAGTGTAAAAAGAAAATTTTCTCTAAATAGTTACAAGCCTCTCTCGTTCTTTTCGTTACACTTTAAAAAAAAAAAAAAACTCCGATACGGGGAATTGAACCCCGATTTGCGCTGTGAGAGAGCACCGTGCTAGCCATTACACTATATCGGAAGGCTATACCAAAAATGTAGGAGAGTTGGAGCGGGTACAAACCGCGCCGGGTAACAACACGAGCGATATCCAACACGACATGCATCAGTGATTAGGACCAGCATCGAGCACGCACTATGAGCTACTACCTTGCCATGATCGGCACGTCCGACAATCCGATCTACGAGGCGGAGTTTGGCACGTACAAGCAGGGTGGTGATGGTGTTTCCAAGGTGAGTTTTGGGTTAGAAATTGGGAATTTGATTGTGATTGAGCATAACCTGTGACTGTGAGAACTACTCTTGGTACACAGCTTTGAATATCAGCACATCCGTTTTTTTTGAACTACCGCAGTACACTGGCCGCGCCATGCTGCTTGAACAAATTATACTAACAAAAGTTCACAGCCGAAATGAAAGAGCTTAATCCGTTCATAATCCATTCCTCACTCGACTTGGTGGAGGACCTCCAGTGGACGAAAAACACCATGTATCTTAAGGTGATAGACAACTTCTACGGATACTACGTGAGCGCCTATGTGATGGCGCTGAATGTCAAGATACTTTTGTTGCACGAGTTGAAGAACGAGGAGAGTATCAAGCTGTTCTTCTTCGACTTGAACGAGTTGTACGCCAAGACCTTGTTGAACAGCTTTTATACCATTAACACTGCAATCTCGAGCCAGGCGTTTGACCAGAAGGTGAAGGGGTTGGTCAAGAAGTACTTGTGAGCATAGATGCATTTGACAGTCTGAGATTGGCGGATGCGAATGTCTTTACCTGGAGAGGAATGATGCAACATCGCTCGACTTAAATCAAGGTGGCTCTAATAACAAGACTGTCTTTCTTAGCAAACAACTTTCCATTATAGGTCGTTACAACAGATCGGGGACCTGAAACAAATCATGATGAAATGAGATTTAATAGTACTGATTTCTCTTCAGAACACTGGCTTGTCATGACACAACTTGTTTGATGTGCTTGGTAAAGTTGTTCAGAGGGACTTCCCTTAATGGCCGAGAAATCAACGGGGTATCCCGGAATCTAGCATTTGAATGAACAAGATGGTCCCTCTTGATATCTAGTCTGGTGGAAACTGTGTTGGGCGACACTCCAGTGTGCCAGGTGCTTCACTATTGGACTTCCCTAGCTACTCTTTCAAATGCTATCCAATATCCATTAATTTACATTATATACATCGGCACCAAGTGCTGACCAGAACGCTGTAGAGGGCTGGTAAAACATAGTTCCTTGGCAGTGTGTTGTGCCTGTAATGCTGCTGAGAAGTTCTGCGTGCCAGTACACTTGTATGATGGGTATGTCAAGATAGATATCACAGTTGTGGTCGACGCCAGGAAATAGGCAATGCCTCCTAGACTTTTGGACATAGTTCAGTCACAGTGGCACATCTCCAAAGAGAACATTGAGGTTGTGGGTCACACAGTGTTTAAAGAAATCAGTAGGGTTGCGGATGTATTTTGCAGCAACCTGGCTTCGCCAGTGCAACGCTACTTGTCAATCCTACTGATTCCCCGCAACAACTCAATATCATCAACCTCATACTGCTCCAACTCCTCCACCAAACTTTTATCTGCCCCCGGGTCCTGCTGGAGCTGGCTGCGCGTGTTCGTAGCAATGTAGCGCTTCACAATCTGCGCAATCTCCTGTTTTCGGCTGTGCTGGAAGTTCGTCAAAATCGACTCGTTGAAGTGGACTTTATCGGCATAATCACCCAACTGGTTGAGTGTTTCCTCCAAAATAGTATCAATCTCCCCCGCGCTGTTGTCCGCGCTGGCCTTCAATTTCTTCACCGCTCCCTTGTTCAACAACACGGAAACAACCTTCTCGTCGAGGTTCTTGGTCGGCCCACTTTCATCTTGCTTGCTTCCGACGCTGTTGCGCTTGCCCTTTTTGGTGAGCTCATACCGTAACAAGTTGTTCTGCAGCTCCTCCGACTCGTTGAACACCAAGTCGAAGCTGCCAATCTTCGCCCGGTACTTTGCATCGATCTTGTCAAGCTGCGCGTTCTCCTTCTTGATCCGCGCAAGCCGCTTCTCGAACAACTTTAACGTCTTGGCATTTTCCACGTTCTGCTGGTTTGGCACAAGCTTCACGGGCCGCGGGTCCTCCGGCCGGCTCCACCAGGAAGTGTTGATTTTGCTTTCTACGAGGTCGCGCACTATCTCGCTCTTGATCACTTTGGCAATGTTAGCGGCAATGAGTGCGTCGCCATCAACTTCCTTGCCAGCCTGCTTCGCCTCCCCTTTCTTCTCCTCATCCAATTTTCTCTGAAAGCACCACACAAGCAACTGGCGCATCCGCTGCGGCTCAGGCATGTCCTGGTCAAGATGTTTGTAGAAACTGTCTGGCAAAACACTAGGGTGGGGCGACACTTCAAACCCGTTGCCCACCGAAGACGTGCGCTTCCCGCGACGGCCGATCGACAGGCGCCGCGGGGCGTTCGAGCGAAGCTCTTTGTTGCGGCGTTGTATAGGTGATTCGGAGATCTGCAAGGGTTCCAGGACGCCCGGGGAAGCCAAGAAGGGAGTTTTCAACATGGGCTTGCCGAGTGGCTTGTTGATCTTCGGAAGTGGTTTCTCCGGCTTGCTGGCCTTCGACACAGACTTTTGTGGCGTGCCGGTTTTGCTGGCCCTTGGCGCCTTTTCGGGCTGGCCGACTTTCGAACCCGTTTCGGGCTTGATGACCTTGGAGGTCGTACTTTTTGCTTTAGCGGTCACACTTGCAGGCTTGCTGACAGTCGAGTCCTTGCGCGGTCTGCCGGGGCCCCTCTTGACAGGAGCCTCAGACAAAGCCTCGGGCACAGCCTTCGAAACTGCCTGCTTCGACCTTGACGCCGGCTTCTTTTTCTCAGCTGGAGTTGTCCTGCTCAGCCCACCGCCAGACTTTTTCTTTGTATTAGCCTCCTGCGACAACTCCTGGAGAGACTCGTCGTCGTTGTCAAACGCAAACCCTTGGCTGCTGCCTAGGCTGCCGATATGGTACTCTTCTTGGGATGCATGTCTCGTGGGTTTTTTTGCAGACGTCCTGCTTTTTGCATTTGCAAACTTCCCCGTTTCCTGAGAACTGTCCTCCTTGTTTTTACTGGGAACCATTTCGCTCTTCCCCGTGGTGTTGCCCTCTCCCGTCTCTTGGAGCTTCGCCTCATGCCACTTCTTGCCATCGCCCAAACTCAACTCTAGGCTCTCCTCGATATCGGCCTCGCCGTCCGACTCCGACGAGATGTCTAGAAGCTTGCTGCTGTTTTTGATGGGCACCACCAGCTGCCGCAGCTTCTTCTTTCTTTTAAGCAGAGGCTTCGTAACCTTGGAAGCACCTTCCACAGCAACACTCTTTTTTGCCACACCCCTAACCGCTGACGTCGCCTTCGTCTTCGCCTTTTCAGCTTTCAACCGCTTGAACTTATACTCCTCGCCCTCCATGTCGCTGGCAGAGCTTTGGAACAGACTTTGGGCCGCCGGGCCGCCCTTCATTAGATCCGATAATTTCACGCTCCCATTGTCGCGGGACAGTCTTTTGGGGGGCATTTGTAGACAAAACCAGCAGAAAGCTAGAACGCCGAAGAAAGTCAGTTGTTTTCTAGCTAAGCAGATGTCCCCACACTGTTGGTCAATACCTTGGCGACGGTACGCGTGTGTTTGTTTATAAATCGCTGCACGTGACAATATTTTTGAC
Organism: Saccharomycopsis fodiens; assembly: GCA_002564235.1. NCBI lineage: Eukaryota > Fungi > Ascomycota > Saccharomycetes > Ascoideales > Saccharomycopsidaceae > Saccharomycopsis > Saccharomycopsis fodiens. Next base: position 759,955 of record JNFV01000003.1, read on the forward strand.
GATAGAAATACTGGAGTCCCACAAGGGTCACGTGACAACGGACAACTCTTTACGATGCATGGAATCTGCCAAGGGCGGCGGCCCGCTGCGGCGCACCCCGAGCTCCGCTCGAGACCCCGCGCACGTGATTGTGCGCCGGCAGGTGAGTGGCATTATCTGATACCGGAGTTGAAATCTTGTTTGCTTGCAGAAACCTCGCAGACACTTGACGATGACTGTTGCTAACGCCACCGCTGAGGATGCGAGACTCGAGGAGGACAGATTGAGAAAGAAGTACTGGAAGCGCTGGGGGCCGTACTTGGGAGAGAGACAATGGGTAAGTATGACTTTGACAGGCTTAGGGGAGATTGCTAGCAATTGACCGGGGAAAAGCTCAGCGCACAGTGTGCACAGTGTGCACACAATTGCCTAGCAAGGGGAGACGCCCCCATCACTTAGAGCCAAACTGGTATAGTTAAAGGGCGGAGCTTCAATTGATGGCCCTCTATTTGATAACGATTTTATTTATTATTTAGCAGCCTCCTTTAATTGCCGGCTCCTTAGTTGGCCGCTTCTTTAGTTGGCAGCTCCTTTAATTGGCAGCTCCTCAGTTGCCAGCCTTTTCGACCTACACCCCAGTTCTTGACTAACCTCAGTCCACCGTCAGAGAAGACTACTCGGAGAGCGGCGACGCCTGGAGCGACTTCACGTTTGACCAGTCTCGCCTGCGGGTATACCGCTGGGGCGAGGACGGTATCGCCGGTGTCTCGGACACCCACCAGCTTGTGTGCATGTCGCTCGCGTTCTGGAACGAGAACGACGACATCTTGAAAGAAAAGTTGTTCGGCGTCGGCGGGCCGCAGGGAAACCACGGAGAAGACGTCAAAGAGTTGTACTACTACCTCGACAACACCCCGACCCACTCGTACATGAAGTACCTTTACAAGTACCCGCACAAGCGGTACCCGTACGAGCAGCTTGTCAAGGAGTCGCTGACGCGCTCCCGACTCGAGAACGAGTACGAGTTGCAAGACACCGGGATTCTTGACGACAACAATTACTTTGATATTGTTTTCGAGATGGCCAAGGACGACGAGGACCCGGAGACCATGAACTTCCGTGTCACCGCCTACAACCGCGGCGATGAGCCTGCGCCGCTCCATATCATCCCGCACGTGTTTTTTAGAAACACATGGAGCTGGAACACCATCGAGGAGCGCAAGCGCGCCAAGCCGTCGCTCAAGCAGGAGGACGACCTCTCGATGACCCTCAACCACTGGAAGTTTGGCGACCGCCGCGTTGTCTTTGCCCCGTCTGCCGGCGTCGACAAGGACGTCGAGCCAAAGTTGTTGTTCACCGAGAACGAGACCAACAAGAAGCGGTTGTATGGCCAGAAGAACGACGTGCCGTACGTCAAGGACGCGTTCCACGACTACATTGTCGACGAAGTCGAGGAGGCCGTCAACCCCGACAAGCAGGGAACCAAGGCCTGTGCCTGGTTCTCCTTTGACGAGAACGGCGGCATCCCCGCCGGCGAGCACGTGACCATTCGCTACAAGTTCTCGCCCGCCACCGGCGAGTGCTCGGCGCAGGAGGTGCGCGATGAGTTTGACGAGGAGGAGTTTGACGAGCTCTTTGGCCGCAAGCAGGACGAGGCCGACAAGTTCTACTGGCGCGTTTCTCCGTTGCCGATCACCAACGAGCTCCGTCGTGTGCAGCGCCAGGCGTTTGCCGGGTTGCTCTGGAGTAAGCAGTACTACCACTTTATCTACGACTATTGGTACAACGGTGATCCCGGGTCCAAGACCAAACCTCCGCCGAACCGTGCGAATGGCAGAAACGCCCACTGGCAGCACTTGTATTGCGACGAGGTCTTGTCGATGCCCGACAAGTGGGAGTATCCCTTCTTTGCCTCGTGGGACACGTGCTTCCACACGATTCCGCTCACGATGATCGACCCGGAGTTTGCTAAGAACCAGGTCGAGATCTTCCTCAAGGAGTGGTACCAGCACCCGAACGGCGCGTGCCCGAGCTACGAGTGGTCGTTCGACGACTTGAACCCGCCTGTGTTTGCGTGGGCCGCGTTCAGAGTGTACAAGACCGAGCGCAAGATGTATGGGCGTGCCGACAAGGAGTTTCTCGAGCGTGTCTTCCACAAGCTCATGTTGAACTTCACTTGGTGGATTAACCGCAAGGATTCGGACGGCAACAACGTCTTTGAGGGAGGCTTTTTGGGTCTTGACAACATTGGTGTCTTCAACAGATCCGAGGCTTTGCCAACCGGAGGTGTCTTGGAGCAGGCCGACTCCACCGGCTGGATGGCGTTCTTCTCGTTGCAGATGCTCAACATTGCCCTCGAGCTTGCCAAGGACAAGAAGGTGTACGAGCACATTGCGTCCAAGTACCTCGAGCACTTTCTCTTGATCGCCGACGCCATGACGTACCAGTCTGAGGACGGCGAGAAGACCACCTTGTGGGACGAGACCGACAAGTTCTACTACGACGCGATCCGGTACCCTAACGGCTACAAAGAGCGTCTTCCAGTGCGTTCTCTCGTGGGCTTGATTCCGTTGTACGCGTCGTTGACCATTGAGCCCGAGTGGTTGTCCAAGTTCCCTGGGTTCAAGAAGCGTCTTGATTTCTTGATTGAGCGTCGCAGTGACATTGCTGAGCGTAACATCGCGTCTACCACCGAGCGTGGTATTGGCGAGCGTCTCTTGCTTGCTCTTGTTGACAAGGAGCGTCTTAGAGACATTCTCGACAAGATGCTTGATGAGGAAGAGTTCCTCTCGGACTACGGAATCCGCTCGTTGTCCAAGTACCACGAGAAACACCCGTTCACCAAGGAGGTGCACGGCCAGACCTACGAGGTCAAGTACTTGCCAGGCGAGTCCGATTCCGGTCTCTTTGGCGGTAACTCCAACTGGCGTGGTCCGATCTGGTTCCCGGTCAACTTCCTTTTGGTTGAGTCCTTGCAGCGTTTCCATCTTTACTACGGCCCAGACTTCAAGGTCGAGTGTCCTAAGAACAGTGGGCAGATGCTCAATCTCGCTCAGGTGGCCGAGTTCATCCAGCACCGTTTGATCAAGATCTTCACTCCTGACCAGACCCACCGCCGTCCGTGTATCGGAGCCGACAACGACCTCCAGAACACCGACAAGTACTTTGCGGACTTTGTTCCGTTCTACGAGTATTTCGATGGCGATACCGGCAGAGGGTTGGGCGCCTCGCACCAGTGTGGTTGGACCGCATTGGTTGCCAAGTGGATCCACGACGTTGGTATTTCGTGCACCACGACCACCGACTCGAAGACGCCGCGCACGATTGCCGCCGAGTACTTTGACGAGGAGGACTTGTTCAAGGAGTCTGCCTCGACGTTCAGCAGTAAGTTGGTGCGCCGCAAGTCGTACAAGTCTGCCGCCAACTTGTTGCAGGACCTGCCGGTGAACTTGACGCGCCGCCACACCTTGCTTGCGGGCGTCAACGACGAGGTTCCTGATGATGAGGACGTGTTGAAGATGCCGTCCTTGGGCCGCAGAAACACGTTCCAGACTCCGGAGGAGGAGAAGAAGAACCAGGATTTGGTTGAGCAGATCCGCCTGGCTATCCACAAGTACAACCTCAAGAAGGAGCAGGGTGACGATGACTACTCGGGAGACGAGTTGGAGGCCCATTTGGATTAGTTCACGCTGCCAACGTGGCGAGCATTGTGAGTAGAGTTGCCTCACTGGCTTGGCAGTGTCATTAGTATTGCTATGCTATCGTTTGTCACTGCCTGGCTTTGTGCCGCGCTGCTCTGCTTAGCCGAATGCTAGGCTTTTTTTTTTGAGCATTTGATTTACATAACACTGAAAGACTTATAAACTATTAATAAACTTATAAATGAAATTCGTATGAGCAAGCAAGGCGTTGCAATGAATGAAGAGTCGCTCACCGCTTACAACTCCGGTAGAATTGGCGAGCCACTTCTAGCTTCACTCGGCGCTTTGGCTTCGACTCATGTGATATCACATTAGGTACCACATGGCCTTGTCAGCGCTCACCGGTGCTTACAATGTTCATTAATTACTTACGATTAACGCAAACCAGAGAGCTATAAAAACATAAACAAGGAGCGGAGCCGCGGTTAGAATACAAAGTGCGGCGCGACATGAGAAGTGCAAGTGCAAAGGAGCGGTATTAGTTGGAGTGGCAACGACAGCACGCTTGATAGCAAACAACAGCGCCCATCAGGTATTACTGAGCACCCATGAGTCAGTGTTGAGCACCCATGAGTCAGTGTTAACACACATGAGTCAGTGTTGACACACATGAGGCAGTGCCTGGAAGCCATACTTTTCCGCAAAGCTAGATGGCCAGGGAAACCGCTCTCCGCTCAACCTTCTCGCCCTTCCGCTTGAACCCAAACTTGCCGGCCTTGTGGAACTTTGGAATAAGGTTCAGCGACGTGTTGTAGTCTTTCAGGTAGATCACCCCCCGGGAGTGGTCCACCATCAACACCTCGCTCTCGTCGTCGTCCTTCTTGGTCTCCTTCTGCGGCACGTCCAAGCTCAGCCGGTGGTGGTCGCTCCCCGAGCTGCCCTGCTCCATGATCTCCGCCTCAAGAAAGCCCTCCTCGGTTGGCGACGCTAACTGGCCCGGGCTCTGCCCAGAGCCCCACTTGTACTTGGCGAACTCGTCCATCTGCGGCTCGACGGGCGAGCTTGGTCCCAGGCGCAGCGCGTTGCGGAACCCAAAAAGCCCCTTCTGCTTCTGCTGCTTGCGGCTGGGCCCCTGCACCATGATCTCCGAGCCGTTGTCGGGGTTCCAGATCACCTTGCTGCCTGCGCTGCGGCCCAGCTTCTGCAGCCGGTTGCTGTAGTTCAGCTCGGTCTTGGCGTGGCCCCGGGCGTACTTCTGCGGCGACGGCGGGTTCGCGTTGGTGATCACATTGTCGTCGTAGAAAATGTTCAGCGCAAACGAGTGCAGGTCGTCCACTGCGGTGCCCGCGCTGTCGCGAAGCACGTGGCCCGACTCTTCTTGCACCGCCAAAAGTTGCGGGTCCTCCTCAAACGCCCGCACCTTGGTGTCGTTGCTGTCGGTCACGCTTGCAGTGGTGTCCTCAAAGGGCTCGTAGTTGATGCTGCGAAGACTTTTCTTGGGCTCCACAGGCTGCAACAGCAACTTCGGAGGCACCACCGAGCTCGACTCTAACACACTCTCCTGGTCGGGATTCTTGGACTTGTCAAGCTCGCCCTCGTCGTTGTGGTCGGTGAACTTCTCCGCCTCGATGATCTGATCCAACGAGTTGATGTGCTGGAGCGCCTCGTTCAACTGGTTCACGAGATTGACATTCTCCTGCTCAAACTCCACAATGTCGAGCTGCGCGTTGTGGAGCTGGTCCTTCATGAAGATCAGCTCCTTCTTCAACCGGTTCACGTTCTTCTGGAGCGTGTGGAACTCCTTATTGATGAGATTGATGTGGGTGTTTTTCTGGTCAATGATGTCGGTCTTCGCCGCGAGCTGCGAGTGCAACACCTTGGTGCCCTCTTTGAGCTCGCTGATCTGGGTCTCCTGGGCCTTCTCGAGCGAAGCAGCGACCTTTTTGGCCTGCGACTCGAGCTCCTTCTTCTCGAGGGTCTGCTTGATGAGCCAGGCGCCCAAGACCAAGCCGATGCCGGTGAGCGCCACTATTGGCGCCCAGCTGCCCTGTTGTACCACGACCTGGGTGTCTTTGTAGTCAGGCGTGCTCATGAGTGGCAGAGTGTTGTGTTAGGAGTGAAGTTGCCAGCGGGGAAAATTCGCAGTGCCTCTAGCCGCAGATCGTAGTAGCCTCAAGTTCAAGCAGTAGAGCACTCCGTGGCAGCGCGAAATGAAAAACTGTAGACGCAAAATCAAGTTTTTATCACCGCTTTGTAGGGGAAAAACTGTAAATCGCAGCAGAATTAGGATGACGTGCGCCGGAACTCACTGGCATTGGCTGGCATTCCCTGGCGCACCGTTCCGCTGAGTTTAGGCAGCACCACGGATAGACCTGCATGCGGCGGGAGGCAAGCCTAGGCGGGGACTAGTCCATGATAGAATACCAGAGGGCGTTGCTAATGTTTCTTCTCCCATGAAAAAAAATAAATACGGGCCAATGCTTTCCTACAAATTTCAAAGTACCACGATCTGATCCACAAATGTTGGTGGGCTAAATTATAATGGCCTCTTCTGAGGCAGTGCATCTCTGTTGAGTGTCAATCCTGGTTCTGGAACGCGGCGCACGGCGATGCGCGCCCACATGCACGCTCACCGGCCATACCTCAGTCAAACGTTAAACAAGAGTGTGACCCTGATGAAGCACTGGCGATTGAGATAGCATGCAAGAGGTTGTCACCGCAGCCCCACTAAAACGTCTCTCTCGCACGGTTCTACTTGGTGTATTTCGTCGGTCTTCGTTCCAACCTATTTATATGCCTATTATTCATGCACTTCTCCAAAGCTTAACCCTGAGCGTGGTGAGACACTTGCTGTATACGGCGACGCGCGCTCTCAGTTGAACTCGCGCTCCAAACGGCGGTCCTCACTTTCTGCAGCTGGCCAGGCTCCACCACCCAAATGGCTCAAACAGCACTGGTTAGGTGCTGCGATTTCTTGCAGTTACGATGGCCCGCTCCTCAGCAGAATACCACTCTTCCACTAGGCATGGCAACACCATTGAGTGCCTCACTCGACGCCTTTCAAGCAATTTCCACTGGGACAACCGCCGACAAGTGGCAGACTAACCACTTGTAACGCAGCTTGATGCGGAGAGTGGCGCCGGATCTTCGATCGTGCCATACTAGCGCAAACAGCCGCGCATCGTGTCTTTGACTCGGAGCTGCTGGCCATGTGGTGGGCCGCTAAAAATAGTTCTCCTCACCAAGAGATGTTGCATGGCCACAGCTGATCAACAACTGCTGTTTCCCCGCGTTTTAGAAAATTCACACCTTTGCAGCGTAGCAAATTGGCCCCGCCAAAATGCCACTCACCACTAGCAATCACAGCGTCTCGCCGGTCCTCGTCGCTGCTACCCGCACACAGCACAATCTGGATTCCGCTCAATCTCCAAGTTGAATGTATAGGGCTGATTGTCACCCGAATACTGCATATAATACTCCAAGTTGGGATTGCAGCTCGTGAGGATTTTGAACGCCTCGTTCACGCAACTCGCCGCAATAACAGCATTCGTGGACGCAATCGCCGGAATGATGTTCTTCACCACCCCAAGGGTGAGCGACCGCGTGACGCCCTCGATATGGAAAGTCTTGGCCCGCTGGAGCGACTGCTCGTACAACCAGCTCAAGTGCTGCGGGTTGTCGGCGTCAAACTTCTCCTGGGGGAACTCCTGTGGCCAGAGCATGATGTTGACGTACTCGATGCAGTGCTCTGGCAAGCGGGGGGTGTTGGCAATCGTGCAGACGGGGTACGTCTTTTCCGTGGATAAGTAGTTGAGGTTACACTCGTAGCAGGCTGTGATCTTTGGGAAGATCACTCTCGACTGACCGCGGAACCCCTCAGTGCCGCCGTCGATCAAGGGAATCAACGACAGGTCGTCTTCCTCGTCGTACAAGCCCACAATAGTGCTGTTTATCCAGCGGCGCGCCTCAACATTATCCAAGCCACAAATGACCAAGTCAAACTTCCTGTAGTACTCCAATGGCATCTCCTGGATCTTTTTGCAATGTGGGGTGATCTGCACCCCGCCGACTCGCCCCATCACGAACTGGGCAGCCACAGTGGCCTTGGACTCTCCGACATTCTTCTCTCTGAACAAGAACTGTCTGTTGAGATTTGAAATATCGATAGTATCCATGTCGATAACATCTATTTTGGTGAACCCACTGAGTGCCAAGTTCTTGAGTATCTCACAGCCAAGCCCGCCAGCTCCAATCACAAGCACCTTTTTCTTGCGTAGTTCTTCGATATTCGTCGAACCAGGCTCGTACCCCTCTATGGTGAACGGGCCGGGGGCCTTTAAAACACACGAGATGCCGCTCTCGTCTCGGGCTCGCTCCATCTTCTGCCGTTTGTGCATGATAGTGGGTTAGTTAATCCGGAGGCATATAACATATGTCGAGAGGGTAACCGCGGTTAGTCAATGCACATGGAGATGCTGAATGCCATCGTCTTACCATTGAACATGCCCCTCGTGAAGATTTGCGGCTTGCAGACAGAACAGGCTGCCAGAACAGCTTTGGAAAGCGGCGCAGACTTGTTGGGGGTCATTGCGGTGCCGAACCGGTCGAGAACCGTGAAGCCCGAAGTGGCCAAGGCTGTGAAAGAGGCGGTCGGCATCAGTAGACAAAAGAAGCAGAACGGCACGGCTTTGAGCAGGCAGGAGTTGTTCACAGCACTCCAAAGCGCAAGCGATAAGGTCTCGGCCATTGAAAAGGTTGGTCCCCTCCTTGTTGGAGTGTTCCAGAACCAGTCCATTCCTGAGATCCTTGAGATCGTGCTGCAGACGGGAGTCGATGTCGTGCAGTTGCATGGCCAGGAGGACAAGCAGACGTTTGCCGAGGAGCTCGCCACACATAGCATTCCCGTGATTGCGCGGCACCTGGTCACGGACCTTGAAAACGGCAAGATTGGCACTGGCCAGTTGTTGACGTTGCTTGATGGCGAAGTCGGGGGGACCGGCGAGACTCTCGATTGGGAAAGAATTGACAAATACAGCGGAAGCACCTCTTTCTTGCTCGCGGGAGGGTTGGACTGTGACAATGTGGCGGCGGCTGTGAAGGTCAGGGGAACCATTGGCGCCGATGTGAGCAGCGGCGTCGAGACAAACAAGTTGAAGGACGACACGAAGATCCGCGCGTTTGTCAAAAATGCGAAGCAGTAGCAACGGAGATTCGAGCGTTTGTCAAAAAATGGGAAGCCGTCGCTCATCATTAATGAATCAATGTATACATAATAGACTTGCCATCTAGGTATTTAAAGGTACACTGTAGCACGAGCTGTCGTCCAGGCGCATTGCCATCCATACTTTACTTCATATTTTAGAATGGACAGTTGGAAATGTCAGACCAACAGTCCACTAGTTGCACAATCAGTTGATGCAAACTTGAGCTGTCCTACTGGTGCTGAGAAACTCGTAGCACTTCGCGCGTGCCATCTGCTCAGCGCTGTTTGTTGCGGATCCCGAGTGGACAGGTCCGCTTAGGGGTACCTATTTTCACGATTGAGAGCAGCTACAACAAATTTAAAACTACCAAGAGGTTTGTAATATACGATTATTCTACGATATTTTCATTTTGAAAGCTCTGCCAGGAACTGCTGTCTTTGCAGGCTCTGAATCCCCTGCTTCCAGTCACGTGAAACCCAGCCACCGCCTCCAGTGTAAAGGGCAGGCCCGTTCGACAATCTTCGACTGATATAACCTTCATGGCACTAGACATCATGGCACTAGAGAGACAGTCTCTAAGTGCTTCTCGATACACTCGCCATTGTCCCAGTTGTCTACAACTGTTTACACTGAAATTTCAAGTGGTGTTTATTTTGACTATCCAAGTGCGAATCAATGGAAACGAAATCGCAGTGGAGATGCTGGGTAGCTATAGACTGCAAGTCTTAGCTATACAGCAATCGCTACCACTCGCTGTCGCTGCGCTGCTTAGGCAGAAGCACCAGAAATGAAGAACCACTTATCGATGCTGGAGTCGATTGGAGCATCTGGCTTTGGCGCGGCCGGGGCAATGGCAGAGGCAGCAGCAACATCGGCAGAGGCCAAGGTGCTGTTGGTCAAGGCAATGTCCTTCGAGGCGCTCTTGCCAGAAATCAATTTGTTCCAGTGCTCGGCGCACTCGGCAATGATCTCCTCGGCGTACTTCTTGTTCTTGCACTCGCCGGTGAACGCAAACTGGTTCTCTGGCTTTCCGTCTGGGATTTTGTAGATGCGGAACCACTCGTTGGTGGCACGCAACAACCCTGGGAGGTGTCTCTCGACGTCCTCGATGTCGTGCAACTTGGCGGCCAATGGGTCGTGGATGTCGATGACAATGACCTTCCAGTCGGTCTCGCCCTCGTCCAACAACGCCATGATTCCGAGAACCTTGACCTGCTTCACCTGCCCGGTGTACCCGATGGTCTCACCAATCTCACACACGTCCAACGGATCGTTGTCTCCGGCGGCCTTGGTCTCTGGGTGGACCGAGCTTGGGTCCTCCCAGGTCTGCGGGAACGCGCCGTAGTTGTGGATGTACCCGTGGTGTGGGAAACAGTTTCTGACAAATCTGAGCTTGCCCTTCTTGGTGTCCTGGATGATCGGGTTGAACTGGTCCTCCTTGGAGATCTCCATCTTGGCGTTGGACCAGCGTGGGATCTCGACAATCATGTTGAGCACCTTCTTGGACTCGTCCGCGTACAACGGGATGTCGTGGAAAGGAGAGACGACCTGGCCGTCCTTCTCGGTGTAGACCTTGTAGTCGAGGGTGTTCTTGGCCCCGTGCTGGCGAACAGTGTAGACCATTTTGAGAGTTTAGATGGGAGCTGAAAGTTGGAGAAGTTGGACGATTTGTTGGTCACCAGAGGCAGTGTTACCCGGTTACAAACACGTGTGGCGGCGGAAAGCGCCGGGCATCAGCTGCCAGGCCCCGCGAGGCAGCTCAGAAGCAGCCTACCAACTGTGTAGAATACTTTAATCAGAAAACAGTTTCATACTTGAATTTTGCTTTTCTATTGGCCGTGTGCGTGCTTCCAGGAAGTTTACTGTGAACCTTTCTGATCTGGAGGTGCCTGTTAGCTACTTCCAATGTGCATGCTGTGCGATACCATCTTCACTCGCATCATGTGTCCTACTTTCCCCTCAACAAAATCAGCCGCGTACATTAGTTTCCATGTCATATATATTCAAATCAAGATAAACCTCCTTTCCAAATCAAGCTAAACCTTCTTTGACACTTTCTTATCAATGCTCTCCTTCATCTTCTCGGCGTCCGACTCGCCAAGCTCGCCAGCCTCCACCTTCTTGTCGATCTTCTCCTTCTCCTTCTTGGCAACCTCCGAATCTTTTGGCAAGGTTTTGTTGGTGCAGAAGATCCCAACTAGAAAAGCACAGCACGACTGTGCCAAGCAGAAGTAGAAAATCGCCTTGAGCGCACCCATGAACGCGGTGTGGACGATCTTGATGCCTGCTTCGGGCAACTGCTTGACAAGGTCGGGACTCAGAATCAAGGTTTTGAGCGGGTACCGAGTGAGAGTTGCGTATAGCTCAGGGTTAGTGGACTGCACGGTGTGGAGTGCTTTCATAAGCTTGTGCTTGCCAAGTTCCTGGAACATGAGCTGGGCAATTGTGATGGAAAACGCCGGACCAAGGTTTCTGATGAAATTGAAGAAGACAGTCACTTGGATGAGCGATCCTTGAACATTATTAGGCGCTTCGAGCTGAACAGATATCATTAGAGCTTGAAGAGCACACCCCACGGAGATTCCACCTATGATCAAGAGCCCGATTCTGTCCTTCACCGGCGAGTTCTCGTTGAGCAACGTAATCAAGCCACATCCAATGGGGCCCAGCACGGTGGCAATCATTACCGTAAGCTTCACTTGTTTAGTCTTTTTAATGAAGATGCCGGAAAACATTGAGGAAAGCGTCACGGAAATAATGAATGGTAGCATGTCAACTCCGGATTTCCAAGGCGAAGCGTTGAAGATCATTTGGAAGTAGATCGTCAAGTATGTTGTGGCGCAGAAAAACCAGCCAAAAATAAACCAGATAGTTATGCATGCGGCAAGAATTCTGGGGTTCAAGACTTCCTTTTGAATAATTGGGTACTTGGCGAACTTGAAGTTCCACACAAAGAATCCGCAGACAAGAAAAAACCCAAGGACGAAGCATAGAATCACGGCAGCAGACTTCCACGGGAACTCCACTCCGCCGAAGGTGAGGCCGAGTAGAATGAGAGTGAAGCCCGACGCAATGAGGAACGTCCCAATGTAGTCTATCTTTGCAAGTTTGGGCATGATCTTGCCCTCTGGTTTTGGCGGGTTAAAGAAAAAAATCAAAACAGCAAGAGCAATGCCACCAAAGGGGAGATTAATGTAAAAGCACCATCTCCAGGACACATGAGACGCAAAAGCGCCACCGATGAGCGGTCCCAATACGGAGGCTACAGAGAAGGTCATTCCGAGTAAGGTGAAGGCAAGCGGGCGAGTCGACATGGGCACGGACTCCGAGATAATGACCATGACCATCGACTGCACGCAGCCACCTCCAATTCCCTGGATGACTCTTCCACCAATAAGCATGTCCATGGAGTCGGCAAGAGCTGAGATTAACGAGCCAATCTCGAAGATGACAACCCCGGCCATTAAAGTATACTTCCGCCCAATGGCGATGGATACCCTGCCGTAAGACGGCATCAAGACTGCCATGGGCAACATAAATCCTGCAGAGAGCCAGCCGATTCTGGCAAAAGAATTGAACTTGGCACCCACCTCAGAGAGAATCGTGAAGACAATTGTGGTGTCGAGCGCCACCAAGAACATGCACATGATCAAGGCGACAAGAGTGAGCACGAGTTTGGGCCCCTGGAGCTGCTGGTCAAGCGCCCGCGTCCCGTCGCCGGCGTCACTCTCAAAGTATTTCTTGTTCCCGGCACCAGCCTCGAGTTGGCTTTCAGTATTCAACGTGCCATTCTGGTGGTGGATGACTGATGACTCGTGGCTGACTGTGGTGGGCTCGTGGTGTGTGTCTGCGACAGACGGATCTTTAGAATGCATACTGTTGATAGACATGGTCAACGATAAACCTGATGTACGTTGTTGAGCAACCAATTTACTTGAATAATCGACCTAGCTTTATAGGAAAATCCTCCGAGCCGTTGGGCTAAACTAAAACACTTGGGGTAAGGCGCTGCATGTTGGCGCGTTAAGGTTACACATGACTTGTGTGCAGAACAGGCAGGCGTTAACCCCGAGCCCGCAGAGGAAGAAAGCTCAAGTGTCAGCCCAAAGACTTTCTGGCGCGAGAAAAATTTCTAGTGTTTTCAAGATTGATCAATATCATACCTTTTCTTCCAATGATGCAAAAATTAAATGATATTTGATAATCCCCCCAGGATTCTTTTCCAGCGAGCTTCCGAAGGTGCTCGGGATCGTCCCGCCAGGAAGTCCCGCGGTCCCGCGCGGCGGGAATTCCGACGCTCAACAAGATCCACTGAATGCTTGGCGTGTCAAAAAAGTGGCATGCAGAGAGTCACATGGATATTGCCAATTGGGAACGTTACAAAAAGGCAGTGATGACAAAAATGATCAAGCTTTGGTAAAGTAATGCTAGGTAAAGCGGCGTGGACTGAAGGCCCACACACACTTGCATCTCATATCCTGCCGGTGGTTCGCGCTACATCTCAAAGTCGTAGACTAATACTAGTTCATTAGTTATGGGTTTCTTATTCGGGGCTGTGACGCATTTTTCTTGGGTATTCTTGGTACACACATAACTGTTCGATCAACTCGGGAGCAAGAGGAGACTTTTGTGCGGACTTAGCGCGGGCCCGCGCGGGCCCGCGGGCCAACGATCGCGCGGCGGCATGCATCGCGGCGGTTACTGGACGCAAACTCCCTGCTCTACGTCGGAACCAGACTCCGCCGCAGACTGAATCACTGACGTTGGGGCCACCGTGGTCGTAGCATCGTATACCGTCTTTACACTTGTAGTGCTTGTGTCACCGCTGAGCGTTCTGAGGTCGACGCAGGTCAACGTCAGATCTCCGACGCCGATTCTGGTGTAGAAGCAGCTTGCATTCGGATCACTGGCGTTGATTGCCACAGCACAATAGAGTGATAATGACAAGAACACGAAATGTGTAACTCTCATTGGTATTAATATCTTCTAGTCTCAGGGCAGAGAGAAAAGTCTGGGAGTAAGTTGAGTACCGGGAATATCAACTTACCCGGTATGCAGGGTTCATCCGAAGACACAAGGAATGTTCAGCTGCATTCTCTGGGTCAAATTTCGAATTTCTTGTGGATGAGACGCAGAATCCTTGAAAGAAGTCAATCCCCCATCCTCTAATAGTGTGTGTGGCTGTGGCCCGCATTCCCGTAGCTTGTAGATCGTCAAGGACTACTCCGACGTTTTGACTACATTCAGTGTATAGATGTGTTACTTATGAATATTTTGTTGCAATGTGCTCCTTTTTTCTGCTCACTAGTTGCTGCTGACTGGGATTTCTTTCTCGTTGTCTATACCCAACTCCACTTCTTCTCTAATCTTCTCAGCGTCGGATTCCGCCAACTTCCCCTCTTCCACAGCCTGCTCAATTTCCTTTTCTTTCAGAGCGACTTCTGAGTGCTTCGGAACAACTTTGTTGCCGCACCACACTCCGACGAGCAACGCGCAGCAAGACTGCGCCAAGTTGTAGTAAAAGATGTTCTTCAAAGCCCCCATGAACGCTGTGTGCACAACCTTGATGCCAGCTGCTGGCAACATCTTGACAACGTCGGGGCTCTGTAGAAGAGTGTTGACAGGGTAGTGTGCAATTGTTCTATAAAGCTCTGGGTTGCTCGTGCTCAATGCCGTAAGCTCCTCAGCAAGCTTTCGCTTTCCGGTAGCCAGGAAGATCAACTGCCCCACTGAAACGGCAACAGCTGGTCCCACTGTTCTAATAAAGTTGAAAAACACAGTAACTTGAATGAGAGAGCCTTCAATGCTATTGGGGGCCTCAAGCTGGGCAGACAACATAGTGGACTGGAATGAGCACCCGACAGATACTCCTCCGACAATCAAGAGACCGATTCTGTCTTTAACAGGAGAGTTCTCGTTAAGCAAGGTGATCAAGCCACAGCCAATAGGGCCAAGAATGACTGCAAGCATGACGAACAACTTGACTCTTCGAACTTTCTTGATGAGGACTCCCGTCGTGACAGAGGATAAGGTGGTGGCAATGATGAATGGCAACAAGTCAACACCAGACTGCCATGGCGATGCGTGCCAGATCATCTGGAAATAGATTGTCAAGAATGTTGTCATGCAGAAGAACCATCCAAAGATGAACCACATGGTAATACTAGCTGCCACAATCTGACGGTTTAAGACTTTTTTCTGGATGATAGGCATTTTAGCAAATCTGAAGTTCCAGATTCCAAACAACAAGATAAGGAGACCGCCTAACACAAAGCAGCAAACAATCGCAGCCGACTTCCACGGGAACTCAACTCCTCCAAACGTTAAGCCAAGCAAGATTAATGTAAACCCAGCGGCAATGAGAAACGTTCCAACGTAGTCGATCTTTGCAAGCTTCGGCAACATCTTGCCCTTTGGCTTTGGTGGATGAAAGACCAATATCAATACTAGCATCGCAAGGCCACCAAATGGAAGGTTGATGTAGAAGCACCATCTCCACGATACGTGAGAGGCAAACGCACCACCGATTAGAGGACCAAGAACCGAAGACACAGAAAATGTGACACCGATCAAGCTGAGCGCAAGCGGGCGGTGCGACATTGGCACGGACTCAGAAATAATGACCATTACCATGGACTGAATGCATCCACCACCTATTCCCTGAATGACTCTGCCGCCGATCAACATGTCCATAGAAGTTGATAAGGCAGCAATCAACGAGCCAATCTCAAAAACAGTAATTCCGCCCATCAAGGTAAACTTACGACCAATAGCAATCGATAGACGGCCATACGAGGGAATCAACACCGCATTGGCCAACATGAAACCTGCACTGAGCCACCCGACCTTGGAAAAAGCGTTGAACATGGTGCCAACATCTGTGAGAATCGTGAACACGATGGTGGTGTCGAGCGCCACCAAGAACAAACACATCACCAAAGCCATGAGCGTGAGCGCAAGCTTTGCCCCTTTGAGTTGCTGATCAAGAGCGTTCGTCCCATCTCCGGCGTTGCTCTCAAAAAACTTCTCCTTCTCGGCTCCAGCCTCAAGCTGGCTAGCGTCAATGTGGCTGTCGTTGACAGAGGGCTCCTTGGATGATTGGTTTTCCATAATGCTCTTAGAGCTACTGAGTTACGTTCCATGAAAATTTGCATCTCTTATATATATTGCCGCCTCGGGGATTACGGGCATACGGCCCGATGTTCATCTTCTCATGGAACGCCGAGTTTGGGCGCGCATGATCCCCGAGCGTGCAAGCCACCGCCAAGGAGGCGCGCAGCAAACGAGATCTCTCACAACAAACCCAAATTAAATCTTTCTACTGAATTGATTTGAGAAGGGAGTGGTTGGAACTTCATAATTACCATCATTATATCAACTTCCAGGGGTTAAGTAGTTCATTCCGAGGAAAAACTTGTTATCCCCGAGGGCGGGCGGAGAAAAGTGCGCGCCATAAATTTCCCCGCTATGCACTAACTCCGAGCGGTCGCTGACACAAGGACTCATCCGCGCCATGTCATACACTGGCAGCTAGCATTACTAAGCTACATTTGTGGCTCTGATCCGGTGTGTACCTCTATTAAATCATTCTCTCAACATTCACGCCATGGTCGCTTTGATATAGTGTCCCATGGTGGGCGTCCCCAACCTGAGCCAATTTCGAAGCCGCTGTTTATCTTGGCCCACGGAACGCCGGTCCACGCGCCATCCCCCGCTAAACTTCATATCTGTGACCTTATCTATTGCAACTCCTTAGTACAAATGAATTGGCCTTTTAGTGATTAGTAATGAACTTTGTATATTCGCGCTACCGGGTGAGCACACCAGTGGCTTATTCGAAATGCGGCGCACGCTTCGAGGCGCTATATCGTGTCTCTGCAAGTGCTACGTACCGGTACTCTTCGCTTGTCGAATACAGAATTTTAAAATATACTATAATTTCAAGTGCATGCATAGAACGGCAACAGCAAAAAGAGGTTACGTTGTGCGGAACAACAATGTGAGCAAGCCTTGTCTAAGTCTACTCCGTAACTCTCTGTCGAAATCCTTAGGGCCCGCTGCACTTTCAACTAATGCAGCTGTTCCTGACATGCTCGGCCGTTTCTCCTTGTTCTTCTTTACGACACTATTATCTTTTGGTATCATCTTGTTGGTGCAGAACATTCCCACAAGCAATGCGCAACACGATTGTGCCAAGTTGTAGTAGAATATGTTCTTTAGGGCACCCATGAAGGCTGTATGAACCAATTTCACGCCGGCTTCTGGTAAGCTCTTGACAAGATCAGGACTCTGGATTAGCGTATTTGCTGGGTATTGAGTAATAACTTTGTGAAGCTCTGGATCAATCAGCAGTAAAGCATCTAGCGTTGCCGCAAGTTTTTGCTTCCCGGTTTCTTGGAAAATCAACTGACCAATGGTAATGGCGAATGCGGGTCCAATATTTCTCACAAAGTTGAAAAAGACTGTAACTTGAATAAGCGAGCCTTCAATATTTTTCGGGGCCTCAAGCTGGGCTGACAACATGGTTGCTTGAAACGAGAAGCCGACAGAGATGCCACCAACAATTAAAGGCCCAATTCTGTCTCTCATTGGCGAGTCCTCGTTGAGCAAAGTAATCAATCCACAACCAATGGGGCCGAGAGCGCAGGAAAATATGACAGCAAGTTTCACCGCTCTAAACTTCTTTATAAAAATTCCAGAAGCGATGGAGGAGAGTGTAACAGCAATGATAAAGGGTAGCAAATCGAGACCCGATTTCCATGGGGATGCATTGAATATCATTTGAAAATAGATAGACAAGTATGTGTTTGCGCAGAAAAACCAGCCAAAAATAAACCACTGCGTGATACTTGCAGCAAGGATTGGAACACTCAAAAGTTCTTTTTGAATAATGGGGTTCCTGGAATATTTAAAGTTCCAGACACCAAACCCACAAACAAGAAGAATTCCAGATACAATGCACAAGATCACCGCGACCGAGTTCCAAGGAAACTCAACGCCTCCAAAAGTCAAGCCAAGTAAAATGAGTGTAAACCCTGAGGCAATGAGGAACGTCCCCCAGTAGTCAATTTTAGCAAGTTTGGGCATAATCTTTCCAGTTGGCTTTGGGGGATTGAAATAACACGATAGAATCAAGACCGCAATGCCCCCACATGGGAGGTTGATGTAAAAGCACCATCTCCAAGAAACGTGAGAAGCAAAAGCGCCACCAATGAGCGGACCCAAAACCGAGGCAACAGAGAACGTCATTCCAAGGAGAGTGAAGGCAAGCGGTCTCATGTCAATGGGAACAGACTCCGACATGATCACCATGACCATAGACTGGATACACCCTCCACCGACACCCTGAATTACGCGGCCGCCAATCAAGAGATTCATAGAGTCAGCCAAAGCAGAGATGAGAGACCCCAACTCAAAGATCACGACCCCCAACATTAAAGTGTACTTGCGCCCAATTGCAATTGAAAGGCGTCCGTACGACGGCATTAGCACCGACAAGGACAACAGGAACCCGGCAGTAAGCCATCCAACTCGTGCAAATGCATCAAACTTGGAGCCCACAACAGAAAGAATTGTCGCGACGATAGTAGTGTCGAGCGCAACCAAAAACAAGCACATCATTAAAGATCCGAGTGTAAGAGCAAGCTGAACGCCTTTAAGCTGCTGATCAAGCGCCCGCGTTCCATCACCGGCATCACTTTCAAAATATTTTTCCTCTTTAGTACCGGTCTCTAGGTTCTGTTCCAAAACAGACTTCTCTTTGGAAGGGACACTTTCCATGGTCATTTGAATTTACAATTTAATATACTCTACACCAAAAGCGGAAGTACATTACTTTATATAATAATAAAGTGGTACGACCGGACTTCCACTTCGCAGTGCCATCTCGGTGATTACGCAGTGAGGGCTCATGTTCGGGCCAGATTCCTTAACCCCGGCCAAACCAAAACAAAAAGTAGCCCCAAAACTTTACGTGCTTTCGGATCGGGATTCACAAAAGCTGTCAAAAGCTCTCGGATTGCAATAGTTATACCCCCGCTATTTCCGCATTACAGTGGTTTTATTGTAAATACATAACAGCTGGCGTTTCTCTTGTGTGAGCTGCAATGTTGGCGCGGCTTACACCACTGCCAGGTCGTATTGCCCGCTTAGTAAAAAGTGACGGTTCACTCGCAGCAAGGTGCCCAGTATAGCGTGCATCCTACAAATAATCAAATTTCAGATTACAGAGCAAGATTTAATATATTTGGGAGCTATCAACTGGAAATGACATAGCCTACTGTCAAAGCCTAGAGTGAGAGGCTGACAAATTGGGTGAGTACCGGTGGTCTTAAGCTGCAGGTGCATTTCGGGCGTAGGCAGCCGACATCCCGGGCTCAATTGAAAGGCAATACACGACATTGTAATAAGTAGTTGAATAATGGTAAAAACTCTGAAGGCTTTTTTTAAAAAAAAATTTATCAACTTGGTCGCGAATTTCTGATGAAAGCAAATTGTGATTTCTCGTTTTCCATTCGGGTTTTAGCCATTGAAAGAATCATTTTCCCTGCATGGGCCATTTTAAAAACAAAAAATGATTCACCATGCGATCATTCCTCTAATGCTGAAGTCGAGTAGCCCTACTGGTGAAGACCTACAAAATATCTATTATTATAATGCATTAAGTGGTAGCGGTATTGTATGTGCTGGCCAGGTACATGACAGCCAGCGCTTTAGTTTATGGTGTATATAAATCAATCTTTTTTGCCGTCGACACTCTTCTCGACGTCAACCTTCATCTTCTCGGCATCGGACTCAGCCAACTCCCCAGCCTCAACAGCCTTGTCAATCTCCTCCACCTTCTCTTTTTTGGCAAGCGCAGAGTCCTTTGGCATCATCTTGTTGGTACAGAACACACCGACGATCAACCCACAGCACGCCTGAGCCAAGTTGAAGTAGAAGATGTTCTTCAAGGCACCCATGAATGCGGTATGCACCAACTTGACACCCGCTTCAGGCAAAGTTTTGACAAGGTCCGGACTCTGGATGAGCGATTTGGCTGGGTACTTGGCAATCTCCTTGTAAAGAGATGGATCCACAGACTGCAAGGCATCAAGAGCCTTGAGAAGTTTCTGTTTGCCGGTCTCCTGGAAAATCAATTGAGAGATACAAAGAGCAAGGGCAGGACCGATGTTTCTCACAAAGTTGAAGAACACAGTGACCTGGATGAGCGAGCCCTCAACGTGGTTTGGAGCTTCGAGCTGGGCCGACAACATGGTCGACTGGAACGAGAATCCGACAGACACACCGCCGATGATAAGAAGCCCGATTCTGTCCTTGACCGGCGAGTCATCCTTGAGCATCGTGATCAAGCCACAGCCGATTGGCCCAAGCACACACGAAACCATCAAGGCAAGCTTGACCATTCTGGTCTTTCTGATGATGATACCAGAAGATATCGAAGAAAGGGTCACGGCAATGATGAAAGGCAACAAGTCCACACCAGACTTCCACGGAGAAGCGTTGAAGATCATTTGGAAGTAGATCGAGAGGTAAGTGGTTGCACACAAGAACCAGCCAAAGATAAACCACTGAGTGATACTGGCGGCAATAACTTTTCTGTTCAAAACCTCCAACTGGATGATTGGGTACTTGGCAAACTTGAAGTTCCAGATGCAGAACACCACCAAGAGAAGGAAGCCGAGCACGAAGCACAAAATAACTGCGGCCGACTTCCATGGGAACTCGACACCGCCAAAGGTCAAGCCAAGCAAGATCAACGTGAAACCTGCGGCAATGAAAAAAGTGCCAACATAGTCGATTCTAGCAAGCTTCGGTAATACTTTTCCCGTAGGCTTTGGTGGGTGGAAGAAAAAGGCCAAGACAGCGACTGCCACGGCGCCGCACGGAAGATTGATGTAGAAACACCATCTCCAGGAGACGTGCGACGCAAAGGCTCCGCCAATGAGCGGCCCCAAAACGGACGCCACGGAAAAGGTCATCCCAAGAAGCGTGAACGAAAGCGGTCTGTAGGTGATTGGCACAGACTCAGACATAATCACCATAACCATGGACTGGATGCATCCACCGCCGATACCCTGGATCACTCTGCCTCCAATAAGCATGTCCATGGAATTGGACAACGCACAGACCAACGACCCCAATTCGAACACCACCACGCCGACCATCAACGTAAATTTCCGCCCAATAGCAATAGAGAGGCGGCCGTATGAGGGCATCAACACCGACATCGCCAACACAAAACCGGCAGTGAGCCAGCCCACATGGGCAAACGCATTGAACTTGGCCCCGACTTCCGAGAGAATCGTAGTCACAATTGTAGTGTCAAGCGCTACCAAAAACATGCACATCACCAAAGACCCAAGTGTGAGGGCAAGCTGCGCGCCTTGGAGTTGCTGGTCGACCGCACGGGTGCCGTCTCCGGCGTTACTCTCAAAAAACCCTTCCTCTTTTTTGCCAGCCTCGAGCTGGCTCTCGTTCACTGAGGGCTCCTTCGATGGCGAGCTTTCCAGTTGCATAGTGTGGGTGCAAATCGATGACTGAAATTTGAGTTGCGTGCTAGGGCCACTCTTTATATAAATGTTTCACTAAGTGCGTAAACCCCGAGCCCCGATCTCCAATTTGGGGCGTGCGGCGGGCGCCACCATCGCCCGCTTGCGGCAGGTTAAGTCCGCCGTGAAACAGAAGGGGCAGAAGCAACTCACTTCTAATCCCTTTTTGTGTAAAAAAAAAAAATAGAGAGTAATTTGGATTGTGCTCCAATATCTGTCTAAGCAGAATTTAGGCAGAAATTGGGCTTATTCATTGCAAAAGCGCGCCCATTCTGAGGCTGTTGGTCGGGCCCGCGAACCCTCTTCTCCGCGATATGCAGCGACCCGCGCGGCTTTAACAGGCACAAATTTGGCAGTCTCGGCCCAGAAAATTTTTGTCGGACAATCCAGAGGCCATCAGAGATCATGGAAACGTAAAAAGCTCCATTGGCCGCATATTTCACGTAGAAAAACCCACAAAACTCGACATACTTCCTTCATAGCTGCTGTCTTCTCCGCAGATCATCTTGATTAAACTCCGCCAAGCTCTGACTAATTAGCCACACCCGCCCGGGAATCAGCAGGTGCATAGGCCAGCATGAAGCCATTTTCCTGGGTCGGAACGGGACGAGTTTATAGACATTATGGAAACAAAGACTTTATCACCCGACAAACACTTTGTTTAGCAAAACGCGCCAGTTTGGCCTAGAGTAGTCTGTTGCCCGAGGTTTTTTAGTAGTATACCTGCTGGCCAGGGGGCCCTTGTTGTTTGGCCCTCGTTGTTTGGCCCCACAGCCTTAGTCGTTACTGACAATGATCACTAATGCTTGGCTCAAAACCGGCCCTTGTAATAGTCACACCTTTTGGTAGTTCTGCGATCCGGACATTGCTAAGTTATACAGGCCCCACCTGGTCACGGCACTTTTTCGCTACCTCCGAGCAATAGCCGACACAAGGTTCCGCCCGGCTTCTCGGGATGCTACTCGGAATTCAGAGGGTCAGAGATCTGCAAATCGGCTTGGCGTGCAGGACACATCTTGTTCTTATAGAGTTACTTGGAAAACCCAGTTCACTTACATAGCAACTTCTAAGCTTAATGTCGACTTTCAAGCTGGGATCCCGTATTACAACTAAAGAAAAAGTTCAATATATTGAGTACGTATGAAGCACTGAGCAGTGCACTGGCGAAGCCAAGGTGCTGCGACTACTTACTGCTCTCTTACTGCTGACTTCGCCAGGGTGCTGCGACTGCTCCCTTACTGCCCCTTGTTACCGTACTTCTTAACAGTCTTACCATCCGGAATGGTAAAGAACACAGCTGGCGAGGTGGCAGTCGCCTCCTTGTCCAAGCGGTAGTAGCCCTTTCTCTCGAACTGGATGATGTCGCCCTCCTTCAAACCCTTGACGTTCTCGTCACCCAAGGCCGCGGTTCTGAACTCGGTCTCCGGAGTGAGGTAGTCCTCAAAGTTCTCGCCGTCCTCCAACTTGTCTTTGGTGATCAAGTGGTCAAAGTCAACCAACTCAATGTCCACGACGTTCTCCGGAGCATCGGAGATCCAGGTGATCTTCTTCTCGGTCTTGCGGAAGTCGCCCTCCAAGTGCAACTTGGCATCGATGGAGGCCACCGAGCCGTCCTCGGCCTTGTGGATCTTCTCGACAATGGCATTACCCCAGTCCATGAGAGTCAACTCCTCGCCCTCCTTGACCAACTTGGCGTCGTCCTGGTCGATCAACACCGTCGAGGCAAAAGTGACCTCCTTGGTGCCGACCTCCGGGTTCTTCTTGTGCTTAGGACGCGACTCCTTGACTGGCTTGGCCGGGCCACCAGCAAGGTGCACCTTGACAGCCTTGTCCTTGTACACCGCCGAGTAACGCGGCGCAACAGGGTCAATGACCTTCTTGTTGACCGCCCAGATGAGCGACCAGTCGAGGTTGATGATGTTCTTCGATGGGCCCTGCGAGATGATGAAGTTGCGCAAGCCCTCAACAGTCATACCTCTGCGTCTGACACCGCGCACCGTTGGGAAACGCGGGTCGTCCCAGTTAGGCACGTACTCCTTGTCGACGAACCACTGCAACTTGCGCTTCGAGAGGAGCGTGCGCACAAAGTTCACCCGCGCAAAGTCCCAGATGTGCACCTTGCGCAACTTGAGCGCGTCCAACATCCACTCGTACTGCGGGTTACGGTCGCGGTACTCAATGGTACGCAAGGCGTGGGTGACGCCCTCGAGCGAGTCCACAATCGGCACGCAGAAGTCGTAGGTTGGGTACATCTTCCAGGCGGTGCCGGTGCGGTGGTGCGGAGTGAGGTTGCAGCGGTAGATGACAGGGTCACGCATCGCCTTGTTTGGGCAGTCGAACGAGATCTTGGCACGCAAGCAGTTCTTCAAACCAGTCTCGGTGCCGTTCTTCATCTCCTCGGTGAAGATCTGCAAGTTCTCCTCCACGCTGCGGTTGCGGCGCTGCGACTCAATGCCGTCCATCCGCTCGGCACGCATCTGCTCCTGGGTGGTGTCGTCACAGTACGCCTTACCCTCCTTGATCATCTGCAACGCATAGGCGTACATCTCGTCAAAGTAGTCGGACGAGTAGGTGGTCTTGTCGCCCTTGATCCCGAGCAAGCGGAGATCCTCGATGATCGACTCCTCGAACTCGGTCTTCTCCTTCGACGGGTTGGTGTCGTCGAACCGGATGATCAACTTGCCCTTGTAGGCCTGGGCAAAGTACTGGTTCAAGACCGCGGCCTTGGCGTGTCCGATGTGGAGGTATCCCGACGGCTCAGGCGGGAAGCGGGTCACAACCTCGCCGATCTTGGCCTGCGGCAAGTCGATGTCAAAGTTCGCCTTGTGGCCCTCCTTCTTGCCCGCCTTGTCCTTCTTGCGGAGATCCGCAAGGGCACCGGCAAAAGTCTCGGCGACAAACGAGAACTTTCTCGAGGACTCCAAGAACGAGTACCATCTCGAGACGTTGATGTAGAGCTTGCTCTTGATGATCGAGCCCACAATCGGGTTCGCCCGGAGGTTGCCCCACACGGCGATGTCGGCGGCAGTTGGCTTGTAGCCAACAATGTACGAGCGGAAGTTGAGGTGCTGCTCAAGGGTCTTGAGCGTCTCGGACAACTCCTTGAAGTTCTTGGTGGTCAACTTCTGGGCGTACTCGAGCCAGTTGGCAACGGCAGAATCAGAGCCAAAAATCTCTGGATACTGCTTGGTCAAGTGGGCAACGATCTCCGCGTTGCCAAAGACCTTGTCGTCGAGACCGACGGCGGCGTCCTTGACAGTAGAAGACACAGTCTTCTCATCAACAAAGCTAATTTTGATAGGATTCTCGGTAGAGGCGTTCACAAAGGTGGCGGCAATCAACGCGGCGTACGCAATTGGCTGCGCCTTACCGGCAAACACGAGGGAGCTCATCTTTGAATAGTACTGGAGAGGTTGACGGATCTGAAATTTTGTAAGAGCAATGGTTACCCTGTATTGGTGGTGGAGCCCACTCGGACAGCGGGACAGCCCACAACGTTGATCTTGCCTTTGAAGATTATTTTTGCCTTTGATTAATTGCATGCGTAAAATAAGACAAAACTCTTTTACAAAGTGGTATGGAACTGATTCTGTCACGAATTCCAAACGGTGTTCGTTGTGGCATCTTAGAACAAGCCCATTGAAGTATACCGTACTGGCGGGTCTAACCGTCCACTTGACTGCCACCACTACAGAGCTGTTCAACGTTCTCGCTTACCTATTCACTTACTTGATCTCGAATATAAAGTCCAGACCCACAGTTTTGTGTGATCGACCTCAAAGATTGTTATATTTGTGAGATCAGGTGGTAAGTAAGACCTCATGCTTGCGCACTACGCTGTATACCAAAGCGGCGGTGCTTTGCAGCTCGAAAAGTCACCGATGTATCAGTTCATGACCGTCAGGGCTGACTACTACCTACGATACACGGTGACTGTGCTATAGCCATTTAGAGGCGGTAGTTATTCAAAAGCAGTAGTCATTCAAAAGTAGTAGTCACTCAAAACCAGTGGCCAACCGCGCTCGCTAACGCTCGCCTTTTGGCCATTGCTGCCCGTCAAAAAAAGGCTGGTCTGTGGAGGGCCGGGTAAATTCGAGGTGGCAGGCCCCGAAGCCTCCTCCAGACATTTGGGGATGACCAGTGGAACAGGCTTTGAAGCGAGGGCCAAAAACAAATCAGCTAGCTCTAACGCCAGGAAATAAGGCGGAGTATTCCGAAATAGGCGGAACACAGACGAGCTGAAACCTTTACCTTGGAAGGCGCTAAGAAGAGAATAGACGGGCATCTGAGACACATCGCTCGACAGTGGAAGAGCACTGCATTCCAGAGGGAGAAAGCCACTGCACATTGCCAGAGACATTTAGGCACTAAATTTGTCCTCAAGTATAGTCAAACAAGCGAGGAGTACTCATAAGAGTATTGTGATAAGGAAGATCTCTTGTTGATCATCGACTGACAAACCAAGCCTCAGTGAAACATGGACAAGGTGAATCAAGCATATTCCAAGAAAGTGGGCAGCCCCATGAGCCCCGGGAAGGGTGCCGCGTACAACCCGGAGATGCTGCCCTTGGCGCAGCACTCGCCGTCGCGCAAGAAGACCAGCAGAATCTCGTACGGTGACCGGTTCATTCCAAACCGAGCCGGTGTCGACTTGGCGGCCGCGTTCTCGTTGACGAACCACGACTTTGAGATGGACCGCCGCGACGTGCCCGAGAACGATCTCGAGATGAAGCGCGAGCACGAGGCCAACGTCACGTTTTCGACGGTGCTCAAGGCTGAGCTCTTTGGCGACCAGGTGCCCAGCGCGTCGGCGCCGCTGCACATCAGCAGCGTGATCCGCTCGCAGTCTGGGTCGGCGCTCAACTCGCCGGCGAGCCCGCCGCGACACACCAGCAACCTCTCCAGCTCGGTGCTGAGCCCCGTGGTGAGCCTGGTCGACAACCTGCCGCTGGTGTTGCCCTACGCCAGAAGCCTGCGGCACGTCCAGAACGAGAACTCGTCGCCGAGCAGGCATGCAAACATACTCACCTACAAGTCGCCACGCAAGACGAAGTCGACGACCCGGCTCAGCGTCGACATCAACAGCGACATGTACAGTCTCTCGCCGGTGAGGACCGATTCCCAGCGACTCCTCTTGCTGCCGCAGAAGAAGCCCCGCAACATCTCCAAAGTCCCGTACCGGGTGCTTGATGCCCCCGATCTTGCCGACGACTTCTATCTCAATTTGGTCGACTGGGGCTCGCAAAACGTGCTTGCCGTGGGCCTTGGGTCGTGCGTCTACCTCAGAGACGCCGTCACGGGCTCCGTCGACCGCCTCTGCGACCTTGGCGACAACAACAAGGTGACGAGCTTGTCGTGGATCGGGGCCGGGACCCACCTTGCTGTCGGGACGAACCTTGGCTTGGTGGAAATCTGGGACGCTTCCACTTGCAAGTGCACGCGGACGATGACGGGCCATGTTTCCCGAGTCGGGTCCTTGGCGTGGAACGAGCACATTCTCAGTTCGGGCTCAAGAGACAGATCGATCTTGAACAGAGACGTCCGCATCCCGGAGCACTACATAAACAAACTTGAGGACTTCCACAAGCAAGAGATTTGCGGTCTCCGGTGGAACGTGGAAGAAAACAAGCTTGCCTCGGGCGGCAACGACAACAAGCTCATGGTGTGGGACGGTCACATGACGCAGAAGCCGCTCCACACCTTTGACGAGCACACCGCGGCGATCAAGGCGATCTCGTGGAACCCGCACCAGCGCGGGGTGCTTGCCTCGGGCGGAGGCACCGCGGACCGCCGGATCAAGATGTGGAACACTCTCACGGGCGCCAAGATGCACGACATCGACACGGGGTCGCAGGTGTGCAACTTGCTCTGGCTGAAGAACTCGAACGAGTTGGTGAGCACCCATGGCTACTCGAAGAACCAGATTGTGATTTGGAAGAGCAAGCTGCAGGGCGGCGCCGATGCCTCGCTGTGCCAGTTGCAGCAGATTGCGTCGCTCACGGGGCACACCTACAGAGTGTTGTACTTGGCAATGAGTCCTGATGGCGAGACGATTGTGACCGGGGCTGGGGACGAGACTTTGCGGTTTTGGAAGGTGTTTGAGAAGAGCCGGAGCAACGCGCAGAACAGTATTTTGTTGGATTCGTTTATGCAGTTGAGATAAGCACCGCGAGCGGAGCGACAAACAAGTAACGTGCAAGCAACACCGAAATGCCCACACTTGTTTTTGACTTTTTTTGACGCTCTAAGACCAAAAGCTGTTGACAATCAACTTAATGCTGCCCGCTTTGCTACGTTTATGACGACTCTCCGAGTCATGGCTAACTTAATATGTACACTAGGAAACAATAGGACAGGGGTTAAAACGTGTAGAGCACGGCCACTGGCGAGTGGCGACAAACTTATTCGTAGCGAGCTGGGGTTCAGGAGAGAGGCGAGAGGTTGACTTTGGTTTTTCAAGTCATAACAGGATTTATCTCCAACTACCATTATGATACGGATCACTTTAGGGATTCCTGCAGCAAAACTAGCTGACGAGTGACACGGTAACACCACACGTTACTTCCGCGTAGCCAAGAGCTACGCGGTGTTTCTTCTGCCTTAATTGCCTGATTTTCCTGGCGCTCGTGGTGAAACAAATAGTGGAGCAGTCGCCTGACTTCCATGCAGTTCCTGGATGGGAGTCTTGCCTGCTGTAGTAGCGGAAGAGCCAACGACAGCAACCAAGAATACCAGGAGGCTCCCATTTACATGATTCTTAACGGATAAAGCAAATCTTGCCAAATATCGAAAGCTACGGAAAGAACAAAGCGAATAGTGTAGATAGTTGATGGAGGTGGTATATAGTAATATGCATGGGCCCATGCGGAGCGGAACCTTGGTGATGAAGTTGGGAGTGCTGCTAAGACGCAGGCGCAAGGGGGTATAAGCAAAGAGCTAGAGAGAAGAGGCGGTCAATTGCCAACTAAGCGAGAGAAGAGCCATTGTATCAATTGGCTGACGACTCACTGATAGTCATGCGGAACATGGGCAAAGCTAATGGACTGCTAGGCATCGGCGTAAATATGCACGATGTTCTTGCCCTGCAACAAGTTATCATCCGTCACCTCCGTCAAGCCCTGCTCCGTGACGATGAACTTCTTAACAAGCTCGGGCTGCTCAGGCGGCGGCGGTGGACCCTGCGACGCACCCTTGTTCGCGGGAGGGTTGGTGAAGAATTGCTGGTGCTCAGTGTTGACGCTCTGAGGGTAAGTGGAGCGCGAGAACTCATGAAGCGTTCTGCCCACGGGCTGTGGACCAGGGTCCGGAATAAGTTCGAGTCTCGCGACATACACAATGGTCAAGAATATGACAATCTCAATGAGCCAGATGAAGGTGCTGAGCGTCACGAGACCCGTGGTGGCCCGTCTGAGTCTGCAGAACACCGTGGAGTTGGTGCACTGCGACGGCATCAACTTGGACAAGCACACTGCGAATGCCGCAATCGTGAGCCCGGTACAGACAATGCTGTAGAAAACGGTGCCGTTTCTGCCGAGGCGCAAGACCCGTAGCACGAAAAATGTGCTAATGGCAAGAATAATCGAGGACTGCGCGATGAGAAACGCCCACACAGAATGACTAATCTCAGTGGAGTCGTTCTTCATGCTTTGCGAGACCATGCAGATGATGGCTACCTGGACAAGAATCTGCACCACCTGAGTCAAGGTGCCCACGTTGAAAGCATCTGGCGGAAGCCCAAACGTCTTCTCGAGCCACTCCGGAGTGTAGAAAAAGGGTCTCTGAAGAAGCTTGCTAATGAGCAAGGTAAGGACGTTCTCAAAACGGCCGCTGGTGAACAGCCCGCCCTCGCCATCGGGGCCCAACTGCTGCTGCGAGTGCTGCCCGTACGGCTGCTGGTACGGGTCCTTCTCGTCGACAAACGAGTGCACTCTGTTGGTGTACGTCTGTCTGCTGTCCGGACGCAAGGAAGTCTGGTACGCCTCTCCGCTGGCGTGCCGGTCCTGGCCGGGCATATTGTAAGATTTCCGCTTGAGAGAGCGAGGTGAGCTCACCTGGTTGGTAAAGGGCTGCGGAGTGTTGACGCTGGAGCGGCGCGGGTCCAACGGGTCGACGCCGGCGCCGGGCACGACGTGGGGCGGATTGCTGAGCCGTGATGTCGACATGCAAAACCTAGATTTGAGCAAATTGGGCACAGACAAGGATCCACGGCTAGTTTTAAAGGAGCCAGCCTGGCCGCCAGCCCTGCGAAACTCAGACGGGCCATGGCTGGTCTCGGGTCCGATCCAGAGTTGCAGTCCGCGCGGCATGCGCAGCGGTGCAGATCCCATGCATGCGGGCTCTAGACGGTGGTGGGAAACGGTAGGCGGAAACCTTAGCCAGCGACGAACTGTGTGGCACACAAGGCACGACCAGCCATGTTTATTAATTTGAGACCAAGTCAAAAACTAAAAGGGCAATAAGAGTGCTTCTTTGGGAAAGCACAAAAGTCGGTTGCTAAATTCGTAGGGCCCCCTAGCAGAGGTTGCTTACTGAAACTTACATCAAATGGATTATTTTATGGTGGATGTCGTAGCGAGAAGCTATGCCCGGCCGCTCGATACCGGCAGAGAAGCCAGGTGACTCTGCGACTTTCTGGTGGGAGCTTTGAGCAATTTGATTCGCAATTAAAAGATCAATAATTGTGTTCTGGAGTATATAATTTCGAAGCATTGGTGCGTGTATTTTCTAATTGTAGGACGCAAGAAGCGCATGGCAGTTCGAACTGGACCACGACCGTTCATTTTTGCTGCCGAGCTGCCCAGAGCTTCTGCCTGGGCGCCTGGATGGATGGACACTAGGCAGCTCAGCAAGCAAAAATGAACGGTCATTACCTCATTTTTCACCGCCCTGCCGCCCCATGCATAGCCTATTACTTTCCCCAGCAGCATCCTGTGGAGTACCTCTGCAGACGTTTTTTTTCATCATTGAAGAACACCGGTTGTCAGCAATATGTCCACCACATTATATGTCATTGGCTCGCTAAACTACGACTTGGTCACGTTCACACAGCGTGTCCCCGAGGGCGGCGAGACCATCAAAGCAGAGTCTTTTGAGCGCCACACGGGAGGAAAAGGGTTCAACGAGAGTTTGGCGCTTGCGAGGCTCTTGCCCAAGTCTGCCCGTGCGACCCACAGAGTAAAAATGATTGGGAAGATTGGAGACGACTCGTTTGGCCGTGAATTACTTGGGGCGTTGAAGGAGGAGTCCGTGGACGTCTCAGAGATCAGCGTGGTGGAGAACGAGCACACTGGAGTGGCTACAATTCTTGTGGAGACCGACGGCGAGAACCGGATTCTCATCACGGGAGGAGCAAACGACCACTTGAAGCCGGAAGCGAGCGAGTTGGAGAAGATCTTTGCCGACAAGAGTGAAAAGGCATATATCTTGTTGCAGAACGAGTTCCCGTACTATGCCCAGACCATCACTTGGTTGAAGACCAACCGTCCTTCGTTCCAGCTCGCGTACAACCCGTCGCCGTTGAAGAAGATCACCGAGAACTACTTGCAGTATGTGGATCTTTTGATTGTGAACGAGATCGAGTCAAAACAGATCTTGGCCTTGCTTTTTGCCGACGAAGATTCGGAGGTGCCAGACTTCACCACTAATGACGCCAAGATCGAGTTCTTCAAGCAGGTCGGGCAGAAGTTGGCCACGCAGATCAACAAGAAAGACTCGTTGAACTTGGTCATTGTGACGCTCGGCTCGCTCGGCGTCGTGTACGTTACTGGCAAGAGCGGGACACAGGAGACGGCGTTTTTGAAGTCCCAGAAGGTTGCCAAGGAGAACGTTGTTGACACCACTGGCGCCGGTGACACTTTCTTTGGCTCTGTGGTGTCGCAGATCAGCTTGGGAAAGCTGTACGAGGAGGCCATTAGATTTGCCTCTGTGGCGTCGTCGATTGCTATTCAGACGAAGGGGGCCGGTGAGAGCATTCCGCGGAATGAGAAGGTGGAGGAGGTCTTGCAGCAGTAGGCAAGCACTGGCGAAGCCAGGAGGCTACAAAGGATACAACAAGCCAGTTTGTAAGCAATGCTTGCTGGGTGTGAAAAGTATCCACAGAACTGTACAACATTATAGACGGCAGATAGGTGACAGATAGAGGCAGGTGCTGCACGCAATTCGTGGGAAGTACCTAATAGACAACAATAAGTATTAGTAGTTATAATCATCGGAGACGTCGAGATGTGAAGAGTAGCCGGAAAGAAAAAAGTGATTAGTCTAAGGAGAAAAATAGTGCATAGAATATGATCAGTCTAAGGTGAAGAATAGGGCGGCTCTCTTTTTAAGGCCCTCTCCTGCCAGCAGGTAAACAGCGGCACTAATCGCTGGGCGAGATCACCCGCAGGCTTTTCTAGCGACTGTGTACTGCACCCGAGCTCGTCACGCCTAATTACATTGCGCCTGTTTACATCGCAATTGCTGCTAAGAAAGTCTTTAAAATGTTTATTTAGTCGTTGAAAAAACAGGGAAGTCTTATAGCTTGCATGGCATTGGGCTTTCCCATTGAGTGTCGCACGACTTCCCTTGGCCGCCCCGCCTGACTGGGTCCCGCCCGCGTGGCTCCATGGCCGCCCGAAGACTTGATACATTTTCGCCAAGTTGCACGCACTTGGTTGAGTGCTACCATGAACTTTCTCCTGAAGACCCTCGGCTCGCTCACGGGGTACAACGTGCCCTACAACATCGGCGAGCAGGTCAGCGAGTCGGTTGTCACGAATTACGCATCGAGCTCCATATGGACCCTCTATCATGGCACCCTGAAGGCCGACAAGCTGGAGTGCACGGTGTTCGAGTTTGACGTCCTGAACCCACGCGCCCAGCTGTACGTGCCACTTGCAAAGAACGCGGCCAAGAAGCTCAAGTCGACGCGGATTCCCGGGGTTCTCAAGGTCTTCGATACCCTCGAGACAGACACCCATGTCTACATATTCACAGAAAAGGTCACGGCTTTGAGTAGCGTGCTCTCTGAGTTGAGTCCGGACGCATTGATCTTGGGGCTCTACGTGATCGCACAGGCGGTGAAACACTTGAACCTGAGCGGAACAGTGCACGGTGACATTGACGTGAGCTCGATCTATGTGAGCCAGTCCGGGGAGTGGAGACTCGGCGGGTTCGAGCTCATGACGAATGTCAAGGCCGACCAGGACCCGATCCTCTTCCGGTGCCTGAACGCCCTGCCTGTTTTCAGAAACATCTTGCCCCCGGAGGTGAGCCAGCGAGGTATCGAGGCGTTGCGCGGCAGCAACGTGGTTTATAAGTTAGACTCCTACAAATTGGGCGGTCTCATCTGGTGCCTATTCAACAAAATCACCAGCCTGAACCAAATCAACAATGTCTCGCAGCTCTTGACCGTTACTAAGATCCCTAAGCTGGTACAGCCGGCCTACAAAAAGCTTGTCCAGAACACGGCGGCGGCCCGGCTCAGCACCGAGCAGTTCCTCAGCCAGGGCCAGCTGCTGTACTTCAACACCGACCTCATTCGCTGTTCTCAACAGCTCGACGAGCTCAATCTCAAGAACAATGCCGAAAAGCTAGAATTCATGAAATGGCTTGAAAGTATCAAGACTGTTGCTCCACCGGGATACATGGAGTATAAGGTGCTTCCAGAGCTTATCAGAATGTTTAACATTTCCATCCAGCCACAGAACCTCCAGGCGGACATGACCAACACCGCGGCATGCCTCTACTACATTTTGTCGTTTTCCGAAAAACTTGAAGAGTTGACGTTCAAGAAGTTGGTTAACCCGGTGATCATCCAGGGCTTTGCGCTTCCTGGGCGGACTATCCGAGTGACATTGCTCACCTCGTTGCCGCGGTATGTGGACAAATTGACCAAGTCCGAGGTAAGTGACAGAATTTTCCCGAGCCTTCTAACTGGATTCTCAGACACCAATCCGACCGTCCGTGAGGAGACGTTGAAGGCCGTGCTCCCCCTCCTGCCGAAGTTGAGCGACCGCCAGCTCAACAACGAGCTTCTCCGGTACTTGGCGAAGCTCCAGAGCGACGAAAAACCCGAGATCCGTACCAATACTATTATCTGCCTCTGCAAGATTGCCGCAGACCTCAACCTGAGTCGGGCAGGAGTTTTGATTACTGCCTTCAATAAGTCGCTCAAGGACAAGTTTGTGCCGGCGCGCATGGCGGTGTTGAAGTCGTACGCGACATGCATCGAGTACTTTGAGCCCGAGATCTGCTGCTCCAGAGTGCTCTCGTCGGTGGCGCCCTGTCTTCTTGACAAAAACGCCAAGGTTCGTGCGGAGGCCAAGCATGTTTTTGACCTGTACATGGCGAAGATCGAGGAGGAGGCGAAACGGTTACCTGCGGAGGACAACGATGAAGACTTTGCTCAGCCAAACACGTCAGGCGATGTTTACACGTCGAAGGACGGCAACAAGTTGAGCAGCAACATCCAGTCGTTTGGGTTCAACTTGGCGATGGGTGCGTTTGCCAAAGTGAGCGGCATTGGGGGGAATATTGAGAACAACCGTATTCCGACGCCCGATGTGCCGTCTTCAAATGGGATGCTCAATTCGGTGAATGGCTCCCAGCAGTCCTTACCATTGCACGGGGAGCCTCACAATCTGAGCAGCCACAACGTTGCGAGTCAACCGAAGACTCTGGCCTGGGACGTAGAGGAGCTGTTGGACATAGATGACGGCTGGGGGTTTGATGAGCCGGAGGTGGAGACCGTCAACAACGATTTGAAGAGCTTCTCTGTGAAGTCGGCCGGTCAGCCGGTGGCGAAGCCGGTTGCGAAGCCAGCCGTCAAGCCAATTGCGAGTCCAGTAGCGAAACCAGCGAATACCATTGGTGGCTCAAAAGCCAAGGGGATGAAGTTGGGAGGAGCCAAGAAGAAGTTGCAGTTGAAGTTGGACGACGAAGAGGAGGACGGCTGGGGCGACGGGTGGTGAGCCATTCAGGACATTGGCGAAGCCAATGGGCTGCGTGCAATGATGGATTTTTGTCGTGATCATAGAATTTTGCCTCTCAGTGAGGTGATACTACATCTGAGGCAGAAAAAGGGGATGCAAAGCAATTGCACTGAATTGTCGAACCTGACAATTGGGAGCTCCCCGGCTACCAAACACCGCACTGAGATGGACTCTCCGTCTAGTCACTAAGTAAGAACTCTACAGCTGTCGTTAATTTTCATAATTCGTATACTAAATATATTGTAGTGGACAATGCTGTGTCATACAGTTACAGCTGACAGTGCGGAGCTGCACGACTGCGCGCGCGTAGCATATTGTGCAGGATCTTCATCTTTGCAGGACCCAATATTTCACTCACAGACCATAGAGAGAACTAATCATGTCCCTCCAAAACGAAAGCAGGTTCTCGCTTAATCAGCGAACAAAGACCACTGCGTTGCGCCAGCCTAAAGAATTGATATCTTTCACCCGAAAGTCAGACCTCCTGTTTGAGATCTCCGATGCCGGCCTCAAGTACTTCTACTTTCCAGACACCGAGTTGAACAAGCACTTCGATTTGAGTGAAGGATTCAAGCATTATCAGCCAGTCAAGGAGACCGGTTCCATGGCGGGACTTTTACAGGCTATCCAAGCATGGGAGAAGAATAATGAGCAAAAGATACAAGCGGACATTGTCACGTTCCGGGGAATTATGACGAAGCTCTTGACCGTGGTGCAGGAGCGCAGAGACAAGTTTGAGTTCAATCTCGTGAGGTTTGACGGACAGATCTTTATGCGGATCAACGACGACGAGGAAAAGGCGAAGGCCAAGGAGACCGCGGATCTCAAAAGACAGCAGCAGAGCGGGTTCACCAAGGAGATGTCTGAAAAGCTCCAGTACAGTGGGTACAAGTTTGAGGAGCTTGTGACGTTGCCCAGACCGTGGGCAGAGAGTGGGCGTGTGGAGATTGAGACGCGGCACAAGAACAAGGTCAGCAGTGCCGAGCAGTACTTGCTGGTTGTGAAGACTGGTGTGGGAAAAACAAAGTTGGTGTTGGGCGGCGAGGTCGACTGTGTGTTTGACTACAAGCCGGATCCATCTGACAAGCATGCGGGAAAAGACGGGATTTTGTCGCACTACGTCGAGTTGAAGACTGCAAAAGAAGTGAAAACTGTGGGAAACGCTGTTGTGTTCGAGCGCAAGTTGTTCAAAACGTGGGCTCAGTGCTTCCTTTTGGGCATTCCCAAGGTGTTCTATGGGTTTCGTGACGACAGTTTGCGGTTGCGTGCCGCGGAGCAGTACAGTACCGAGGAGATCCCCGTGATATTGAAGGAGAGCAGACTAGACCGCCAGGGAAGCCAGAAGCCGATCAATTGCGTTGACGCGCTCAAGTGGTTTGATGCGGTCCTCGAGTGGTTGGTCTCTGCGGTTCCACAAGAGGATAATGCTCAGAGGGTGTACAGATTGGCGTTTGACGGGCAGCAGATGGTGTTTGGCGGGGTTAGCGAGAAGGAGAACGAGAGGGTTAATAGTGAGGAGCCGGTGTTGACCGAGGAGTTTGTCCAGTGGCGAGCCAGCAGACAATAATTGGTGAGTAAAGTGCGTGAGAGTAATTGAGTGAGTTTGGCAGGGTTCTTTGGAAACCATAGACCATGCGCTATTGGTTGGTCCGACATAAAATTGTTACAGTGAGACAGTGGTCTTCAGTGGCCGCGCTTTCTTTGTTTGAACCAAGGAAGTGCCGCTCCATTGTACATTGGAGTCGTTACTATTGACTTTGCCCGGAACCACCTCGTTGGAATGACATAACCCTGGGTCAAATTTTTAATGCATCATGTGTTCATTTTTGAAAATTGTAGCATGTGACACAAGTTATGTACGTACAGTATGTGCATCTCGCTTGCTTCTGGTCAAACCATGTCAAATTCACGGTCTGTCAAACAGAGCCATGCAGCTCGCACGGTGGCAGGCACTCACAAATTGCCCCACGTCAGCCTTGGCATGTGCTCAAGAAGTGGCACACCGCGTAAACAGAAATGGCTTTGCTTGAAACCTAAAGTTTTAAAAGCATAACTCTAAAGACAGGGCCATCACTTGTGACTGTGCAACGGAACATATTTCTCAGACCCTAGACTTTCCCACTACCCATGGATCGGGCTAAATTCTTTCAGGTGCATGAACCCGCGACGAAAAAGCACGTTTCTTTTTTTCCTGCCAACTGGGGCTCATTAAGTCTATTTCGGGCAGCAACGCAAAAATATAGCGAACGTTAATTCAGGTTAATGGCATGTGCTATAAATAATTCCGGGCGTCGATTTTTGTGTGCATTACCAAAAGGGTTTGGTTAGGAGGATTTGGCTTGGAAGGTTTGGTTTGAACTTCCAAACCCTGATTTTGAAGGAACGTCAATCGTGGGTTGGTCACGCAGGGGAAAGGTCACTGGTCACTATTCGCGGCCCTGGCCTTCCGCGCGGCTTTCCGCCAACTACCGGCGATTCTACATTGTAGGGCATCTAAGTTCACGCTCCGCACTAATTCATGTGCAAGCCGCTTTCGGGAAAGGGGTCTCCTATTCACTGGGGACTGTTCCAACTTGGCACGCAAAATTCCGCATCTGCTCAGCGAAGCACTCTAAGTAGAATTGGCAACTTTATATGGAAAATTTTAGAGCAAATCGCCAGCGAGCTTTCCACGCCACGGCCCAGCAACCGCACAGACATGATCTTGCTGGCCGCGGATCGTACCTGACCAACTAGAAAAAGCCCTGGCCGCTCCCAATTGGGAACTCGGCAAGCCACAAGGACCGCCTCAGGTGAGCACGACAATCGCCTTGGAGCGTCCCTGAATTCATGCTGGCTTCACGCGGCGATATGCACGCCAACCAGAGCCACATGAGGGGACGAAACCTACAACGTCGAGCAGTGCAACAGAACCGCGGACCGCCAATCGTTGGCTTCTAGCAAACCCAGCTTGTCTGTGGCCCGTGTGCTAATTATATTCCATGTCTGAGCTTCCGGCGGGGGGCTGCGCCATCTGCTGGCGGCACACGTGTGCCACGTGACCGCGTTGCAGGCACTGCAAGCCTGCAAGCCACCTGCACGGTTCCAGGCTGGGCACGAATTTTTTTCTTTTTCCAGAGGACAGCGTAGCACAGCGCCTGGCGTCGGCGGTGGTTTTTTTTGCAGCGCGGTATAAATTCTGGGGTTTCCCACTCCGGCCCTGGTTCCTCTTTGACGCGACATTTGTGTACTTTGCTACTTCTTGCCGACTACCCCGATTTTCAATTCTAACACACAATGAAAGGTTTAATTCTTGTTGGAGGCTACGGTACCCGTTTGAGACCGCTCACCTTGACCGTGCCAAAGCCGTTGGTGGAGTTTGGTAACAGACCAATGATCTACCACCAGCTCGAGGCGCTCGCCCACGCCGGCGTCACCGACATTGTCCTTGCCGTCAACTACAGACCAAAGGACATGGTTGCCGCTCTCCAGGACTACGAGCAGGAGCTTGGTGTCAACATCACCTTCTCTGTCGAGACCGAGCCTTTGGGAACTGGCGGCCCATTGAAGTTGGCCCAGGACATTCTCTGCAAGGACGACTCGCCGTTCTTTGTGTTGAACTCCGACGTCATCTGCGACTACCCATTCGCCGAGCTCGCGAAGTTCCACAAGGCCCACGGTGCCGAGGGTACCATTGTCGCCACCAAGGTGGACGAGCCATCCAAGTACGGTGTCATTGTGCACGACCCAACCAAGCCAAACTTGATTGACCGTTTCGTCGAGAAGCCGGTCGAGTTTGTCGGCAACCGCATCAACGCCGGTTTGTACATCCTCAACCCATCGGTGATTGACCTCATTGACTTGAAGCCAACCTCGATCGAGAAGGAGGTGTTCCCATCGCTCGTCGAGAAGTCGCAGTTGTACTCCTTCGACCTCGAGGGCTTCTGGATGGACGTCGGCCAGCCAAAGGACTTCCTTTCCGGCACCTGCCTCTACCTCAGCTCGCTCACCAAGAAGGGCTCGAAGCTCCTCACCTCGCCAGAGGAGGAGTTTGTCCAGGGCGGCAACGTGATGATCGACCCTACTGCCAAGATCGGCAAGGGCTGCAAGATCGGACCAAACGTCACCATCGGGCCAAACGTTGTCATTGGCGACGGTGTCAGAATCCAGAGATCCGTGATCCTCGCCAACTCGGAGGTCAAGGACCACGCCTGGGTCAAGTCTACCATCGTGGGCTGGAACTCCGAGGTCGGCAAGTGGGCCCGTCTCGAGGGTAACACTGTTTTGGGTGACGACGTCAAGGTCAAGGACGAGATCTACGTCAACGGTGGTAAGGTGTTGCCACACAAGTCTATTTCCGTCAACGTCGAGCACGAGGCGATTATCATGTGATCTTTGACAGGTGCATGTTTTTATGTTTGGAGCAGTTATAATAGATGGTTCTTACTTTGCGTAGAAGCAGTCGCAGGCGAAGCCGTCCGTAACGAACGGTGTTTACACGGGGCAGTTCTAACAAACGGCCATATTTTCTCAGAGGCATAGTGTGTACACGTTTGCAACCTCCAGTCTCCGGCGGTTGAATGCCAGGCTGGACTCTTTGAAATGCGGAGGTGCATGTTGCGGGACTGAGACACGGCGCGGGTCTTGGCATGGGGAGTGAAGTTTGGTAGTCAGCCGAGTAGCACGCGGAGGAAACAAAATGCAAGCGCCTCCCTGAAACCCTCAAAGCTAGAGTGAGTATCTGTTGGACACTGAATATCAGCGAGTGTTGTTGACTAGTGTTGTTGGCAAGTGCTGGGGCCCTGTCCCGTGCTTGAGGCGTAACTAGGCGGGTGCCACTTAGCGGACGCGTCACCAGATACCCGCTTACGATACTTGCCTGGCACAAATAGTTGTAATTGTCAATTGGCAACTGTTTCAGGGGAGCAGGTTCCCAAAGCAAGTGTAGTAGTCACCCACAAACGAAAAGTGCAAGACTGGAAGGTGCGAGACTGAAAAGTGTAAGACTGAAAAGTGTAAGACCGCATGGCAGACCGCAGCGGACGCCATGGCGTCCGCTCCATAGTAGATATTGCGGTTTTCAACAAAAAATTTAGAGCCTGAGACAAGATACGGTATTAAAATCAAGGGGTCGGCGTCTCAGCAGTATTTTTTGCTGTTATAATAATGGCTCAGCGTCTTAGTAGTATTGGTTGAGGTTCCCCCTTCAATGACCCGCCCGTGCTCATGCCGAGGCCGCCCGTGCTTATGCCAGGGCCGCCCGTGCGGAGTGGCTGACCCGCCGCTTACGCGACCGCCACTCCGCTCCGGCACGTGCCGAAATTTCACTATCTCACGGACCTCCCAGATCAACCACACCACCATGTCGACCACCGGTACCAAACCACCTGCTCGCGCCGCCCGCAAGAACCTGCCGCTGCGGTCGCACTCCCGCCTGCACCTGAGACTGCACTCGCACTCCAAGAGCAACGGCGTCCCGGGTGCCGCGCCACAGAAACCAGAGTCCAAACCCCAGCCCGCCCGTGGCGGCTGGGCGGCGGCCATCGCCAAAGGACTGTTGGACAAGAAGGCGGCGGTCAAGCAGGAGGAGCCGGAGGAGCCGGGCAGCGATGCCCAGCCGAAGAGCGTGAGCCCGGCCGCCTCCGAGGTGGCTGGCGCTCATGTCAACAACTACAACGCCGACGAGGTCAAGCAGTACTTGCAGTCGCGGTACCAGTACTACTTGGGGTTGGCGAACGACAAGCTGGCGAAGGCTCGCCACGTGAGAGTGTACCGGCCGGTGGAGAGCGGGTGGGGGAAGCAGGGGGGAAACAAGAAGACGAGCGTTGTGATTTTGAACGAGATTGCAAAGCAGTTGTAAGCAGCGCCAGCCAAGCGAGCAAGCGTTCGACAGTCAAAGACTGGCGGATGCCAACGACTGGCGGCCGTAGCTACCCGCTGCGGAAATACCATTGCTTGTTGCAAATCCTTCTTGCAAATACAACTGGGCTTGTCGCGAAAACCATTCGTTTGCTTTTCGTGCCCCAGGTTTTTGCTAGCTCTCTGACACCTTGACACTCTGGTCAAGCCTCAATGGCGCGCTGCTTCACACGCCCGCACCAGCCAAGCACTGGCGAGCGCCCGCTGCCACTTAGAAGGCGCGGCTCGCCGTTTGCTTTAGAATAGCATTATAAAAGTTTGGCATCAATATAATTAGAAGACGAGTTGTAGCCCGCGAGCGCAGCAGTTTAAACTATGGTACTCAGCAGAGGTTAGTTTTTCACGCTATGCTAGATACTCACTGGGAGCTAGTCATTCTCGCTTTGCTTGCTGTGCCGTGATGCTTAATGGTCAGTATTGCTTGCTACGCTTTCAATGCAACTGTGGTGCTTTACGGAGGTCTGTCCTGGTCGACAGAGGTCAGCCCGGGACTCTCGCTCTTGTGTGTTTGATTTGGCAGATTACAACGACCACGCGGACTGTTCCTTTGAGTTATGCTATTGTACTTACATGGCAGGCGGCCATAGATGTTGGCCCCGTTTTGTTTGTATTTGGGTGCTTGTGAGTCTGCCTGGTCATAAAAAGCTCAGCATTGAGCAGCGTAGCTGATGCGTTGCATGACTCTATTTTGAGTAATACAGTTGTTGAGCATACGACCGCCTAACGCCAGCCCGGATTACCTCCGAATACTGAATACAGAACGATTGTAGCGCACTGGCTTCGCCACTGCACTGCTTGACTGCACTGCTTGACTGCTTGCTCACCAGCCAAACCACCCCTTCTTGGCCGGCTTCTCACCACCTACAACAACGGCCGGCGCCGGCTGCTTTGTCTCCGTAACGTTTTCCTGCGCACCGGCCAACTCCTTGGCGCCCGGTAACTGCTCTGTCTGCCCCACGACAGCAGGCACCAGCACTTGCGGGATCTCGGCGCCGCCCTGTGTCTGTTGCGCCTTCTGCTGCGCCAAGTACTCCTCCTCGGCGCGCTTGCGCTTCTCAAGCACCTCCGGCTTCAACTTAAGCGGCTGCGTTTCCCGGAAGGTCACTTTGAACGGCACGCGCTTTGGCGAGCCGTCCTCGTTGAACTCGAGCGGCTTAGGCGGGAGCTTCTTGATCTGTTGTTAGTAAGAGCAGTGTAGCAGCAGACCACGAAGTGGGATGCTGCAAAGTAACCCTCAAAGCAGTGTGTCGACCACTAATAGAACATCATCACCTTCC
Source organism: Saccharomycopsis fodiens (assembly GCA_002564235.1). Taxonomy (NCBI): domain Eukaryota; kingdom Fungi; phylum Ascomycota; class Saccharomycetes; order Ascoideales; family Saccharomycopsidaceae; genus Saccharomycopsis; species Saccharomycopsis fodiens. The sequence continues at coordinate 801,476 of JNFV01000003.1, forward strand.
ACTTCGACAATCGCTCGTGTTATCTGCTGTCTGTCTAATAATGGCTCTCGCACTCTCTCGCTGACTCTCGCCAGTGCTTCCGTCCCACTTACAATCTGATAGTCTGACATTCCATACAACCCGATGGAAGTACCGATGATCAACCCAATCGACACGGCAAAAAAACGTCCCTTGGTTGTAGGCCCGGCCATTGTTTGTTGATTTGCTAAATAGGCTGTGTTGGAGTTGGCTAACGAATCCTGTCTGATGCAGCTTCTTGAGCTCTCTTGCCCTGCCGATGTTGAGCTGCGCTTAGTCAGCAGAAAGCAAGGCAGAAATCTGGGAACGAAAAGGCTTTCTGAGAGTGTGCAATTGTATTTAGAGTTGTAGTCTCATTATTGGCTATCGAAATCTTTTTTTTTTTTCAATACCGTTCGGTCACCGTTCGGTCACCGCGGTGACTTCAGTCTGATCACCCCTGGTCACACTGAAGTCACCGTGAAGTCACCTTGGCACGTGACCACCGACCCCATCTCGGCGATCTTGCGCCCCTGAAGCTCCAAACTCCGCATTTACCATGAGCTTGCCAAAGCGCATCATCAAAGTATGCTAGACGACTCCTAACAAAAACCCAGCCTTTTACTAACTCCAGGAAACAGAGAGACTTGTGGCGGACCCGGCCCCGGGGATCAACGCGGTGCCGCACGAGAACAACTTGCGGTACTTCGACGTGACCATTGATGGCCCGTCGGGAAGCCCGTACGAGGGGGGACTTTTCAAGCTCGAGTTGTACTTGCCGGAGGACTACCCGATGGTGGCGCCAAAGGTGCGGTTTCTCACGAAGATCTACCATCCGAACATTGACCGTTTGGGACGTATCTGTCTCGACACCTTGAAGGAGAACTGGACGCCTGCGATCCAGATCAGAACGTTGTTGTTGAGCATACAGCTGCTCTTGACATCGCCAAACCCGGACGACCCGTTGGCGAACGATGTTGCCGAGGAGTGGAAGAGGGACGAGAGCAAGGCGGTTGCGACCGCCAAGGAGTGGACTGCCAAGTATGCCAAATGAGCACGGGCGTTGTACTGACGGGCCTTGCCTGGCGTTGCCTTGTACTGACAAGCGCAGGTTTGGCATTACCTAGAGTGAACTTAGCTAAGTCTTGTGGCCCTTGGTCAATGGCGGGGCGTCTGTTTTATACTAGAATGAAATATCACAGTGCCGACAGTAGTGGCTTGTAGCCAGGGCTTCGCTTGCGGCTTAGTCCAACGGCAGAATCTTTTTGTTAGTCTGCTAGAGCTATCGGGCGAGATAGCTCTAGGAGAAAACCAAAGGCTTTTCATCTTCAAACAATGCGTTGTTTGTACAACGCCTTTGTTCAGTATTGCATGTTGAACGTACGATAATAGTGACGCTGTCCGCGACTGATGCAGGCTGCAGGCAAAGCAGGAAGGGCATGGGGCCGCGGCGCAGCGTGGCATGTGCCGGGGAAAACCACTTCTGGTTCTGATGATTGTTTTCCGCACCGTAGATCCTTCTACACTGATGTTTCTGTGGTAAGCTAAAGAGTCCATTAGTCCCGGCATCATTGGACACACCAGTTCAGTGGCCATCTGGCTCCCTGCCGATTAGTAGCGAATGCACAAGTGTGCATGACTGCCCCACCACTGGCTGCGGCCAGGGCATGTCTCAGTAGTGCTTCGCTAGCTTTTGTAGCTTCGCTTCGCCCAATGAGTGCGAATTAGGCAAGCCGCAACAAAATTGCAGCTGCATAAATCTACAATAAAAATAGAGCAATTGGCACGATGCCACTCTGGCGCGCCTCCCGCTGGCTCACTGCGCTGGCCTGTGGCAGGCTTATCGTGTCGTTACTTTTTCCCGCTCTGGCTCCCACGTGACCTCTACGTCGCGCGCCTGGGCGGGCGGGGGTCATGTCTGCTCATGCATTACCACCGCTGATTCGCCCCAGATGTGTGGATGTCTGGCGGCGCCCGGGGCGGGGCTCCTAAGCAGTCTGACCTGTACGTTCCGCTGCTGTTTTTTCTTGTTCCGATTCTTGCTTTAAAAACAACCTCCGTCCACCTGAATTTTGCGACTCGTCCAAGTTCTGTGATATTGAGTATATTATACTGGTCAATCGATTTAATATAGATAGTGAGTATCTTTGCCCGGGAACCCCGGGAGCAACCGCGCTTTCCCCCGCCTTTGTTTACCTTTGTTATGAACAAGTCAGCACCACGCCATGCCACACGCCTGCACTGTGATTGGTCGGGAACCCGACAAGTCCAGGGTGTGCCGTCACCATTCGCACCGGGTTTGCCAGAAATCAAGCAGCTCAATGGCTTTGGCAGTCTTGTCCAATTGTTTTTTGTTTGTTGGTTTCTGGCCATGTCCTTGTGGAGTCTCCTGATTTGCCCCTGTCAGATAGCGCGCAGTGGCAACCCAGCAAAAACAGTGGGCGGTCGGCAACTGCGGGCGGCATGCAATGGCAGTGCAAATTGGCAGTGCCAAGCAGCGAACACCCCAAATATAATGCCTGCGTGCTCCATAGCTTGCTCGTTCCTAAATTTGAAAATATACTAACCGCAGTTTAAGATGTCTCTCACACGCGAAAACTCGGTCTACTTGGCCAAGCTTGCCGAGCAAGCTGAGCGCTACGAGGAGATGGTCGAGAACATGAAGGCGGTTGCCTCGTCCGGCCAGGAGCTCTCCGTCGAGGAGCGCAACCTCTTGTCGGTCGCCTACAAGAACGTGATTGGCTCCCGCCGTGCGTCGTGGAGAATCGTCTCGTCGATCGAGCAGAAGGAGGAGACCAAGGGCAACGAGGCCCAGGTCGCGCTCATCCGCGACTACAGATCGAAGATCGAGAAGGAGCTCACCAAAATCTGCGACGACATCCTCAACGTCTTGACCAAGCACTTGATTCCATCGGCCCAGACCGGCGAGTCCAAGGTGTTCTACTACAAGATGAAGGGTGACTACCACCGGTACTTGGCGGAGTTTGCGATCTCCGAGCACCGCAAGGAGGCCGCCGACCTCTCGTTGGCCGCCTACAAGGCCGCCTCCGAGGTTGCCGTCACCGAGTTGGAGCCAACCCACCCAATCCGCTTGGGGTTGGCGCTCAACTTCTCGGTGTTCTACTACGAGATTCTCAGCAGCCCGGACCGCGCGTGCCACTTGGCCAAGCAGGCGTTCGACGACGCGATCTCCGAGTTGGACACCTTGTCCGAGGAGTCGTACAAGGACTCGACTCTCATCATGCAGTTGTTGCGTGACAACTTGACCTTGTGGACCTCGGACATGTCTGAGACCGGCCAGGAGGACGCCGCCGACAAGGAGAAGGCCGGCGACGCCAAGCCGGTGGAAAAGGAGACGCCAAAGGCCGAGGAAGAATAAATTAGCTCTAGTTAGTTAATATATTTGTTTTTATATTGAGGGGCGTAGTCGGCCAGTCACGGCTGGCCTGTTCGCCATTGCCCTATACCTTTGCTGCCTAGCTAGTGAATATATTCGTCGAGGCGTGTGTCTGACGCCGAGAAAAAAACGTAAACCAAAAACTAAAATAAAAAACTAAGCCTTATTTTGTTTACTCAGAGTCAGCACTGTTAATCAAAATCTTTCAAACGAGGTTTGTTGTCCCTGTCTTTTAGTTCACTGAGAGGAATGTGGGAAACAATAGGCGCAGAGTAGTGAACACCGTGGACGAGAAGCAGGGCAAGGTGCAGGCTAGGAGCTGGCCAGGAGCAGGGGCTTGCCGATATCTAAAAATGGGCCATAGAAGTGAATATGACAACAGGGATGAGCCAAAATAGTTAACACGCTTCCATCTAGTAGGTTCGGTTAGTCATTTCCTTGGACCCTTTGTTGGCCCTTTGTCGTCCTATTTGGCAGCACATTGGATTCGCCAATGCACCGCTTCTGCTGGACGGGGGCCGCCTATCGCCGCCCAAGGCGCTCCGCCCCAGTCAGCACCTTGCCCCGCAGTGCAGTCGCTCGCGTGAGCATTGTGTTTACAGAACTTCACAGGCTGTCGTTTTCCTTTTAATTGAAACAGCTAGCCAGGCTTTCTTTGACCAGTTTTGGCCATCGTTTTCTGATAATTATCTCCGTAGTTGGCCGTTGGTTCAACATACGCTGTACAGCCCCAGCTATGCCCGCCCCTGCCGCTGGTATACCCCGCCCAGTTTTTGACACGCTCAGTAGGCACATACATCGCGGGCATACCACATCAAATAGACAAGATGGATATCTCAGAAAACGCCAACAACAACCCGCTTGACTTGAACAATGCGTTCAAGATTGCCAACTTTGCCGTTGGGTTATTGAGTGTGAGTAGAAATGGAAGGGGGGAGGGCAGACGGCATACCACTGAGGGGGAAGCGAGTCGGCACACTTACAATGCCAGGCAGTGAGCTGGCAGCGTGCTAGGCTGTTGGAAATTTGCTAGGCTACCGGCCGTGCTCTTGGATTGTGTGGTGACATCCTTGGGCTCTTTTTTTTTTGTTGGGCCAAATGGAATGGGGCTCCCAGAACCGAGTCTCACCATCAGACGATTTCCTATTTCAGGCAGGAGGCGCCAACTGCTGAGCGTCTCTCAACCCTTACGTCTCGATGCCGCCCCCTAGTTGCAAGCCAGATAAGGCAGATCAGATGAGGTGATTACGTCCCCTGTACATTTGCAACTATTCCAGTATACTAACATCAGATCTTGTGCGGTCTCTCGCAGTTGTTCACTGGAGTGTAAGTATATGCAAGCTGCTGATGTCACAATTACACTAGAAGGTGACTTTGCTGGTTTACAATGATGTGATACCTATTGAACTCGCAATGTCGCGGTGATGTCAGATGTTGTCACTTCGTTGTTGACGATGCTTGTGGTCACTGACTTACTGAGTTCCCGATTCATTGATCCTGGTCTGCTGCTTTGTAGTTTGCTGCATCCCTTCTTTTTACTAACCCCAGCCAATCTTTCTTTCTTGGACTTTTCGTGATTGCCTCGGGTGCCGGAATAATATTCCTTGAGATTAGACTCCCACAGGAAGCCTTCCACTACGCCTCGTTCTTGTTTTCGTTCATCGGCAGAGGTGTGTTCTACTTCTTGATCGGAGTCATTGTGGCTCACGACCACCTCTTGAGAGTCTTCCCAGGCTTCTTGATCTCGTTCGTTGGTATCGGGTACGTTGCCTTGCACTTTGTGCCAAGCGTGTTGCCGCCAGAGAACATGCGCTCTGAGTTTGCCGCGTTGAACAGCCAGGACGACGAGGACGTTGTCTAAGTTGCTAAGAGCTGTGGTCACTGTGTCGTTTTGCAGTAGAAATACAAATGTGATAGCAGATAATGTAGTGCGGAGAGGACAGCAGTGAGCCGATGACGGCAAGTAGCACACTGAGTAAGAAGGCTGTTAGAGCACAAACCTTTGAACTTTATGCACCGTAAAGTACTGCTCTATGCTATTCCAGTGTACCATATCATTGAAATGTTTCATTACACTATGTTTACTATATTACTCCAACGCGCAACTCCATCATTCTACCTTGGTGCTTCTTTCTGCCTAGCATACTTCCTCAATATGCTGTGCCTCGCTGTGGGTGCGTTACCGCTTGAGTCAATTAGAAAGAATCGAAGCTCATTCAGTGACTATACACTACTAAAACTTTGGTTCAAAACCTTTGTTTGGTCCGGTTACCACATCCCCGTCTTTTTTTGGCACCTTGTGCGGGACCCATGGCCCCGTTAACATGCAGCTGCACGTCAAAACTCCACTTTGAAGCTTTAATTGGCCCAGCCGCGAGCCCCAAGTCGGAGCGTCACGGAACCAAGCGGAATTTCGATTTAACCAGCCCAATGAAATATCACTCCGGCTGGTTTTGCAATAATAGAAGAAAAGTTGACCCAACCTTCATTCAAACATACCCCCTGTCGTTATTTTTGTCGTTACTGCTTTGCCAAAGACCATTCGCCAGCCGATGAATATAAGTAGAGAGTGAGTAAAAAACATATAAAAACATTCAAGTTGACAGAAACTACCTACAGAAATGAATTGCCAATTTATTTCCAACTCAATTGAATGGGCAGCGGTATAGCATGGTCAGGTAACGCAAAGCGGCCTTTAACATGCACTCAATATAGGGCTGTGTAGATGGTGATGGGAGCGCAGTACACTACAACATGCAGCAGGTATCACCAAAAGTGCATCAGCAGTCTATTTGTAGTTACGAAAAACCAGAGACGCAGTCTGAAAGGGTGTAGACGGTGCTTCAGAGAAAAAGCAATCGCCATGCTTCACGAAGGAAGACTGTGTGTCACAGAGAGGTGGTCGATGAGTAACATAAGGTGAAAAGCTTTAGGCTCAAGACAGTGCCACGAGACAATTCCAAGACAAGAAAATTATTTTCAACCACGAGTTTATCAAGGGTATGGTGTCTAAGTAAAGTATAAGGAGGACGCTTTGTGTTAGTGAAAATGAGGGTGAGAGCACTTAGAACATGCAAAAGAGAAGAGGCCGCCTCCTTGGATGGGAGGACCTCTCCCCTTTTTGAAAGGCGAGATGGGATTTTGTATTGGCATTATCCCGGTGTATACAGGGGCGGCCGAAATTCAAACCCTGATACCCTTGGGAAACGCAAGAGGGGAACTTCGGGGTCTAGGGTCTGCAGCCACTAGACCACGAACCCATCTTCTTTGATACTTTGTTTGCCGCCGGGCCTTGTGCGTTTCTGCAGATACTGAACGGCAGCAGTTTTTCCTTACTTCTGGTCGGCTCCGGGCTCAGGAGGTGCGCGGGTTCCGGGAGTGGTATGCAGGTTTAAGCAGAGGCCAACATCAGCCTGAGAAGGCATGACGACAGTGAAGCAATGCACTGACGCAGCCAGTGGGTAGCGGAAACTTACGTTCGCAATTTGCGGTGCTCTAGGTAGTTGAAAACTGATATAGTGAATATGTCGATTATCGCAGCTCCCTCGGTTGATGAGCAATGCAGTGCGGCAAACAGTCTTGCACTACGAAGAAGGGCTATGCTGTAGTGGCATAGCTGCCAGCTGCTGTAATGTAGACAGCTCGTGGCACCGCCAATTGCTTTGGCACGCTAAGACAGACTACTGCTTGCCAGCTCGCATCGACGACATGTACAGGTTTCTCAAAATAGTCTTAGCCGCCTTGGTTTCACATGTTCTCCACCGTTTTGGCACCAACAAGACGTTAGGCCAGTTTGGTAGTGGTGAATAGCAGTTGTTGTATCATCTATTGCTGCTTGCTTTGTGGTATCATCTATTGTTGCTTGCTTTGTGGTATCATCTATAATCGTTGCTTGCTTACTGATTCTTGTCAAGCGTCACTTGTACATGCATGCTGAGTTACTTCGCAGGAGCGATAGAACTGTGGAGAATCTCTGTGCCAATCGCAGCGCCTCGTCTTCGACCCGACACTGCTCAGAAGAACAATCCTAGCTCCTGCGCACCGACCCCCGCTGTGTTCACATCGGTGCTCTCCCCGCCCTCCCTGCTCTCATCCTGCGTCGTCTCCTCGTCGTATCCGCTCTCCTCCAAATCATGCAATATATCATTGATACTCTTCACCCGCCCCGTGTCTCTCTGGAACATCTCCAACACATTGCCATACTTCGACGAATCCTTTTGGGCTGGCGCCCGTCGGGCCCTCTTCTTAGGCCCGCTCTCGGCACTCCTTATCACCTCCATCAACTCGTTTTTATTGAATACACCCTCCTGGTCATCGTCGCTCATCGCCAACTCCAAAATCACAAACTCGATCACCGTAGCTGCCTTCTGCTTGCTCTCCTCGATCCCCACCTTGGTCATCAAGTGCACACTGGTGATCCCCTTGGCATCCCGCTGGATCCGCACGTGAGAACTTAGCCGAACAGCCCGCATGACCTGCTTCAAGCTCTCAAAGCTGTAGATGCTGATCACAAAGTCGTTCTTGCTCTCCTCTAGTCTCCCATGTTCATCACGTTTCTTGATGATCAAGTCTTCCTCGGAGAATACAAACGCTGAGTAGCCAATCTCGCCCCTCGAGATAAACATCAACTTGTTCACCTCCACCCGCTCGTTGTACAAATTCCGCTGAGAGCTCAAACTGTTCAGCGCATATATGTAGACTTCCTCACTATTGAGGTCCTTCAAGTTGGTCATCCCGTCGTACACAACCTCGGCGTCAATGCTCACCGCCATCACCACTTCCTCCAAATCTAACACAAGCAACTCGTTCGCGCTCCCGCCGTCCACAAACGTCGCAAACTCGCACCGCTCTGTCATGAGCTTGTCCGAGAATGTCACCACAAACGGCGTTCCACTACCGTCGTAGCTCATGGTACAGCTGACTCGGCTCTCCTTGCTTGGCTTGCCGCTGGTGAATATACTGAGCGACTCAACGAGGCCGCGCAAGTTGAGACCCACCCGGGTCGTGGCCTGTGCTGCCCGGCGCATGGCTCTGATCTGGTGCAGCAAGTCAGATGAGACGTCCGTGGAAGAATCTCCATTGTCTGAGTGATCATCAGGATTAGCGCTGCTGCTCTCTTCCGCTACCCCATTATACTCATAACTTTCAAACAACCCCTTGTCAAATGTCGCGGTCATTCGCACAGTGTGCGCGCTCTCCACTGAGAAGATCAACCCGTCAGGGCCGAGGTAAACATTCCCCGTCAGCCCCAATCCGGTGATCGCCAGCAAAACAGACGTTACGTGTGCGACGTCATGTGTAAGTGCCAGAAAGAGGGGCATCAAAGAATAAATAGAGAACGCCGTCCAACTTGGCTTATCGGTTACTCGTTGTTAGTTCTTATTCTCGCGATGACGCTTCACATCTCAAGATGTCACGTGACAAAATTCACTGCTCCCATCAGACACTGCATCTTTGACCCAAGTCTTCTTCTGCTAAATGTCCGAGAAAGACCACCAATACTACCCTGTGGTACTCCAGGCAGACTGTCGGACGTTCCAGGCGGGTTTTGCGGGTGATCCGGCACCACTGGTGACGTTACCGGTGGACAGCCCCGCACTACATTACAAGCAGCCCCCGGAGAGGCAGTACAGTGCGGACGAAATGGCGTGCATGGAAAGTACACACCTGGAGACATTTGCAGAGCTTGCTGAAGTGAAACCCCTACTGTTGAGCCAAGAGCAGTATAAAATATGGCACCAGGTCGCCTCTGTGTTTACTGACGACCACGTGAGCCGGCGCTGGTTGTGGCATTTGGACACCCTCCAGGACCAGAGCTTCCGGCGCCACCGCACATCGTTTGACCTTGCGCTGCGGATCTGCCTGATAATATACAGCGAGCATCTTTTTGTGGATGCCAAGCGGTGCAAGGTGATAGTGCCCGTGTCCATGAGCTTGCCGTTGCACGTGAAACAGCAGCTTGCTTCGCTGCTCTTGGACCATGTTAGGTCCAAGTCGGTAATATTTTTGCCTGACGTGGTGCTCAGTGTGATCAGTGCGGGCTCTACGAGCGGACTTGTGATTGATCTAGGCTGGGACTCGGTGTCCGTCTCCCCGGTGTACGATCTCCGGTGCTTGTACAAGGAGCTGAGAAGCACTTTGAAGGGCTCGGGGAAGCAATTGCACTACAAGATTCTAGAGTCGCTTCTAGTTACCGAAAATGGGGTGCTAGGGTTGCCAACAAGCAATTCCGAGGTTTTTTCATTCGTTCAGAACTTTATTCAAGAGGTGGTCTATTGTGACAACAAAGCAGAACAATCAACTGCCAGGTCCACCACACAATTCACCACACGGGGCGTCACGCTACCGAACGGTCTTCGTCACAGCATTCTTGAACTGCTTTTCTTCGAAGAATCACCATCTCCTGACATTGACGAGGTCCCGATAACACAGCTCATCCAGGACGTAGTAGCGTCACTCTCCATCGACCTCCGCTCCGACATTGCGAGCAAACTCATATTCACGGGTCCCCTTTCTCATATTCCAGGCTTGAAGTCCAGGATACTAATGGAGCTCCGCAAAGCCGGTGGCACATACAATGCTATTATCTCGCTCGGGCCCTGGGCAGGAGCTAGCATATACTGCTCCACGCGGCTCATGAACCCGTCGATCAAGACAAAGGTGAGAGAGTTGAACCGTGACGATCGGATTGTAGACTGGATCGATCAGTTGTATGTTAGCTAGGCAGCGCCGAATTCAAGACTCGGGCAGTGCATTGGCGAAGCCAATGTGCTGCGATGATTTGCTTTTGTTTGCTAGCTGTTATTGTTTGGCTCTTGCTATTTAGTAGCCATTCAACAAGTTGACACACATACCAGCCTATCGACCCCCATGCGCACTTGGCGATCTCTTGCTTTTCCTTTTGCACCAACTTTCATCTACATGTACAATAGAAACACTTGCATAATTGACGTAAAACAGTAAATCAAATTCGAAACTAGCAACAAATCTCACTACCAAGTAGAGTTGCCATACCTCAGCACCCATATGCCTCGACTGCCGCAACCTACTTCCTATTTCAAAGGTGGTATTCTGCTGTCGTACTCAATAGCTACCTGAGCACCATCAGATCACATTGGCTCCCCCAATGCAATGCTTGGCTACAACCAACGCTCATCTCTCACCTCTGACGCCAAAAACGAATACTCCTTACGGCCCGCCGACTGATACCCCAAGACACTCCCGATGTCAGCCCCGCTGACTGGGTATGGCATCATCTCGGTGTTGTCCTGGCCAAGCAAGTAGTCCTCCGTAGTCTCTCTGGCTCCCTGGGGCTTGACAAGGTCGGGGTAGAGAAACTGCAACCACGGGTATCTGTCCAACTTTCTTCTGCCGAACCATCTTCTCCACCAGTGGGAGTGCGGGCCCTCGGTCTCGGCGTCGTTGTTCACAGACAGCCGGCCCACCTCGTAGTCTAAGATTGACAACAACTTCTCGTCGTCGGACTCGAGGCCCTCGTCAGTGTGGTAGAACGGCGCGGCTCTCAAATTTCTGGCGGGCAAGAGCGAGGACAAGTCGAGCGGGGCGTCGTTCGGCAACAAGATCTGTCTGGCTTCGAGCGGGGCGGGACGACGATTGGCGGGAGCTTTCAACTTATTTGACTCTCCCAAAGCGAGTCTGGACGACAACTCGGATATTCTTAAAGTCGACAAAGCACTTGGAAGTGACAACGTGTCAATGCTCGGCTGCGTGCTTGGCTGCATGCTGGGCGGCAAGCTGAGCGGGCCCTCTGGGTAATACATGCCCATGGCCAACGGCTTGGACAAGGACAGCTCCGTCTCGAGACTTGGCTCGTCAAAGTGCTGCTTTCCATTTGCGTACACCGGCTCGGGCTTCTCGAGGAAACTCGCCGATGTGCCGACCTCGTCGCTTGCACATCTGCTGCTGAGCTGGCTGCCGAGCCGGCTATAGCTGAGGTAGTCATCATATGGAGAGGCCTTGTGGGAGCCCAGCGGTTTCGTAGAACTCGACGGGATCCGGAATTTGACGTCGTAATATATACTTCTATTAATCGGAGTCGGGATCTGGCTCGGTGCGAATGCTGGGGCGTGTCCAGTTCTGGTCTTGCCTAAGTTCTGGTCGCCCAATCTCTTGTACAGCACTCTGGGTGGAGTGCTAACATTCTGATTCAAGTTTCTTAATCCCGGAGCGGACTTGTTCTGGACGGCTGCCCGAGAGGCCGAAAACGGCTTGCTCCGAATTTTCTGGGACCCGGGACCATGCTCATTCGATGCACTGAGGTAGTTCTCGTCGGCAAACGGCTCGGGAGCGTAGTAATATTGCGACATGGTCTAGCAGGGCTAAGCGAGGCCAGGCGGTGTCTAGGAACTGGTAGTCGACACAGACTAAGACAGGGGCAAAGTCAGGCACAGATATACAAACAGCTGTTGTCGCAGAAACAAGAAAAGTGATACAGTACAGCACAGTACAACGGGTCAACTCGAAAGTGCAACTGGTGTTGAAGACACCCTATCTATCTATACACAAAAAAAAACCGTAGCTAATTAGAACTGCAGCGCGCAGGCAGCGGGCGGCTGCAGCCAGGCGAGCATGCACGCAGGGAGCGGCCCAAAACGCATGCAGCGGAGTGCTTTCCAAGCACACACCAAGCACACACAATATAAAGTGACACAATATAAAGTGACAATCACGTAAGTCAGGTCTTGATAAGATGACTAGATTTTCATCCAACGCAGCATTGAAATGCGTCTTCCAAATACCACGCGTTGACACGTCAGTCGTGATATGCTCAACCGCATTGCCTTGCTGCGCTCGCCAATGCTCTACTCTGCTCTACCATGCTCTGCTTAGTAGAAACCACCCCCGCTGAACCCGCCAAATCCACCACCGCTTCCCCCGTTCCCGCCAAGCCCACCCCCAAAGTTGCCGCCTAGACCTCCGCCTAGACCACCCCTGCCTCCCCTGCTCTGGCTGCTTCTTCTACGTCCCAACAGGGTCCCCGGCAACCCTTGGCCAATCAAGTCCAAGCTGCTGTCCTCGCCGCCAAACACAGGATCGTCCCAGCGCGCCCCGGGTGGGCGACGCAAGTCAAATCCACTTCCCCCAGTGTTCCCGCCCCCAGGATGAAACAACGGGTCGTCGGCGGTCGGGTGCATGCCGCCAAGCAGACCACCTTGCAAGGGGTCGATGAAGCTGCGCATCGACGGGTCGCGGCCAATGCCAGCCGGATACAAGTCCTGCGAGCCGACGGCGGAAGGAACACCACCAGCAGAACGATTGTCCGCACTTCTGTTACTTTCTTGCAAGAGCTGGTGCTCGTCCTCAAAGCCCGGCGGGTCGTTGACGTTGTGCGGCTTCGACCGCGAGGGATTTCCACCCTTTGGCAACTTCAATTTCGAAGTGTCATCGGCGAGCCCAAAGATAGGCAGCTCGCCCTTCGCTGGCTCACTCTCTTGCAACCGCAGGGCCAATTCCTCCGACGCCTGCTTCTGGCTCTCTGACTGCAGTGTCTCGGACTCTTGTTGATCAGCAAGAACACTATTCAATTGGCTGGCCAAAGCCTTGCCAAGTGCCAGCTCGTCAATATCGTCCCCGCTGCTGGCAAACTCCTTCAAATTGAGTTGCCCACTCTTGATTATGCTGTCCCCCCGCATCACGTTGAGAATCACCGTCTCACCAACTGCATTTAGCACCAACTTCGCGCGACTCTCCAACAGAACCACCGCAGATTCGCTCCCGTGCACCTGGGACGTGCTGTTCAACCCGTGGACCGCATAGGCCCAGTCTTTAATCGCATTTACGAGATTCGCGAACTTCCCCATGTTTGAGGAGGAACGGAGAAGTGGCGATGAGATTATATACCAGGGTGTCGGACGTGGGGCACGTGACTGAGGGGATGAGCTGGGTTTGTTGGGCAGCGGCCAGCTCCGCAATTGCCTTGCAGCAGATCATGGTGTAGTGTGGAGTAGTTTGCTACTTTGCATCACACAATGCTGTGATGCAAAGTACGCGCTACGTCATATTTAATGCATATCCGGCCGTTAATAACCTTTGACCAACAGTGATCCCGTTGAACTCCTAGTCTACATTTCATTAATGGTCATGATATTATTTGTTGTCATATGTTGTGGACGTGTGACATAGAGCACATGCCCTAAGCAGGCCAAGCATGATGCGAAGGCTGTGCTGAGCGACAATCCTCAGTGGCATGCCAACACAGCAGTCTATGTAAGTGAGTGGCTAGAGCTAATTATGATAAGCCTGGCCGTTGCCAACAACACAATAGTTGGCAACCCTTGTGTGTACGCTTGCACACGCGGCTATTGCCACTTGCAATGCTCTGCTCACTTCCTCGTATCATTTACAATCTCCAGCTTGCTCACCACCCGCAACCTGCTCCCCCCCAGCTTCGCCGGGCCTACTCCGTGCTTGCACACCAACGTCACCGGAAACGCAATCGCCGATCTCGTGTGGATCGGATGGTACGGATAATGGTTGTACTTGTGCTGGTTCTGCTGGGTCTTCCGCTTGACCACCACGTCAAACCGCCGCCGCGGGTTGAACCAGTACATGCGGCCAAAAACCGGCGCCTTGTTCCCCCGCGGCTTCAACACCAACGTGTCTGCCAAACCAAACCGTTCAATCGTGGTGTAGAGCTGGTGCAGGAGACTCGCGCAGAGTCGGCGGATATTCCGAATATAGCTGCGCGCAAACCGCCGCTTGTTGTGGTCGGTCTCCCTGTTCTGGTAAAGCATCTCGAACAAGATCCGGGTCTCTTTCAAAAAAATCTTGTGCAATTTTCTCCGAAGCATCTGCTCATTGGCAATGCTCTTGCGCTGGAAAAAAATGTATTTTGGCAAGAGGTAGATCGGGGTCTTGGTGAGCAACTCAGTGTTGTACTTGTCTCTGAGCTCCTTGTTCAACTTGGCCTTGTAGCTGCTGATGGTATGCTGCAACTGCAACTCCTTTTCAAATATAAACCGCGAGTTCACGTCGTCGTTCTGGAGAAACTCCCACATGTAGTCGCGGTTCACATACTCGTCCTCCGTCTTGCTCAGGCTCATCTTCTTCTCCCGTGGCCTGTCCCGTGGAACGCTGCCCCCGTCGTCCACCAATGAGCTGTGGACCTTGAATTTTATAAAGTTTTGCCTCTTACTCGCCCGCTTCGGCATTTGCTCCGGAGGCTTGAAAAACCCGAGCTTTCTCACGGTGTCGCGCGGCACTTTCGAGAACGCATTGTCGTTGTATAGTAGTCCGCCCGCCAGGGCGTCCCACGGTATGAGTTTCTCGTCGCTGTCTTGGGATAGGCCCGCGAGCTCCTCTTCAAACTCCGCAAGGTCCGGCTTGCGCTCGGCTTGTTCGTAGTTCGAACCGAGAAAGAGCGGCCTGTATCCGGCAAAGAGGCCCTCCATGTTCATAGCTGGGGTTAGTAAATGTAGAGCATGCAAAATTGCGACGAGGCAAGGCATGGAAGCAAGGCATGGAAGCAAGACATGGAAGCAAGGCATTTGAAGCATTACATTAGCAATGAATAAATGCAAATCCACACTATTAATGCCTTTCTCATCGCCTTTCTCATTGCCTTTGCCACTGCTGGGCTTACTGCAGGCGGCAATCGCATATGCCATAAGCAGAGGCAAGGGCCGCAGAGTACGCGCCCTCATTGCTGCTACTCACTTTTCTTGGTGATGTGATGGGTCTCCTTGACCCGGGGTAACCGCCGCTTGGTCTGGGTGGCCACAAACCGGCGCGCTTGCAACTGGAGAGCGGGATGGATCATGGTGGAGTCCTGTGGAATCAGATAGTCGGCAGATACCGATGGCAGTGGCCAAATCACGTGACGCAGGGTGGTCAAACGTGGGGCCATCACTGACAGAGGGCAATTGATAGATACGTTACTTCCGATTGCCAAATGAGCTTCCAAGAATACAAATTGTCGACAGAGCTCACTGGTCACGACCAGGACGTGAAAGACGTGGCCACTTTGGGAGACAAGTGGATTGTCAGTGCGTCGCGCGACGGCACTGTGGTGGCGTGGGAAAGAGAACAGGACGGGTCGTGGAGCAAGCACCTCAAAGTCCAGCTGGACAAGTTTGTGAATGCGGTGGCCATTGACCAGCACTCCGAGACCAAGCAGCAGTATATTTTGAGCGGCGGGCAAGACAGTTTGGTCAGCCTCACTCCATTGGACGCCCAGGGGCCCTCTGACACTGTTGTGCCTGAGCCAAGCTATGTGTTGGTTGGCCACGAGAAGAACGTCTGTTCGATCAGTGTCTCTAGTGGCTCGGGCCGCGTGGTGAGCGGGTCTTGGGACACCACTGCGATTGTGTGGGAGAACATGGAGCCGCGCCACCGGTTGGAGGGCCACCAGGCCGCTGTGTGGGACGCCAAGTTTGTCGATGCCGAGACGGTGTTGACGTGCTCTGCAGACAGAACCGTGAAGCTCTGGCGGGGCGGGAAGTTGGCCAAGACTTATAGTGGACTCCATGAGGACGTGATCCGGAGCTTGGCGGTGGTGTCGAAGAGCCAGTTCTTGAGTGCCAGCAACGATGGGAAGATCAAGTTGGTCGATATCGAGAGTGGCAATGTCGTGAGAGAGTTCACAGGGCACAACAGTTTTATCTACAAAATCAGATTGCTCAATTCGAAGACTTTGATCAGCTGCGGTGAAGACAAGACGGTCAAGTTGTGGGACCTCTCCTCTGGCCAGGCGTTGCAGACGATCTTTGTCCCGTGCATTTCGGTGTGGACCCTTGCAGTGCTTGGCAACAACGACATTGTTGTCGGCGGCAGCGACGCCGTTGTCCGGGTGTTTTCTGCGAATTCTCTCCGCATAGACGAGCACGCGCACCAGGAGCTTGTCGCCAAGACGCAGCTGCAATCGGTTCTGACCAACCAGATCGACGACCTGAAACTCGCCGATAAAGACGTCTTGCAGCGCCCAGGCGACAAGGAGGGGAGAGTAGTGATGGCCAAGTCTGACTCGGGAATCATTGAGGCCCACCAGTGGTCGAACCGCCGCTGGGAGAAGCTTGGCGAAGTTGTTGGGGGTGCGGGTGGCACGAGTAACAACTTACAGTCGAGCGGGAAGAAAGTGGAGCACGAGGGGAAGAAGTACGACTACGTGTTTGATGTTGATGTCAAGGAAGGAGCTCCAGCGTTGAAGTTGCCGTTCAACCTTACCGATAATCCACACAGTGTGGCTGCCAAGTTCCTCGTTGACAACGAGTTGCCGCAGAGCTACCAGCAGCAGGTCGTTGAGTTCATTTTGACCAACACCCAGGGCGTGGAGTTGGGTCAGCCCGCGCCTGTTGAAAATCCGTTTGCCGATCGGACGCCACAGAAGGAGGAGTACACCTCGTTTGCCACTTTCAAAAAAGAGCTCCTTGTGAAGGGCCTTACCAAATACAACTCTGAGGTTGAGGACATTTCTGCGAAGTTGTCGAATGGCGATTTATCGGAGATCGCCACTTTACTCGACGACGTGAGCAGTGCAAAGAACTGCGAGGCGTTGTACGACTTGCTCAGCGGCGTGATCTCGCGCGGCGCTCTCGTGGGGCTTGACATCTTGCGGATCATTATTGGTCAGTTGGAGAAGAAGGACGAGGTGAACCACGTCATATTTGAGGAGTTGCGCATCTTGGACAAGCAGAGCGTGACCAACAGCGACGTCGCGAAGCTCGTGATGGTGTTGCGGTGCGTGTGCAACCAGTTTGGAAGCGGCGTTCCGCCGAGCCGGAGCGTGGTCAACGTGCCGATTTTGGAACATTTTTACCGGACCAGAGTCGGTCCGAGCACCGAGGTGAAGGACACGGTGAAGCAGAAGTTGCAGGTGACGACCGAGGCGTTGAAGCGGAATTATCGGTTGGCCAGAGACTGATGCAGTGTAGTGGCGAACCGCGTCGTTACTAACCTTAAGCAGGTGACCGGCTTTGGTGTATCGAATTGCAGGGTTAGACGTGAATTAATCGAGCTACTTCTAAACTTGTGTAGGACATGAAGGGCTCTGCGGACAGCAGAGCTTACTAGGCAACTATCCATACGATAGATGCAAAAAAAAAACCATCTCAAGTTGTCAGCCTCTTACAAAATTTATGCAACTGCCTGGAATTATGTGTGATTACTTTGTTATTTATATCGGGGTATCATTTTCTTTCATCTGACTGGGTCTCCGATGCCCATCGATATCATAGGCGGTGTATAGTAGGCACGTAATAGGGCAATGGCGAGCACAGCAGCTGTGATCTGCCGCTATCTAAGTCGTATTTACCGAGCAATATTGTAGGAAATACCAGTATTTGTGGATGTTTGTGCTATAAAACCACGGGTGCCACTATAATTTCGACTCGCTGCGCATCAGTCGCTCCGCTAGGGCACGGCTACTGCTCATTCTCCATCGCCTTCTTGATAACAGCAATCACCGCCGAACTCTGAATCTGAGTATCGCCACCCTTACTGATACCGTATTCGATCTCACTCAATCCTTTCAATATGTCGATCCTCGTCTGGGGCTTCAACTCGTAGCTGTCCAACGCCGTCACAAAGCCCTCGAGGATGTCCACCAAAGCAATACCCTGCACCTTGATAACTTTTTCAAAGTACAAGTAGGCCGTCGTAAAGTCCTCTTTGAGCACCGAGTCAAGAAGTCTGCTTATATCCTCCGGATCGGCGTTCCCAATACACTCGTACACCATCTGCTTGGTGATCTCGTCCTTCTCTGGGTCGTCCAACGCACTCTGGCACGCCTGTAACACGTTGAGCGATTTACGCATATCGCCCTTAGACAACGCCATCAACGCGGCAACCGCGTCGTCAGTGACCCGCAACTTCTCCTGCTGCATCACATGCTCGAGTCTGCCCTTGATGGCCTCTTGCTGCAACGGCTGGAAACGGAACCGCGTGCATCTGGACAAAAGCGCAGGGTTCAACTTGTGTGCGTAGTTGGCAAGAATCACGAACCGCGCGTTGTTGGTGTATTTTTCAATAATCCGTCTGAGTGCGTTCTGGGCGACGTTGGTCATGGAGTCTGCCTCGTCAAGGATGATCAACTTGAACCCTCTGTTGAAGATCTGCATCGTACTGGCAAAGTTCTTGACCTGCAGTCTGACCACGTCAATGCCACGGTCATCCGACGCGTTCAACTCGAGGATCATCAGCTTGTAGTGCTTGTCACCGTATATCTTGCGGGCCATGGCTAGCACGGTGGAAGTCTTTCCGGTACCTGGAGGGCCGTAGAACAAAAGATGCGGCAATTTTCCCTCTTCAACGAAACGGTCCAATGTAGCAACAATATCCTTTTGACCGGAGATGTCATCCATAGACGACGGCCGATATTTCTCAACCCATGGTAAGTTTTCAGCGTTTCTAGACATTTTGGAGAGGGCAGTTGAGAGGTCCGAAGTTCATCGAAAGACGTGTGTCGCGGCTGAAAAATGCTCTAGGCGTTAGGCGTCAGTCACGTGGAATAAGTAGGGTCGATGATCATTGTGGGGAGCAAAAGAGGTCTGCTGGGCACTGCTTAGAAGCACTGCTGGCTTAAAAAATAATCGGTCTTTGTCTATTACTGCGTATTCAGCAGCATTCCTGACGGACAATAGATGATTTTAATACATGTCGGGGCGGGGAAACACAGCGATGAGAACGGCGCACGGTACAGGAAGTTGGTGAGTAGGGCCTGCAGTAAGGGCCAGAAAGTCATCGACAAATGTCTCAATGAGACTCACAATGCTCCCATTAACAATAATGGACGTGGCGACGGAATGGGGTTTGATACTTTACTTTTATCGTTGAGTGTCGCTGCCAAAATTGTGGAGCTGGACCCGACGACAAACTGTTCGGTAGGGTCCAACTTGAGCAGAGACGGCACGGTGTATAATGATGCCAGCGTGCTATATCACAATGGTCAGCAACACCGCAATGAGTTTTTTGGCGTGACGAACATCACGAGGTTCAAGTATCCCATATCCAGGGCATTGCACTTGTGGCAGCGGAGGGAGATTGGCCAGGGCGACGAACACCTAGGTGTGACAAAGCCAACCCTCATGTTAGATAGCGAACTGGTTCAAACCAGTGACTTCTTCCAAGAGGAGATGGTTGCAAACGAGAAGCTTATAACTAAGAAGAGTCGTGCCCAGTTTGATTACTGGTCCAAAGCTGCTGCGCAGAAGAACCTCGAGGAAAGCAGGTGTGAAGAAGCTGACGCCGAACCTAGCACACGCCCCTCAGACACGATAGGTGTCTTAATAGTGCACGGAAGCCAAGCAGTCAGTGGGCTGTCATCAGGCGGCAACTTGTTGAAGGACGCGGGCCGGATCGGGTGTGCCGCAGTGAAAGGCGCCGCCCTCTTTTCAATGGGCAGCGAAGAGTTGCCTCAGTTTGAATATTTCATTCAGCCAAAATTGGATGATGTTCTTGAATCTGACGGCGAGCCTGGCATTGTTTACATTGCGAGCTTTATGGCCTCTGGCCGGGGCGAGGACATCATTGACATGGACCTCTGTCGCGCTGCATGCAGCTACATGTTGCACGATCTACACTTTGGCGGAGGCGAAGTGAGCTCTGATGTTTTGGTGAAAGCCATAAGAAAAGCTGCGAAACATACAGGGAAGCCAGAAACCAACGCAGCTGGTTACGTGGGCGTGGTGGGGTTTATTCAGCAAATCCGCTACAGAACCCGGGAGTTTCTCTCTTCCAAAGTGGTGTATGCCCACAGCACGGAGTCTTTTATTTTTGGCTTTCGCTCAACAAAAACTTTTGAGTACATATTTTCCAAGTCCAAGCAGGTGGGAAAGTTCACGCATGGGACGTTGAGGGTTGGTTAGTCAAAACCTGGCTCAGTCGAATATGGGACAACGTGCCATGGACGCGTCGTGCCAATCAAGGCGGCTAAAGTAAGCGACGTCAAACGCCTGCCAAAATACGGTGCTCGGGACCCGGGTAACGCCCAATTTTTCTGCAGGAACTTTGCATGTGCCTCTGTTCCGGACATAAACGTTGGCCCGGAGAAAATATCCTATGACTGTTTAAATCGATTCTGAATCTCCTTTTTTTGCTCAAAATTATACAAAGTTTCAAAGTTGCAAATGCCCGGAAAAAATCCCGTGAGCCGGCTCACCATGGGGTTGAAGAAGCTCGGCGTGTCTCTGTCTGACTCGCTGTTCAACGACAGTAAGGAATCGCTTGCGGAGGCCGGGGACCGGCTTGCCTCGCTCACGGCAGCGAAACAGGGAGCTCAGGAGCTTGAGAACTCAAACGACGATCCTGTGGAGTTTGTGGATTTCGACAGCGGACCGTCCAGTATCCCTCGCAGAAGAAGCTCAGTCGCGCGGCGTCTTTCTGTGGGGTCGTTTGCCGGGAGTGTCAAGATCGAGCTTGGAGATAGCAACTCGGTGACGTCGCAGGTTGTTTATAACGCAGCGGATGCCGAGGACGAAGGTACGCAAATCTCTGATTTTGATCCCGTGACGATGTTGGGACAGGGCGCGTACGGAAAAGTGTTGCTCGTGCGGCACCGCGCGTCGGGCAAATTGTTTGCGCAAAAACAGTTGAAGAAGGCGTCTATTTTGGTTGCTGCGAAGACACAATCGTCATTAGCCAAACCGAACGACGCGAAGCTGTCGATTGACAAGAAGATCGAGAGAACTATGGCCGAGAGAGACATTCTAGCCAAGATCCGGCACCGCTTTATAGTGAAACTCTTTTACGCTTTGCAGGATGCCAACAAGATATATCTTTATCTTGGTTTTGTGCCTGGCGGAGAGTTGTTCCACCACTTGAATTCTAACAACTTCTTTGATGAGAAAATCACAGCCTTTTATGCTGCAGAGATTACGTTAGCCTTGCTCCATCTCCACAAGGTCGGAGTCGTGTACCGCGACTTGAAACCTGAGAACTGCCTTCTTGCCGCAAACGGGCATTTAGTGTTGACCGATTTTGGATTGTCCAAGATCAGCACCGAGCAGGACGCCCGGTGTAGCAGCATTATAGGGACACCAGAATACATGGCTCCCGAGGTGTTGCGCGGAGAGGATTATAGCTATGGAGTTGATTGGTGGTCGTTGGGGACTGTCATCTTCGACATGTTGAGCGGTAAGCCGCCGTTCACGGGCAACAACCACAAGGCGATCAGCAATAAGATTCTCAAGGACAAAGTCAAGCATCCATTCTACTTTACGAACGAGACCAAGGGCGTGCTCAACAAGTTGCTTGTCAAGAATCCACTCAAGCGCATGGATGTCGACAAAGAGCCGGAGAAATTCAAGAAGATGCCGTTTTTCAGAAAGGTGCCCTGGGACTTGTTGGGAGACGACGAGAAGTACACGCAGGTGCCGGCACCAGTGGTGCCGATCATCACCGACGAGGGGCTTGCCGAGAACTTTGACGAGGAGTTCACGTCGATGAGAATTAGTAATTATGATCTTGAGTCGGCGTCGAGCAACACTACGCGGCCGGACTACGATGAGGAGATCTTCAATGGGTTTACCTACACGGCGAGTAACAGTTATATCGAGAAGTTTCTCTAGAAGCCTCGGGTTGAAGCTGCTTGTTTGATACTGGTACCAGTGCTCAGAAGTTGCTTGAGGTTTCCACTGCCTGCAGTCCACACCCTGTTGAGGACAGTGCATCACTCACCAGCAGCCATTCAACAACCAAGACAAAGTCTTATTTACGTTTACATTCCAGTTCATAGAGCCAAGTTAATATGCTAAAGTAATTCGCCAAGGTAATCTTCGTAGTAATATTCCTTCGTGGATGTAATCTAGCGGTCTGGGCCGCGTGAGATGGCTCTGTCTGACACGTGACTGTCGTGCATATCAACGGTGGACAAATTCTAGGGTGACAAGTCAATGGCTGCGATGTGGCGGGGCTGGTCCCTAGTACTTCTTTTGATATTTTTTTCCAAAGTCAGTTGCAGCAAGTTTGAGCCATTATGGGAAGACTGCTTCATCAAAAGCAGTCTCCAGATCCCGTTGAGCGCCGAGTGCTCTCAGATCAGTTGCAGGGAGGTGGGGCAAGAACTAGGCGCAGCAGAGGAGAAAAAGTGTCTTGAGATCGAGCACAGCTGGCACCCTGACACGAGGATATTCTCACGGGTGGCCAACTGGCCGCAGAGCCGTTTTGTTCGTCTGTCTTTTGGAAAGAAAGAGAGTAACGACGAAGTCAAACAAGATGTCATAGAACTCTCAGACGGCCGTCGGTTCCGGAACATGGAGAGCGAGGTGGTGGAAATTGTAGAGCCCCGCATCCAGCGCCGGGCAAGTCTCATTGACAACGGGGACGGGCCGAGCAATTCGACCAAGATCCTGGACTGGCAGCCGGTGAGCGACTCGTTGTCTGCGAACCTGACCAAGTACTATCAGTTCAACGTGAACACCACCAATACTGGGTTGTCTTCCTATTACCACATTTTGGTTTTCCTCAGTGGTAATATTTGCACGTTTCTGGGGCTGCCCTCGGATAATAACTTGTTAGTCGTGGACTATGGGTTCGACGAGCAGCTTGTGACGAACCCCGAGAATGCGACCTACGATACTGCTCACTTTTCCTCTGGGTACATGAAAGGGTTGGCGAAGACCGGGACGCCCAGCAACGGCAATGAAACCGATGTGACATTGTACACCCGGTTCACTGCTGGCTGGACGGGGAACCTGTCCGACACTTGGATGTATGAGTTTGGTGTTTCTCAGGAAGATCTCGTCTACCAATGGGACAACAAGCTGTGGATTTCCGTGGTTGACAGCGATCATCAAAGTGTTCTAATTCAAACCGGAAACTTTTCTCATGCCGGATCAATGGTGGCTCCGGCTTACGACTCTTCTCTGGCCTTCAACTACGAGCTATATCTCTACCCATACGAGTCCGAGTTTAACTACTTCCACGGACTTTCCAACAGTTGGTGCGCAGTGCGACGCGGGCCTGCTTTGCTTAGCTCGCTCGAAGACATGGATGTCTCGTACACAAACGGCTCCAACAGCTTGCGACAGCAGTTTTATGCCGCGGGGCTCAATAAGCTGACAGAATACGTGGGGTATGCGGTGCAAACATCAGGACTGCGGGGGTTTGGAGGGACAGTGTTCAAGAAAGTCTTGTTCTCCACACAGAGCTCGGACGCCTGCCAGTTGATCTATGGGCTCGAGTTCTGCAGCAACGTGGCATACTCTGTCCCGGGAAATGCCTCGCTTGTTGCCAACAACGACCTGACTACGCTCAAATATTTGTATGACAACCAAACGGCAGAGTTGTATCAGAACTTTTCCAAAGCGCTAGACCTAGTGGCCTGCAATGCAGCTCCGGACTCCAGTTTTTCGCCTTTGAGAACGTGCCAGGACTGCGCCAAGGCTTACAAGGACTGGCTCTGCGCAGTCTCGATCCCACGGTGTGCCACAAGAAACAGATCCGAGTATCTTTATCGTCCGGTCAACGGGTCGCGCAGTGATTTTATTAACACTAAAATCCAACCTCAGGGCTATTACGAAATGCTCCCCTGTTACAACTCGTGCCACGCCATTGTGCGTGACTGCCCATCGGTGTTCGGGTTTGGGTGCCCAGAAAATACCACACTCAACAACAGAAGCAGTTATTATTGGGATACGGGTGCAGACTACATGACCTGCAACTTTGTGGGCGCTATCACCGCAGACAGTTGGGGCTTCCGCTTGGTTGCCAATTTCAAGGTGGTGCTCGCATGCTTGGCGGTCGTCTTGGCGGTCGTGTAGCACACTGGCAGAGCCCTAAAATATTTTCCCAGTGGCAACAGCCATCTAGGTTTTCCACTTATAGCACACACTTCACACCATTGGTGATCACAAACATTATCGATACCTATGCATTGTCTTATTATCCGTAGCTTTATTTCTCAGCAACTGGTTCAGAAGCCAGTTCAGTTGCCTCCTCCGTAGGTTTGGCCCCCTTCTGTCTCTTCGCCTCTGGCTGCTCCTTTTCAGCCAAAGCTCTCTTCTCGCCAGTAGCAGCTTCTGCCGTCTCATCCTTCGGCTCCTCCTCTGTCTTCGCAACATTCTCACCAGTCTCCTCCAACCCAGCCTTTGCATTCTCCAACTCCTCCTTGATGGAAATGTCGGAGCCCTCATCTAGCACCTTCTTCAACACTTTGCCCCACACGGCTTCCGGGTAGTTCTCAAAGTCACTGATAGAGAAACTGTTTTTGCCCAACTCCCACTCGGCTTGCTTGGTCCGGATAAGTTGGGTCATGTACGCAGAACTCAGCAACGCTTTTCCAATGTCACTCACAAGAGAGCGAATGTATGTGCCAGAAGACACTTTGGCGACAAAGTGGATCATTGGAGGCACGTAATCCTCGGCCTGTGTGAGCTTCTCGGCTTCCTCAGTGAGCGGCTTTGGAGCTTCTGGGAAGTCGACCTCTTTGTTGGCAGCCGCACACTTGTCCTGATACTGCTGAGAAAAATGGAGCTGGTCGTTGTTGATGTTGCCTGTTTCAGCAAGTTTGGAGGTGATCGGAACGCCGTCCTCGTCCAACTCAGACTGTTTCAACTTGAATTCATGATCAGTAGTCAACAAACTGTCTTCAAAGAACGTCAATTCATCGACTTTCACTTGTCTTGACTTGATAGGCTTTGGCAACGGCTTACCCTCACGAGCGTACTCGTACAATGGCTTACCATTGATCTTTATGGCCGCAAAGATTGGCGGAGTTTGAGTCAAGTCGCCCACAAACTTCTCCGCAGTGTCAAGAACCATCTGCTTAGTAATGTGCAGCACATCGTTCTTGCTTAAGACCTCTCCTTCTTCATCCCCACTCGTTGTGCTCGCCCCTAACACCGCTTTGGTGTCATACACCTTCACACAGTGGTTCAAGTAGGTCTCGAGCTTCTTTGTTCCAGACCCAATTCCAACCACCAAGACACCCGACGCCATCATGTCAAGCGTTCCGCCGTGTCCCATCTTCACCTTGATAGTGTTCAATACTTTCTTCGAAACTTTCCGGTTCGGGAAGTTCTGTTTGAAATTGCTCAACTTGATCTCCTTCATAGCCTTCAATTCTTCCGCGAAAACCCCCGAGTTGTTGAATATGGTCTGGACCTTAGCCAATATCTGAGCCGAAGAGCTCCCCGAAGGCTTTTCTATGGCAAAGATTCCGTTCATTGTGGTTTTCCGGATGTGTTGCATGCACTGCTAGTTGGTACTTTTCAGGTGCAAAAATATATATGCATCTGCCAAGATCTGCAAATATGCACCAAACGGAGAATTGGCGGTGCTTTATTGACGGCCCTACAAGACACAACCACTGAGATAGTGCCACTAAGTACTGTCGAGATTTCGTACGTCGACTAAAAAAACATTTGTCATTACCAATATATACATCGTTTCTTACCCGAAGTGGACCCAACTACAACAGCACTGGATCAATCGTAAAATCGGTGATCCCCAACAAATCCAAAACCTCGTCGTTCAACAGCAACATCTGGTCAAAGGTCTGGTCACCAGACCCATAGTTTGCATCCAATGTCCCCTGCATCTCTGGGCTCAATGGCAGAAGAAGATGATTGATATTCGAATCTGGTTCTTGCACTTGTGTCTTCTCTGGCTCAACTCTCCGACCGAGATACTCCCACCAGAGCTCCACATCCCTAGCGGTCAAATAGCCGTTGAGATCGCCAACAAGCTCCTTCAACCCAGCAACATTGGACTCCCGGACGTTTACAAGCCGGCTTGCGCAAACGTCCGTGTCATACATCTCAACAGTACTGGCGTATGAGCTTTCAAAGACACTCACCAACTCCTGCAACTTGCGCGCATCAATCCACGGACTGTCCTGGATGAACAAATACTGCTGCTGGTCAGGGTCGTCAATGCCGAGTCTGAATGCTTGATGGAGATTATACTCGCGGTTCTTGTACTCGTCCTGGAGACACAGAAACCAGTACTTGATCACAGTGGCGCCTTTATGCGCCGTGTAGTAGCGCTGAGATCTATTCTCATGAGCTTTCACAATGGTCTCAAATACCCTCAACCCGTGGTTGAACAATTTGTGAAGCAGAATCACAATATCTAATCCCAGAGACTTCGACAAGCGTAGCTTGGGAAGCTGGTATCTGTAAGACAAGAGACGAGTCAAAAACGAACAGAAAGAACGACAGACCTTCTGTAGCAACAGAAGGAATTTGGAGACCACAAAGTAGTCGTAATCAGCAAAGTCGCTCACATAGTGCTCACCAAAACTCATCCAGAACTCCAAAACGTTGAGATTCTCGAGAGTCGATGAAATGAGGCTCTTGTAATTCTGGAAACTCACTTCAAAGTACTCCAGTCCAGCGCTCTCAAGTTCCGAAAAAATCTGACACTTGATGGAGAATGTGAAAGTTGACAAGTTTGCATAATCCTTTGCCTGCCTAATTTTGGAGACAGTGGTCGAATAGTCATACTTAGAAAGATTGAGTTTTCTGCGATGCTTGAAATCACTCATGAGTTCCTTGAAGTTAGGACAATTGGCTTTCACATAGCTATCGATGTCCCAGATGTGACCCTCCAACATCTCGACGGTAGGAGACTCCTTTGGGTTCAAGATCTTGGCAAGCAACTGCCGTATATTAGTGTTGAGCTCGTCCTTTTGAACAATCGACTCAATAACTCCTCTTTCAACGTTCAAATCATGATGATTAGATCCACTGACCAAATCCGCAAGATCAGGATACTTCGTATCAGAAAAATCGCTGTTCAACATAAGAACTCCATCACAATTCATACCTTGCTCAGTGTCCAAATCTATCAAAGTGAACCAGAACTTTCTCCAGAGCTGTAACAAATGAAAGTTCTCGCTTGCGATGTCGCTAAAATTCACCATGTTGTTGAGCGGATCACGGTGTAGTCCCATGACCTGTGCAGACAGAAAGATCATCCCTCCTAATATATTGGACTCTGACCCCGTCGCTCCGTCGCCCTCTTCAAATCCTATAGAGTTGTAGATACGCAAGAAATACAACGCCTGGACGATTCCAACACCAGTCTTTCTTAGAAAATTGAACTTGTTCAAACAGGCGTGGGTGAGATTGAGAAGCAGAGGATCAATTGGATAAGTCTTGAGGTAGCCCCTCTCCAGGGTTTCTGTATCATCTGAGAAAGTGTGAATATATCCACTGAGATAAGAAAGCTTCAACACTACAAGGAGTAACGCGGCATCTGCAAACTTCACTTTGTCTGCGAGCTTAATATTTAGCGTCTCAGCAGAGTCTCCTAGCAACTTTTCAACATCTTCTCTGAATCGCAGCTCGTCTATGAGAGGAAAAAATGGGTAGACATACTTGAAAAACCGATCGATGTAGAGCCGGATGATCTTCGGTGGAGGCAACGCTTGATTAAGCAACTCCTCATACTCTTCGGGAGAAGCCGTGTCTGTCTTTATCTGAAGCCTCAGTCCCTTTTTGCGACTCTCAACAATCCCAAGTAATCCGTTATCCTGTGGCGGTTGCTTCTTCTTCTTCTCTTTCTTACTCTTCTCCATTCCCTTTCCATTGGCACGTTTGAACCGGAGCATGTTCTGAAACAAGATTCGTCCATAGAAATCCTTCTGCATCATCGAGCCTCTTGCCAACGGACCCATATGGAGGACCTTGATCTTAGGCTTTCTGTAGACAATCGATGCCACCCCGCGGAAAAACTCCACGCGGACCTTGGCGGAGGCCTTACTGGGCTCAAAGGTAGGCACTGGGGGCGACGGCTCGTCTGTATTTTTAAACTCAATGGGCTTCATGAGACTCGGGAAGTGTTTCACCCCAATACTAGCGCCGTTGGAGCTGTTCTCGAGGCTCACTCTGAACCGATTGAACTGTGGGTTGACCCCCGCGTCTTCTTGTTCCGGAGGCAGCGGGTTGTTGAAGGTCAAGATCCCCACAGGGTGCATTGCGGCCTTCTGATAGGCGACTTCATCGTCATCTAACCAGTAGGGTCCCTCATAGACGCACCGGCTGGCCATGTTGTTTCTGGTACATAACCCGCAGGCAGGTCTGTTCCGGTCGCACTTCACCTTCCGCTTGCGGCAGATCGTGCACGCCAAGGGAGTTCTCTTTCTTCTCTTTTTCGACTCGTCGTCGTTTTTGTTGTTAATTACGCTCAAATCCGTCATCTTATATCGTGATCATAGCAACGTTCGAGTCGGTGTGTGTGTTGGGGCGAGTTGCAGGTGTCACCTCCGAAGATTTGACAATTATTTTTGAACCGTCCCGATTCGGATACGCACAAGCCGTCCGCAGGCAATCGCGATGCCTCTACTGTTAGGAAAGAAGTTGCTGTCAAAAAAAAAGAAAACAGAAATAAAACCTTGTAGTCAAATAGCGTAATGCCAAATCATAAATTTTCTACGCACTAATTCAAAAATGCCATAACAATTTCTTCTTGCCTCCTTTTAAGCATTCTCGTCATCGTGGCATGAGCTGTACCTTACAGATGTGTGGTCCGACAACTTGTATGCAGTTCGTATTATCTACATGTTCACCTTACAAATCGTTCAATATGGTACATAAATGTCATTAAGACCCACTCAGCTGTCTCAGGAAATCGCTATCTACAAGGTGCGCGCCTCGCTAATGTCGCTACTTGGGGTCATGTTGTATGGCGGTGCGGAATAGTCCTTCAACAAGTCGTTCGTAAAATACCTGATCTCGTCGCTTTCAAAGTAGAGAAAAGTATTGAAGTTTGGCAACACGATGTTCATCTGCTGTCCCGTGCCAAATCGCTTCAACTTGGTGTTGGTGATCTCGAACAAGTCGGACCCAAAGAACTGGCTCTCCAGCTCGAAGATGTCGTCTATGGACTTCAACTTGAGGTCCCCCAAGACGTTGTGAAGCAAGTTCATGATAGACACGGTCTCACACGAAGAGATCGTGGTAGAGGTCAACATGTGACTCTTTAATTGCTTGTAAACCTCGAAGTTCTCGCCTGACAACTGGTCCAGGCAAGGCTCTTTTTCAAAGTTGTTGGCGTTCTTGAACAACTTCACTATCACCTCGGCACACCTGGTCACTCTGGTGAACAAGTCAAAAAGCAAGTTGGCTTTCTCGGTAGTTTCCTCAACCTTCGGATTGGCCTGGTTTTGTGAAATGAAGTCCTTCAACAATTTGATAGTGTGGATCAATCTCACTCCTGTGCCGTGCTGGAAAATAAGAAAACTTAAGAGAAGCGGCTCAATAAACGTTCTGAAAACATACTTGAATTGGCCACAGAAGAACGTACGGTAGTGCTTGACGCAGGTCATTTTCTTCAAGTGCTCCAAGAAGTCGGTGATGAGCAACTGGATGTTGCTGAAGATCTTCTTGAAAATAGAGAGGTACCCCGTGACACGCTCAAAGCAGATCAACGAGTCCAAGTGGGCATAGAGATTGTAGTACACCGTAAACTGAAGACTTGCGGATGCCACCACGTAGAAAAACGACTCGTGAATCTCATAGCTCTTGTTGGCACTTCTCAGCTCAATTTCGGAGAACTCCCGCATCTGGGCGTCTGTAAACGTCGCCGGATTGGCAAAGAAAAGCGGGTATTTCTCTCTGAACTCGTCCACAAACTCAAACATCTCGTTCATCTTGAAATCGTTGTGGAACTCCACAAAGTTGTCCACAGACTTGATGATCGAGAGATAGTCCTTGAGGCGCACCTCGCCTTTCTTTTTCTCCAACTTGTTCATTCTGAAAACAGGCCCCAAGAAAAAGTCGTGGAACTTACTGCGCTTAAGCAACATGTTGAACCGCACTTTTTCATCTGCGTCTTCTGCTCCGTACTCCCCGCTGTTGCTAATTAACTGCTTAAGCTTGGCAGCGTACATGCCGGTATCGTACCGCGGAGTCTTGCCCATCAACATCGACATTCCTCTATCGAAGAACAAGATCTCAATAAACACCAACTGCCAGTCCTTGGCCAACTGGTACACCTTGTCGAGCTCGTCACTGCGACCTTGGGTGCGCGCCGCCAAATTGACATCAAAGAACTCTGACGGGTGCTTATTGAACTTGAACACCTCTGCAAAGTACGCCATGTTACAGAACTGATTGAACACGTCGGTCATCATGCTCTGCAACTCAAGCATGTAACCGTCAGACTCGCAGTCAATGGAGTCGCGCGACTCGTAGTCGTTGTGCACTGAGTTCTGTGAGAACATGTTCATGATTTCCGCGTCCTGGTACGCGTCTCCGTGAAATCTTTCCAACTGCAGCTTCAACGAGCTGCTTAGGTGAGTTTTGCCGGTTGCGTTCTGCACAGGAGGGTCGTCCGGTTTCGACCACTTCTTCTTGGCAACGTCAAACTCTTTGAAAAACTGCAGCGAGCGGATCATCCCGTCCTCGTAATGCACGGCATAGTACAACAAAAACAAGCCAAGCTGCAACTTCTTGATGGCAAAGTCAACCTTAGGAAAGTCTCTGAACAAGGTGTCAAAGCGGAAATTGTACGAGAAGCACCGCTTGGCAAGCGTCACGTACTTCTCCGTATTGTTAGGGGCTTTCAACAAGTAGATCTCACTCGCCATAAGCGCCTCGCTTTGAAAGCCAGACTCATAAAACCGCTCTCGGACGTTATCAACAACGGCCCAATAGGAAAACTTCAAGATCATGAAAAGCATGCCCAACTTGTCGAGCGCGTAGCCAATGGAGCCCTCGATCTCGTACTTGGTCAAGTCTGTGACCGGATCGTCCAGGAAAAGCATCGCCTCAAGATCGCCCAACAGCTGGAACGTCGACTTTTTGTTGATGAATGGGAACAAGTGGTACGTGCCCTTGAAGAACCGTGCTAACAACAAGAAACAAACCTTTCGATCAGGGAACGCAGCACGCGCCTCAGTGATCAAGTGACGGAGGTATGCGGCATACATCTGGGAATGACGTGCGTCGTGCGCCGTGATTACCTCGCCAGTTTGGGAGCAGTACAACGAGAAGCTCTGAGCGCAGTTGACAATAGGCTCGAACCGCATGTCACGCAGTGTAAAACTCGCGAGAAGACTGGTGGTCAAGTTGCGGAGCGAGTTGTGGTCGAGGTTCACTTTCGGGTCGATGGGGCAATACTTCATCATCTCCTCTTCGGCCATCAACAAGTCCGGGCCTTTGTCCTTGATGTGCGGCTCGATTGCAGCCTTGTACTTGGACAAAAACTCTATAGCATTGTGGCCAATCACGTTGAACGCCGACCGGATGTAGAAGTCGTGGTGAAACATGAACTTGACAAAACTCACGTTCATGGCAAACAGCACCATGTCGTTATCCGCCAAGAAGTTGACGTCATTAAAACTACCCGTCTTGGGCTTAGCAAGGTTCGGCGTCATCCCAATCTTGGTTTCGCCTTCCTCGTTCGTGAAAGTGTTGGTCAAGCTGACGGGCACAGTGTAGAGCAACGGCGTCTGGAGATCAAAGTCTTCCTGCACGTGGTTCTGGAACGACTTCCAAAAATTGTCAAAGAAGTTGTTGTCTGGGACCCAGGTATGCTTTCCCGGTGATCCCACAGACCGCGGATCAAACACCACTGAGCGACGGCCATCCATTGGAGTGCCGGCATTAGACGCCAACGCCGCCGCCGCCGCCGCCGCCGCCTGGGCTTCACTGTTTTCCTGGTTAGACATGTACATTT
This sequence comes from Saccharomycopsis fodiens, assembly GCA_002564235.1. Taxonomy (NCBI): domain Eukaryota; kingdom Fungi; phylum Ascomycota; class Saccharomycetes; order Ascoideales; family Saccharomycopsidaceae; genus Saccharomycopsis; species Saccharomycopsis fodiens. The sequence continues at coordinate 833,448 of JNFV01000003.1, forward strand.
GCGGTGGCAAATGGCCGTCCACCTTACCGATCTCCTTAGGAGTGTAGGCAAAAATTTCAGGGCGCGGCGTACTGATATCCGTGCGCGTGGTGTTTGCAAACCCGGCGTCCTGGAACTTGCGCACCACCAGGTCGTCAGCATTACTGTCTAGCGTGGCGGCCGGAGCCTGTTCGTTGCTCACGGCCAATGGACGGCCCCTGGAGAACTCGGTCATTGACAAAGAGGCCTGCAACGAGCGAATCCGGTCCTTCAACATGTCCAACTCCTTGTACACCTGTGTGCTAGGATTTGGGTCTGCCCCATTCGCTGTTGGTTCTGGAGCCGGCGACGGCTTGGCGTTTTGATTCGAAGGCTGCCGACTGAGCTCGGGCGTGAGCCCACTGGACATGCTCACCAGCGGGAGTTGTGGGATGGGTGCGGGCTGGGCGTGGGCCACAGGCTGTGGGTGGACCACGGGCTGCTGCGGTGCCGGAGGCTGTGGTGCGTTGGGCGACGCGTGCTGGAATGTCGACTGGTACTGGCTGATGCTGCCGATTCTGCCCTGGGTGGTCATTCCGTTCATGTAGCCGAACCCAGGCGACAGGGCGGAGTCCTGTTTCGCTTTCTTGCTCGGCCCATCTGGATACCCCAGGTCGGTGTCCTCGTACAGGCAGAGATGCTCGATGTGGCCCTTCACGCAGCGGGTGCAGTGGGGTCTGAGGCGGTCACATTTGCTCTTTCTCTTTCTGCACACGGAGCAGGTTAAGGGGACGCGGTGCCGCTTTCCTGGATGGTCTGTTTGCACCGAGAACGTGGGCTTGGTGGACATCATTATTGCTGATAAACGCCAAAAAAATATCGGGTTTGACAAATGCAGCAGGTGTGGCCCCGACGGGTTTAAGTCAGGTGACTGGGAAAGCAGTTGGGCAAGTGCGAGGCAACTCAGAGCTCTCCTATCGACCGCCAATTGTCCCAGGGTTACCCTTCTAAGGTGTGGGCTAAGCGGCTAGGATTCGCAAGAGTGGAGCTGCGAAAGCTCCAGGGAATACCGTTTTATACTCGAAATTGTAACTAGTGGAAATACACGTCCTCTAATACATGCCTGTTTTTAGCATCAGTAATCCAATCCTTCATTTAAGCACCTCTCCGCCGCGCACTTTGCCTGCTGTGCACGGTACTCCGGTGCGCGCTGCGGCAGCAGCACGCTAAAAACTGCGCGTGACCTCACCTGTCATATGAGCCGTGTAATTGTTGTACTGCAAATTGTTGGACACCAGAATCCAGGAGACCCCACAGTTCCGTGCAATGGCAGACACCCGCGGGTCCGATGACGACCTCGAGTACCACGGGTTTTCCGCCGTGCGAAAGCTCATCTACGACGTTTTCCTCTTTCTCTTTGGGCTTATTTTCGACTGCTTTTTCCGTGAAATCAAGCCGCGGAACGGGTTCAAGATCCCCACCGAGGGGCCTGTCATTTTCGTCGGTGCGCCGCACGCCAACCAGTTCGTGGATCCGATTGTGCTCATGATCCAGGTGAAGAAGCGCGTGAATCGGCGGATTAGTTTTCTTATTGCGACGAAATCCCTCAAGCGGCGCGTGATTGGGTTCTTGGCCAGGTGCCAGCTTTCTATTGGCGTCAACAGAGCCCAGGACAACTTGAAAAAGGCCACTGGAAAGATTTTCATCAAGGACCTTGAAAATGACCCATGCCGGGTCCATGGTATTGGTACGAAGTTCACCACGGAGTGTATGGAAAAGGGACTCATTGGGATGCCCAACTCGTTGGGCAACGCGGACATAAAGGAGATTATCTCCGACAACGAGTTGATCTTGCGCAAGGAGTTCAACACCAAGCGGAGTCCCAAGCTAGCCAAATTACTAACTGAGTCCTCCGAGTTCAAGGTCGCCGACAAAATCAATCAGAAAGGCGTTTACAACCAGGTGTTCCAACACTTGTCACATGACGGCTGCATTGGGATTTTCCCCGAGGGCGGCTCGCACGACCGGACTACGCTTCTCCCGTTGAAGGCTGGCGTGGCCATCATGGCGCTTGGCGCAATGGCCAATGACGATAAGTGCAACGTCAAGATCGTGCCGTGCGGCATGAACTACTTCCACCCGCACAAGTTTCGGTCACGTGCCGTGGTCGAGTTCGGCGACGCCATTGAGGTGTCGCCCGAGCTTGTTCGAAAGTACCAAAACCCAGAAACCAACAGGGAGTCTGTCAAGGAGTTGCTTGATTTGATTCAAGATGGTTTAAAGGCGGTGACTGTGCAATGCGACTCGTACGAGACGCTCATGGTGGTGCAGGCCGCGAGACGGTTGTACCTGGCGAATTTCGCCCAGCGCTTGTCGTTGCAGATGGTGCATGAGTTCAACAGACGTATTATTCAGGGGTATGAACATTTCAAGGATACTAAAAGGGTTCAGGACCTTGAGGAGAAGGTGCTCCGCTACAACAGCCAGCTCTCTATCTACAAACTTCCAGATCATTTAGTTGAAAATGCTCGGATTGACGTGGTTGGCAATTTTTTCAAACTCTGGGGACGCGGCCTTGAGGTGTTACTCCTTACCATCTTAGCGTTGCCGGGTACCATTTTGTTTTCTCCTGTTTTTATTAGTGCGCGCATGATTTCCAAAAAGAAGGCGAAGGAAGCGTTGGCTGGATCGGTTGTCAAGATCAAGGCGAACGACGTTTTGGCTACGTGGAAGATTCTCATTTCCATGGTGTTTGCCCCGTTGTTATACATCTTTTACTCTACGATCATCACTATTTATTGCTACAAGAAGAACTACTTTGAGCACAGAAGCTTGGTGGTGATTTTTATTGCCAGTTACTTGGCGTCTGTTACCGTTACTTATGCGGCATTGATTGTTGGCGAGCAGGGTGTGGATATATGGAAAAGCTTGGCTCCGTTGTACATGTCGATCACCGACCCGATCAGCTTGAACAACTTGAAGATTGAGCGCAGACAGCTTGCTGCCGAGATCACTGAGGTCATCGACGACTTTGGCGAGAAGCTTTTCCCTAACGACTTTAACTTGTTGGAGCTTGAGAAGCAGACCACAAACCGTGTGGATGCCAACGGTAACCCCATCTATCTCAATGAAGAGGAGGAAGAGGACAGAAAGACCATGGAGTTGCGCAAGAGAAGAATCCAGCTCAAGCGGACCAAGTCTGAGTTTTCTGATCCTTACGCCGAGTCCGATGGTATCTCGCGCATGAACTCGAGCAACTCGTTGTCGAATATCCCGATGTTCTCTGACAATCACCAGCAGTACCACCTGAGAGACAGAAGCTCGAGTACGAGCAGTAACTCTAGTGATGCGCCATTAACGTTGGGCACAAACAAGGAGGAACAGAGACTGTTGTTGAAGAACAAGATCAGCGAGGCGATGCATAAGCATGCGCAGCAGTAGTGGCATTGCTACTCCCAACGCTGTCATACATTGACTGCATAATACATGAGAAAGGTGCTTCAACGTTCCCATAATTGCTAGATAGTCATACATTTTAAATAGTATTTACTACATTTTTGCTGTCAGACGCGTAGTAGAACATAAAAGTGCTGTTGGGAATCGGGGAGGAGATCATACTTGAGACAGGCTCACCATATACTGCTGGATCCAGCGCATTGAATTCACCGAAAAGACCTTTCTTGCAAACGCAATTCAGCTTTCTCTTTTGCCTCTCTTCAGTCATTCTTCTTTAATTTTAGTCAAAATCAGAAGCAGACTTCAGCATTCAGCGCGAAGAGGCGTTGTCTTAGCAGTACGATGTTGTCTGGAAACGTAGACTACATTGGCGTGCACGATTGAGTTGCCTTCCTCGCGGGCAAAAATTTTGAAGCTGTAAGTCTCGTTGTTATACATCGACAATTTTTGGTTCGCTAAATTGGTTGTCCTAAATTTTCCCTGCAGTCTACCGCAGTTAGCCTGCTCTTCTGCTCTTCTGCTCTTCTGCTCCTCTGCATGATGCATGATGAACAAAACTAGATCTGCGCCGAAACAAACTAAGGAAACATATACCCCGTGGAAAAACAAAGTACTTACTAGCGGGCCCGCTAGTCTAGTGGTAGTGAGAGTCTGTGAGGTAGATTGCAAGTGAGAGTTGCAACAGGTTCGAGCCTCGGGGTTGGCTCAATATCTGGCGGGGACACTGTGGGTTGCCACGCAGCTATCCGCTAGGTACAAAAAATATACTACAAAATAATAGCACCATAATATAACACTAAACATAAAACAAGTTATCACTCACAATACAAAAAATAAACTATATACTTCCAAATACAAAAAAAAAAAACTTTTATGTACATAGATATATTCTGCAAGCTATACAACAATTTTTTTGGTTCGGAGGCTACCGTTGTAATCTAGTCTGCTCTTTGGTAGTCCTCCGACGACTCATCGCAGTGCACTCTGATAAATTAACTTTGATTATTCGTCTATGCTGCTGTCCTGCCTGAGTGATTGTTGACACTTTTTCGAAAAAAGTCTGTACTGATCCGTCAACGAACACTGTCGCTTTACTACGTAAGATCTATGGGTGTACTATATTACTGATTGCTCTCTACTGTACTGATTTCACCCTGTCTACCTTGACTAACCCTCCTTACGCTTCTGTTGGTCTAGCGAGCCCAACACACTGATTATTTTTCTAAGAACTTTGACCTGCTCCGGCAGGTACTGACAGTCCCTCTGAAGCTGCAGCACAATCTCCTCTGCTCTAGCGTTCAACTTGCGTAGCGTCTCTTCGCAGTACTCAAAGCTGTGTGACGTAGTTTTCATGTACTCAACAACGTGGTTCTTAAGTTCATGGTTGTCTGTGTGTTTCTTCAAGATGCTTAAAACTTCTTTGTTGGTTGGGTCGTACCGTATAGAGTGAATTATAGGAAACGAAAACTTGCCTTCCTTCAAATCCTCACAGTACCCCTTGTTCACAAAATAGTCGTCGTTCAGTAAGTTGATATAGTCATCCTTGATCTGATATATGATGCCGAGCAAGTTCACTAATGGCACAAACGACCGGCCGGGCGGCGAGTTGAGCTCCATCAACCGGATGGCCAAGCGGAACAAGCCGCCCGTCTTGTTCATCACCATGTCGACGTACTCTTTTTCCGTGGGGCAGGTCAAGGATTCGCGCCAATAAAGATCCAATGCTTGTCCTCTGTGTAAATTGAGAAACTCCTCGTTTAGAATTTCGATGGCTCTAGGCCCCAATTTGAGAGCCTCCTGCGTCGCCTTGAAGTACATGTAATTGGCAGTATTGATGGTGGTTGCCACTCCGAATATCTCGTGCGCCACAGGGATGCCTCTTCTCAATTTGGAGTCATCTTCGACGTCGTCAACCAAGAGTGAGGCCGTGTGTAGTGTGGCCACAATCAGCCGGATGGTATCTAATTCGCAGCTTGGGATCTGAAGTAGCTGGTTGAACAGATCAATCAAGACCGTGCGTAATTCCTTGCCACCGTGGGCTCTTAGATATTCGTATGGTCCTCTGATCATGGCCTCGTTTTCCTCGCTCCATTGCGGAGGACCTTCAATATCTAGTGGGATGTCCATACCGTTAGACGGACTATCAAATTGCGCAATGGTCTACCTAGTTATGTCTTCTGCTTGGCCATACTCCACAGTTCAGGCAGCGTCCGCGGGCGGGCGATGAGCACGGGTAATTGCCACGCAGCAGGGCGGCTCCGCCTGGAGCCACTTGCATATATGCAGTGTCAATAAGAGTAGCAACACTTTCACACTTTTTACTTACTTCCACCCTTCGTCTTTGATTCACACACTCTCTTAGCCCCATGGAAGCTGTCGTGCTAGAGTTGATACAGGACGTGCCACCCGTGACGCGGTGGTGGACCGTGGGCGTGTTCCTCGCTTCTGCCCTGGAATACTGCGGGTTCGTCTCGGAACTGGACATGGCATTCAACTGGGAAGCCGTGGTGTTTAAGCACCAGTACTGGCGGGTGATCACAAGTTTCCTTTACTTTCGTCGTATGGGCTGGGATCTTCTTTTCACCATATATTTCTCTGCGCAAACTTCGAAGTCTGTGGAAGAAAGCATGGGCGACTACGTCGAGTACCTCTGGTTGTTGGTCGTGAATGCGTTGATCCTCTTTGGTGTCTCTCTCTTCGTCAAACCTATTGCCTATATGGGCCCACGCCTCGACGATGCTTTGCTTTATATCTGGGCTCGCACAAACCACCATGTGCCCATGCAGTTGATGGGGCTCGTGGGGTTGGACGCTGGCTACTTGCCTTATCTTCATGCTGTCATCACGCATTTGCTGGACCTGGACCCTCTTGTGGGGATTTTGATGGCAGTGGTTCCGGGACACATTTACTTTTATTTCTCAAGGGTGTTTGCGAGATTGCACAAGCATAATCCGACTGCGGTTCCGTGGAGATAAAGCAGTGAGGCAGTGCACTGCGTCACAGCAAATGATACTGCCAAATTTGCAAAGATCTGATCCAGCATCAAGTCAGCTTGCTCATAGACTGGCTGGTAGTTACCAATAAAAGCTAACAACGCTCCAAAAGATCATATGAAGCTGTCCTACAACCGGCTAATTTCAATCAGCAAAGCTCAATCAAATGTCGCTTAGGAGTTAGTGCTCGCAAAATGCTGCTCCCTTGCCATTGTCAAATTTCACAAGAAATTTTGGATCTCATTCTGGGCTGACTACTACAGATCCTCGCCTACCGTTTACTTTACAGCTGCTAACAGATTAGTCTATTTATACTATAGTGGGCTCGCGGCCCGATTACATTGCTAATGTTACAGCGTACCGTGTGGCACTGGCTAAATGCCCAGAGGCTGGATCTCAGTACTGTACTTCCAAAACCGGTCCTTGACCTTGATTCCCGTTTGGTTGCTGGTCCACAACTTGAACAATAAGAACTCTTCCAACACCAAGTTTGGCACAATGATGTCAAGAGTCTCGGCCGGAGTCGTCGGAGGTGAAAACGAAAACACCAGCTGCTTGGTTACCGGCAGTGTGAGCGCGCTGGTATTGCTGCCGTCAGGATACTTGACCTGGAAAAACTCGAGCTCCGAGATGGTGTTGACGATCTTGGAGTGCTTGTCGATGTTGATGAGTTTTTCCTGGCGGCCGTCGACCGTCGCCGTGCGGAACCGTGGGTTTCCGTCGTTTGCAAATATAAGATCCTGGAGGAACAAATTGATGTAGGGAACCATCGGCGTGGAGCACTTCTTCTCGTCTGTGGCAAGGTAAGGCTTCATGAGGTTACGGTACACCTTGTAGTTCTTGTCTGGGTTGACCACCTTTATCATGTAGCTGAAGCTCTCGGTGTACTTGTTGCTGAGTCCCGACCAGAGTCTGTCAAGTCTGCTGATTGCTGACGACTGCAACGTCGCTACAATTGCAGCAAACGAGTTGTAGTTGCGCATCTGGAGGCACGATACGGCAATCTTGAGCCACTGCTTCAAGGTGGTGGTACGCACCTTCATGCTGAGGTTCGGCCCAATGACGCTGTCCAACACAAAGTCACAGAGCAAGTTGGTGAACAAGATCGACCGCTCGACGTTAGGACTTCGCTGGAGCTGGATCCGTTTTTCGCGGAAGTTTTCCTCAATCAACTCTTCGGGCTGAATGGCAAGGAATATGCGTGACTCAATATCCGTCAACTGCTTGGCAACGTCCACTGCATTGAAGTTGACAATGTCGCCAACCGAGGGGCTGTCGACGTCCACCTTCTTGGCACAGCAGCAGAACCAAGCCTCGATCAATCGGCCGATCTCAATCGTCTGGAACTGCTTACTGCCATTGTCTGGAGGAAGCGGCCAGTAGTCGGCCAACGCCTGTCTGTAAGTGGCCACCGCCTTCTCCATCGACGTCACCTGGTTCTTGCTCATGATCAGCGACAAGTGATAGTTGGAAAAATTGTGGGGAATCGACGAAGCCAATGAGGACACAGAGGAGTTCAGAGAGAGCGAGCTCAAGTCGTTTTCAGAATGAGAGCTAGCTAACAGGTGCCCGCTGGTGTCCAGCATCGCAGCAGAGTCCTTGCGCTGCAACCCGATTCTGCGGGCAATCAACTGGAGGTACTCGGCGTTGTAGTGCTCGACCTTCTTCTTCGACGGGTGGTTCACCGCAATCTTGGCACAAAGCTTGAGAATGGAGAACGACTCGTGAGGCAAAACCTTCACTGCACCTTCATTGACAAAGTTGACCAAAGTTGGAAGCTCCTGGAAGTCTGTCTTGTAGTTCCAGTAACTCTCCAACCACACCTTGACCACCAGAAGAATCATCTTGCGCCGCTTTCTCAATCTTGAATCGTACGGCGTAACTTCATTAAGACGCAAGGCGCGATTGCGTGTGAGGAACTCGCGCTCGCGATTCCCGATGTCAAACCGCTTGATCAACTCTTGGAGAAATTCCTTGGAGCTAGCATATTGTCTAAAAGACATGAAGAACGTAGCAACAAAGAACTGAGTTGGCAGGCTGCGCTCGTTGGCAAGCAAGTATACAAGAGCTGGAAAGCTGGCACCAATGACGTTCTTGCTGTCGTCGTACACAATGCTCTTAGTGAGGGCTTCTGGAGAATACTCAGAGTCGTATTCCTCGTTGGTGATTGGCACAATAGCTCCAGGCTCCGTATTTGACAAGTACTCCTGGAGTACTCTGACCCCGTCGGAGGTGATGGAGAAACTTCCCTTAGAACCACCGCGAATATGAGTGTATCTGAAAGAGTCCCCATTGCGAAGCTTGTCGCCGCCAGACGACCGCGCAAGCTTCATGTTGATCAGGTGAGTATCCGTGAGCCCAGAAACACACTGCTTAATGAACTCAGACTGCGAAATTTCCATCTTCTCAAAGTCGGGATACTTCCGGTAGATATTGAGCTGGAAATCCTTAGTCATGCTAAGCAAGTACTGACAGCTTTCCACCGCGTTGGACACAGAGGTGATCATTTGAGCAACCACTCTCACCAACCGGCTTCCTTCCTTGGAGTAGTAGTACTCTTTGTCTTTGATGGACGGCTCGTAGTCGCTGTCAAGATCCTCGGCCTCTGTCTTCGACACAAGATGCTTAACGCTTGTCACTAAGTCGCTCACCAAAGCTAGCAAGTTATCCAACGACGAGTCAAGCGAGTAGTTGGTCAGACTGAGAAGTGTGGTGGCAGACTTGCCAACAAAAAGTAACTCGCGGAGCAAAAGAATCACCTGATGAATGACACTCTCAAGCTGCTCGCATCCATTGTAGTTGTGCTCTATGATGTCCAAGCGACCAAGAATGATCGCCAAGTACCGGAACAACAAAGACTCGACTTCAAGCAACCGCTCTGAAGCACGAGGCACTTTGTCGAGATAAATAACCTTTTCCGGTTTAGAGCGACGGCGGCTGCGGCGGTTGTTGATCTTCTCAGTTCTCTCGCGCTCTTTCTCCTTTTCGTAGCTCTCTGTCTCATTACCCCAAATGTCCAAAAACGCCAATGCCTTGATAAGCACCTTATAGGTCAAAGCTTTCAAAAAATCAACCTTGCTTTCTTGGGTTGTCCCCTTGTACTTTTCGGCCTTAGACATCAACGCGTACCAGTCTGCAAGTAAAGCCTTACGTACTTGTCTGATAACCGGCCGCTTGTGGACAATCGGGGCGGTTCTGGATAGACAGTCTGTGTACTGAAGCAAAAGCTTGACCCCGTCACGGATCCCGTTCATGTGTTTAGTAGAAAACGTGAACTCGTCAGAGTCTTCTGCGGGAACCTCCTGGGGACTCAACAAGAATTCAGCGGCGGAGATGAACAAAGGTTTCAAGAACTGCCGCGACTCGGCAATCTCACTTGGCGTGGTTGGCTCATTAGAGTCATCAATGGCTGTTCTGAAATAGTTCATTGGAACCCAACCCTTGGACATGTTGCTGAGCAACACCACCTCTCCCCAGCCAGACTCGTCGATGTTGTAGACAAACGCAATGTCGTCCTTCTCAAAGGTGAGACAGATTGCAGTGTCCTCAGAGTCCAACGACAGCGAGTCAAACAGATGGAGTGCACGAACAAACAACGAGGCGAGCTCGTTGGTCTCCTCGTTCTCCTCAAAAGTGAGTTGGATCAGAGAAGCGTGCAAGTTGGAGCTGTAGTGACGCAGTCTATGTTTGCCCTTCACATCCAAAGAGCTAAGACTAGGACTCTGCTTCATGGCGCTCGACGACAACGACAAGTCGCTCTTGAAATTGTCGCGCAGTCTCAAGTTGCCATAAACTTCCTGGTATATCAGCTCGTTGGTGCTTGAGGAAAGCGACGGCTTATGGCCCAGAGCGCTAACAAAACTGCCAGCCGAGCCCGGCGGGGTCTTCATGAGCTCGCTAGTGGTGCGTTTCAGTGGGTCCGGCGACGACGCCATCAGCTTCTTTGCGCTGTTGTTGCGGTGCACCTGGCTCACTCTGCGCACAAGCAGATGTCTGTCAGTCTTGAACGGCAGGGTTGTTGGCGTCTTGGTCAATGTTTTGCTACTATTACTGTGCTGCACATCGGTCTCTTGAGTAGTGCTAAGCACCTGGTTGAGACTCATCTGACTCAGCTTCTTAGGCAACAGAACAGCACGCGAGCCAATCAGGGTCATGGACGGCTTTCTTGAGTCGGCATCCAAAAATGGATTGGTTTCGGACTTACTCTTTCTGGAAAGCTGCGGCGACTCTGGAGACTCTGGATCCTCATTCTCCTCGGTGATCGGGTGCACCTCCTTGGCAGACATATTGGCAAATATCGGGTCGCGTGACTTCTCGATAGGCGTCGGCGTGAGTCCGAAGTCAAGCTTGCGATTGTTCAGATAATCGCTAGGAGTAGCAAACTCAAACTCCGACACGGGACTCGTCTCTCTAGTCGGACCGAACTTCTCATAGTCAATGTTGATAGACTTTGGCGAAACAAGCCCGTCGCCGTCTTTTCTTAAAAGAGTAGTAAGCTCTGTCGTAGACGGGTTCTTCGAGTCAGCGGGTTTGACTTGAGGCGACGGTCTGTCCTCGAAATTGAGCGTGATCTGACTGTTGTTCTTCCCGTCGTTTGTGAAGATCGGCGTGCTTTCGGTGTCGTCCTCGAAATCAGGCAACATCGGTGTGCGGAACGCAGCCGAAATCGGCCGCAAAGTTTTGCGGTTCGCAGACACAACGGACAACGTCTTCGCGGACCGCGTGAGGAAGTCCTCTTGGATTTGCGTCGTTGTCTGGCGCGCCTTGCGGGGCTGTACTTGACCAAGAGAGGTGTCACTGTAATTGGAGATCTCCTCCATTCTTGATCTTCTCTCACTCGCCAGGCGCAAGGAATGCTCGTCGTCAGAACGAAGAGTGTGCGTCAGGCGATTGTGCGGCTCGGTGAGCTCGATCGTCGGGCTCGGCAAAGAAGCGTCCGTCAGCGTCAGCATGTTGCTGAGCTTGTCGGTCAGGCCACGGCCACTGAGAGGCGAGGTCAACGAAGGGGATCCACTATCGCTAGACGAAGTGGTGTATTTATTAGACTGGTTGTTCTCGGGAGATGTGAGCGGCTGCGAGGAGTCCCTTTTCATTGGGGAAACGTACCTGGACAGAACGGTGTCCGTAGGCGACGTGACATGGCCTGCTGGCGACACCTCATGGTTGTCTACTGGCAGCGAAGTAGCACTGAGTGTGTACTTATTAAGCGACAGATGGATCGAGGGCATGTTCATCTTCTTGGCCATCTTGGAAGGAGCATCTGCGGGAGAGTCCACTTCCTCAATTGGTGAGAGAAGACCGTACGTCGTGTCAATCTCTCTGATGTTCAAGTGCTCAAGCTGGGGCGGTACATCCTTGCCTTCTTTGTTGTTACTCTGATATGGTAACACAGAACTCTCTGATGAAGCAGGAGGCTCGGTGTTGAAGTCCATCTTCTTCGGTGTTGCCTCTCCAAGATCAGGCAACGGCTCGGCCAGGGACTCTGGTTCCGTCGAAAGCTGCTTGTCATTCTTTGGATCTGCCGTGATCTCCTCAAAATCATCGTCAACCAGAGGCAGACTGTCCTTTGGCTGTTGTCGGTAGAAAGAGCCTAGCTGGCCGGAGAACTTGCCTGACAATCGCTGACTGAGTCGCTTAGGCGACTTGAACAACCCCTTGTTCTCAGGGTCACGCGGCTCGTGACGTGTAGCAGTCGACGACGTCCGCGTCGTTGTCGTCGAGCCACTCTCGAGGTCCATGAATATAAACTCCGGCTCTTTCACTTCACCCGCAGCATCTTCACTCTTACTTTCAGACCGCGATATCACAGAAGACCGGTCCTTTGGAGACGTGAGGTTGCCAAGCGACATCTTGGAAATGATCCGGGAGACTCTCGACGAAGTCAGCCGCGGCGACTTCCACAGGCGCGGGGAAACGGCTGCCTCCACATCCGGGTCGGGACTGTGCGCCGGCGTCGGCGTTTCAGGTTTGACGTGCACCTCGTCTCCGATCGGCGGGAGAAGTTTCTTGGACGTGTCGGATGCTGGAAGTTCCTTTGGCGGACTCTGCGTGTCTGAAGTCTCTGCTGGTGAGCTCTCAGAGGGCTCTGGCTTACTCTGTTCGCTCAACGTCTTTGCAGGCGTTGTCTCGGCACCCAGGTTGCTTGTCTCGATGGCCGCGCCTAGCACCTTTGACTCACCTGCAACTTCTGGTGACGTTACTGGCCCAGCTTCTGGGTCCGGAGTTGGCTCTCTCATTTTCTGGATCTCTGGCAACGGCTTGTCTTTCAAATTCGTGTTGCTCAGACTGAAATTCCCCGCATACACCGGGGTTGTCGGCGTGCGGCTCTTGAAGTAAAACAGGTCTTCCGTGAGAGTACTCAATCTTCCGTCAGAGTTGGCATTGAGATTCTCGTGGCTGCGCGGTTGAATCCGGTGGAGCTGCTCGTCGGTGTCCGAAAAATCAAGCTTCTGCTGCACAATTTGCATCTGCTGGTTCCCCTGGTACCGGTCGGCGACCGACTTGTCTTCCTGAACCTCGCGTGGCCGCGGCTTGGCATTCTTCATGAGTTTATTAAAGAACGAGAACGACTTCTTTGTGTGGAGCTGCGGCTTTGGCTTCTCGCTCGGCTTCTCGGGCAGTGGCGGTGGCAGCTCCTGTTTCTCCTTGGGCGGCGTCACTTGCTGCGACACGCTGCTGCTCCTGATATGCAGGAGCTGGTTGACGCTCACTTGCGAGACCTTCCTCTGCTTCTCGGGCAGCGGGTCTATGCCAAAGCTCAATTGGCGGATCGCCGGCTCGGGCTCCTCGCTGCTGGCCACGAGGTTGTGCAACTTCAGCTGCTTCTTCTTCAACGTGGGTTGTTGTGGGGCGTCCTCGGACAACAACGAGGCCTTCAGCGACTTGCGGAGAAGACTGTGGCTCAGGATCCGGGAGTTCAGCCGGCTCCGCGGCGCGCCGTCAAAGTCCTGGCTGCCTGACCGCGACATGCTGGGCTCTGCAAAGCTGTTGCTGGCGGAGTCCTTGGGATCCACGTACCCAAGGTCGAGCGCCGGCTCGCTGGGCTGTTTTGCCCGGCGTGTGAAAATGCCCATATATTCTTTGGCCGTGTGTGTGCTCCGTGCCTTGGACCTGGTTTCTGGCTAGCGGCTGGGGCTGTGATGGGTCGGAACGGCGTGCCTGGTTAACGGTCCCTTTTTGTCCAGCCTGATCCTGCTGTCTTTTTGAGGGGGGTGCGCACGTGATGCAGGAGGTCAGTCGCGCGGGGCAAGCGCCAGTGGTTGGGAAGCGCGGTTTTTCAGCTAAAAAATGTGGAATATGAAACTTTAGGCTCTCAGAAAACAATAAAAATAACTAATATGAAAACTCCTCTCTTCCGGGCCTATTTTTGACTGCCCCCCTGCTTCATGCATCCCCCAGGCTTGGGTCGGGCCACCCCCGTTCCAGCGCAAAATCCTGCGCAGCAGTGCATGGCTGATTCCAGCGGAATTCGGGGCTAGTGCCAGGGCGTTATCGGAGATCCTCAAATCGCCGCATGGGCTGCCGTAGAACGAGGGCTGCCGTGCGCAAATTACCAATGGACAATTTCCCGTGCTGCTCTGATGACCTCACCGACCGTTTATTGCAAACTCTAATCCTATTCACTTTACAGTTTTGTCTCACATGGACGGTGGTGCTCCGCCAAATCTCGCTTAGTGCGCCAGGCGAGTGGGTCCAACATGAGAACTGAATCTCCAGTTAACCACTCAGTTATCACTCTTAGTTATGATTTGCGTAGTTTACTACTCTGCATCCAAAGAAAACTAAGCTTTTATTCCTATCCTCGTTGCAAAAACGCACTCTATTTTTTTTAGATAACCTTCTATGCTTCCCTCTACTTGCCTTCTCTTTTTCTATGCCCTTACAAAAACGCACTCCCCTTCCGGACCGAGGCAGTGACTCGGAGCTCGACCTTCACCGCGTCGTCCGGCATTCCAACCACGCTGAACGTCTGCTGCACGGGTCTGCTGCCGAGCAAATGGCCGAGCTCCTTTTCTGCGCTTTTGATTAACCCCGGGCTCGCCAAATAAACTTCGACCCGCCTTATGTCATCGAGCGAGCTATTGGCCAGCGCTAATTGCCGCTCGGCATTACTAATGGCCTCCGAGAGCTGGCCCTCCAATGTTTGGGGCACGGCATCGTCGGCATGGCCCCGTCCTATCAAGGCCAGGCTGACGATCTGCGTCTCGCGGGCGCTTTCGTGGATCACAATAGGCTCCATCGCTGCTGATCTACGGTGAAAAATCACACGAGACCTCAACCCCGACGCCCCAGACGTATTACCCGGGGGCACATGCAGCTGTGCACCTGTCGTGCGCCCCGCATGTTTCCAGAAATCCAGCGGTGTATTAAGGTTTGAAGAGGCAGGGCAGAAGTAACTAAAGAGCACGACGAGCGCCAGAGAGAGTATTACTGGCTAGCGAGCTGCTGTAATTACCCAATAAGAGCTGAACAGAATGTAGGGGCGTGCTGGATAGAGGCTCTCTTGCTCAGGTACTGTGCCAGACAAAGACTGTTTCAGACGATGAATGTGTGAGACACTTCCCCGAGTGTTTGCCTCTCAACCTTCGACATTTGCGATGCCTTACCGGGCTCTGCAACGCTCGCAGGAGTGGCAAAAGAAGGCACGGTCAGCAGAATGGATTGCTGCTTACGTGGCGTCTTCTATTGCGTGGCCGCTGGTATGCTATTCCTTCCCTTTAAAACTACGCCTCGTAACATGTAACTGATTTGGTTCTTTTATTGTATGTGGTCACTATATTCCCTTTGAGTGCAAGGCTGTACCGAGCAGTATCGAGTTGCTGCAAACTTAATATGAGAATAATGTCCTCGTTCTCTGGCAAGCTACCCTGTACCCCAATGCCTCTCAGACTATCTCTTTGTAACTCATCGACAGGCTTCGTCCGTTGACTCAGAAAAGTCCCTCGATCTCCCCGGTCTCCTCATTCACCTCCACGTTCATAAACCCACTGTGCGTAGGCAACCCTGGAATCGTCATGATCTTTCCGGCCAACGCGTACAAGTACCCGGCACCGTTCGACACCTTGATCTCTCTGATTGGGATCTTGAACCCGGTAGGCACACCCTTCAAGGCAGCGTCGTGCGACAACGAGTATTGGGTCTTGGCAATGCAGATTGGGAACTTGTTCAAACCGTGCTTCTCAAAGCCAGCAATCTGCTTGGCGGCAAGCTCCGAAAGCTCAATGCCGTCGGCACCGTACATCTTCTGGGTAATCGCCTCGAGCTTCTGCTCAATCGACGGGTTCTCTGGGTCGTACAAGTACTTGATCTCCTGCTCGCCGTTCTTAGCTTCTTGCTCGGCAATCTTCACAACAGACTCCGCCAACTTGACGGCGCCCAAGCCACCCTCCTCCCAGTGGTTCGACTCAACAGCGTCACTAGCTCCGGCCTCAAGCGCCTTCTGCTTGATCGTCGCAATCTCGCCGGGAGTGTCGGTGCTGAACTGGTTGATGGCAACAACCACAGGGCTGCCAAACGCCTTGGCGTTGGCAATCTGCTTCGCCAAGTTCTCACAGCCCTTGGCAACCAAGTCCAAGCTCTCAGTGACATACTCCTGCGGCAAGCTCTGGCCAGGCTTCACGTCTGGTCCTCCGCCGTGGAGCTTAAGCGCACGGGTTGTCGCAACAATCACCACGACATCAGGTCTAAGACCAGAAGCACGGCACTTGATGTTGAAGAAGCGCTCACCACCCATGGTGAAATCGAAACCGGCCTCAGTGACAACGTAACCCTTTTGTGGAATGTACTTGGACTCGTCCACCTTGCTGCGGTGGCTTGTCAACAAGTCGAGCTCGCTCTTGACCACCTCCGGGTCCTTCGGCGTGCCCAACAACTTCAAAGCGATCTTGTCGGCAATCACAGAGGAAGCACCAATCGAGATGTTGGCAAACGGTCCGGCGTGCACTAAGACCGGCTGGCCCTCCAAGGTCTGCATCAAAGTTGGCTTGATGGTGTCCTTCAAGAGCGCGGTGATAGCACCACCACACCCGACGTCCTCGCAGGTCACAGGGTCGCCGTTTCTATCAAGGGCCACAATGATCTTGCCGACTCTCTTGCGGAGATCAGAAAGATCATTAGAAAGCGCCAAAATAGCCATAAGCTCGGAGGCGACAGTAATATCAAAGCCAGTCTTACGCGTGAGGCCCTTCTCGGTAGGAGCCTGGCCAATGGTGACCTCTCTGATCAAACGGTCGTTGACGTCAACAACACGCTTGATCGAGACCTGCTCAGGGTCAATGTTAAGGAGCGCAAACTTCTTGATCTCCTCAGGAGTCAAGTCATCTGGGTTGGTCTTGTTGATACCCAAGTTAGCCAAGCGCTTGAGCATCGACGGGGTGAACAGTCTCTTACCACCCTTGGCTGGCACGAGACGCTTGTAGAAAGTGTTCACGTTCTTCTGGGTCGCCTCGTGGAAAATACGAGCGTCGATGGCCGCGGCAAGCAAGTTGTTGGCAGCACCAATGGTGTGTATGTCTCCAGTAAGGTGCATGTTGAACTCGTCCATAGGAATCACCTGGGAGTAACCGCCACCAGCGGCACCACCCTTGACACCGAAAGTTGGGCCCATGGAAGGCTGTCTCACGTTGGCAATCGCAGGCAAGTTCAAATGAGCACCGAGAGCTTGGACCAACCCAATCGTGGTGGTGGACTTACCCTCACCCAATGGAGTTGGAGTGATACCGGCCACAAGCACGTAAGTACCGTTGCTGCGCTCGTTCTCAAGACGCTTGTAGGTGTCCAAGGAAACCTTCCCCTTGTAGTGCCCGTACAGCTCGAACTCAGCCTCTCTGAGTCCCAAGCTCTGGGCGACCTGCTTGACTGGTCTTGGCGACTGGTCGCGCGAGATCTGGATGTCGCTCGGCACGGGCTTCTTGAGCTCAAGCTTGAGCTTGTCGACGGACACAGGCTTGAACTTGGCCAACTCCTGCTCCTTGGCGGATTTCAAAACGTTGTGGATCAACATCGCCACGGTCATTGGGCCCACTCCGCCTGGAACGGGAGTCAACACACCGGCGACCTTCTTGGCGGACTCAAAGTCGACGTCTCCAACAAGCTTCTGACCAGACTTCTTGGTCGCGTCTGGGATATAGTTGATGCCGACGTCGATGACAACGGCGCCCGGCTTCAACCACTCGCCCTTAACAAAGTTCGGCTTGCCGATGGCGGCAATCACAATGTCGGCATTCTTCACAACAGCGGGCAAGTCCGCGGTACGCGAGTGGCAGATTGTCACGGTGGTGTTAAGGTTGCGGAGCAACGCAGCAACCGGCGTCCCGACAATGTCGGAACGGCCAAGCACCACGGCGTTCTTGCCCGAGAACTCCATCCCAGAGGCCTTCAACAACTCGATGACACCGTTGGGAGTGCATGGGATGAAGCTTGGCAACCCACCTTTCTTGGTGAGCTCCCCGACGTTTTCTCTGCCAAACCCATCGACGTCCTTGTCGTTGACCACGGCATTGGTGATCTTGGTTTCGTCGAGGTGCTTTGGCAATGGCAACTGGATGAGGATTCCGTGGACATTGATGTCGTCGTTGAGCTTCTGGATTTGGAACAAAAGCTCGGACTCGCTGATGTCCTCTGGAATCTCAATAAGCTCCGACTGGATCTTGGACTCTTTAGCGGCCTTCAATTTCATGCGCACGTAGGTCAGGGAGTCCGGGCGCGCGCCAACCTGGATGATCAGGAGGTTTGGCTGGAACTTGCTGTTGATCTGCTGGATCTTGCTCACCTCGTCTGCAGCCGAGATCCGGATCTTTTTGGCAAGCTCCTTGCCGGACAAGATCTGGGCATTTAACGCGGCGGCAGTGGTGGAAAACTGAACTTTGGAGGCCCATAAGGCGGAGTAGCGCTGCCTGAGCACTGCTGTTTTCTGGAATCTGAGCATGGTGGCTGGGGGTGCGGTGGAGTCAAGACGCAGTGACGATGAGTAATTTTCAAGCTAGCCCAAAAAAAAACTTCGGACCTGCAAGGGAACAATGCCCGGAAAAACATAACAAGATGGCATGCAGCAGTGCAGGGAACACGATGCCACACAATGTGCCGTAAAAAAAGTTCCAATCAGTTTGGCCGAAACATTTGACAATTGTATTTAAGAAAGCTCTGTTTTGTGAGGCGCACTCGGACCATTCGCTAGGCACAGTACTCTTTGCTGTCTCTGTTGCACACTCTGACTCACTCGTGCCGCCCGCAGACGTCAGTTGGGCCCACGCCCATGTGCGGCTCAGGGCAGGCAGTCCCACCGGAAGTGTCACACCTGGCTGACGGTGTCTGACAAAGTTCTATCGAATCAGAATTCACTCACAATGAAAGACAGTATTTGTAGCCAGTATCCTTGCAATTAAATTTACACAAGCATAATTTGGGCAGTGCAGAGCAGTGCAGAGCCGTTGGGTAGTGCACAGCTCTTGGGCAGAGTAGCACTCAGCATTTGGCACATCCAGCGTAATCCGAATAAGCACGGTCTAAAATGCTGCATTTATACCATCAAACTAAGACGGATTACTACTTCTCTGACAGCGTGGGGGTACTTGTGCCGTGGGATGGGGCTTGAGCACTTGCCCCCGGCACTCGGACGGCAGGCACGCCTAACGATTTTGGGGCGACTTGCTCGTAGTTGGGGCTCAAAAAAAACTTGTAAACTAAAACAATCAGCCAGCTGTTTTGCGAAAGACGTCACAGTTGTCATTTATATCCACTGCCGATTTCGGTCGATGGGAGAAGTCTACAGTGACGATGCATCCTCTAGCTGCCGCCCAAGGAGTGTGCCCCCCTTCAACAGCAGAGAAACGCCTGAGGAGAATTAAAGGACGTCCGAAAATCACTCACACATGCTAAAATATAAGTACAGTCTTCGGCTTGGCCAGTCACAATCATTGGTCTCAGCAGCGTGGCAGCTAGTGGGGGCTGTGGGCGGGACTGGTGGTTTTCTTAGGCGGCATTCTCAGACTTGGGCGACCCCCGCCGGTCGCGTACGCCCAACTTGCGGCAGTAGAGTGTCCCATGCCTGTGCTTTGAAGATAAATGGAGCAAGAATACCTACTCATTCTGAAAACTCGCAATTCTTGCTCTTAAACTTATTTCACTACAACGCTCTGAAAATGGCTCGCCCACAGTTGCAGCACTGCCACTCCTATGCCCAGGCTGGTGCAGCGCCTGCGAGCTGAAGCAGGCGTCCCAGCATGCACAGACACCACTGCAGGCCGTCAAAATCGGCACACGCACAACTGCATCTGCTCTTTCCCGCTTAGCAGGACAGCCACAGCAACCATGACATCCAGAGCACTCATATTCGTTCTGTTTATTCTTTGCGTTGTCGCATACCGTGCCCCCGTTGTCGTGGACAACCCTAGAGACGTGGTCATCTCAGCGGGCATCCACTCTCACTCCTTAGACCAGCCGCTCGGCGACTTCTACATGTTCTCAAGCAATGGCACCGCTAAGGTTCTGAGAGACGCAATTAAGCTAGACCCCAACTCTGAATACTCGGTTTACATCGTTCACGACGACAAGCATTTTGAGATCTTGGACCCAAACGAAGGCAGTGCCACCTGCGACCAGTCGCTCGGTCTCGGCCTTTGCAAACTCGGTGACTTGAGCGGCAAGCACGGGCTCATCAGAACCAACCATCACGGCTGCTCTCAAAGCGCCTTTTACGAGCCCTACTTGTTCTTGGAACCAGGGGCGTCTTCGTCAGTCCCTGGCAAGGTTGTTGCGCTCTACAAGGACGGCGTGCTGGCGGGACATGGCACCCTCGAGGTGTCGGACAAACCCATCGAGTGGGTCGAAAAGGAGTGGGCCAACGTTTATGGTTTATCAGACCTTGTTCCGTACCCTATTCATTCTCCAGTTAGTAGCACTATTGCTAACCCATCTTGTCCACTGTGCCCTGCGCCTTCTGTTCAGGAGAACTGCACCGCAGCTATCAGCAACAGTTTGAAGACGCTCCTTGTCAATTGTACCGCCCAGTACGATAAGGGTTTTGTGAGAGGATCTCAGCTCAGCAATGCTCCGAATTGCACAGGTGCATTCAAAGACGGTGTCGAATTTAGCCGTGCCGTGGCCAACCAGACATGCAACGCCACTGCTGAGTTTGAGAGAGGTGCTGACAGCGTTCGCAAAGCTACAAACAGTAACATGTTTTGGTTCTGGATGGGAGTCATTGAAAACTTAGTTCTCCTTGCTCTCTGGGAGCTTGGACGCAACTGCTTCTTGTCTGCCGAGGAGACAAAGAAATATCGCTTGCCCTTGTACCATCCCAACGCCCCTGATCCTCTTGCTGCTGATGCCAGCCGAAAGGAGAAAAAAGAGTACTGGTTCCGCAAACGCAAATATGGTTTTAAGAAATTTGGAAACGCGTTTGCCAGAGTACTAGCCGGTACGGACAGAGGGAGAGTTGCGTTTCATGTTAGCCAGAGGTTTTACTTGTTATCCTCAACCGAGGATACAGAGCGCTTACTTCAGATTAAGAAGTGTAGAGACAGCATTCATGCAATGGATCTCACGTCAATACCTCGGTTCGTTTTTGATTTACCAAATGTTTTCCACCAGACTTTTGAGGCAGACGTCATCGGACTTCTTCGACCATTTTTCAAACTCTGCTTGAAAGATGTGAAATTGGATGAGCCTTTCGCTAATGAACCTAATCTCTCGCAGCTCTATGCCCGTTTACGTCCTCGTTGTCGCGAGGTGGCGCTTGGGCCCCTCCACAACTACTTGGCCTTAAAATCCAAAAGCGAGATCATCACGATAACCACAGGCGTGACCCGCCTTACCGCGAGAGTACAAGAGGCCCTCATAAATGCTTACAGAATAGCTAATATAGTGGAAGCGACAGAGCAGAGAGTGCCGCCACAGCGGTCGCCTATCGAATGGGTGTTGCACTATCGCCGTATCGCGGCTGAAACTCAATGATGCTGGGCGCATCCCTGGGTGGCGTCTCTGAGTCAAAAGTACGTGAAGGTGTCCACGAGTGCACCTGATGCTATTAGGGCTGCACAATTTCCGCGCCCCATTCTTTTACGCCTTTAACAAGTAAAGTTCCGTTCCTTGTGTACTTTGTTTTATTGAGCCACTCGTACGATGGGTTATGTAAACATCAGTAGGATTCCACACTTCAACAGTGCCTGGAGCTTTGAAACTGGCAAGTTGGCAACACCGGTAGGAGGTGCGGGGCTTCGGCTTCGACTGAAAACCACTAATGAGAGCGGCTAAAGGATAATTGCTGCCCTCAGATGAGAAGAGAAAGCTATTGGTCATAGCCGTGGCAATCAGCAGCTCACTCAAGATGGGTGAGGGCATAATTTGTGCGTCAAAGTATTGTCCCCTGGCCCAGAAGTGCGCAGTTAGAATGCACTACTTCGCTACATCTCATGAACAATCTCCGTCGTTTTACGAAACAAATTAAATCATTTGAAAATTTCTCAAAGCATGAGCTGCTAATTGCCTGCCCAATCGTATCATACCATACAGTGCGTGCTATGCTTAGGTGTGTCACGGCTTGAAAGGGCCCAAATACGTATCAGTCACCTCAGTCCCTTGGCAGGTCTGCTTTCCGCAACTCAAGAATAGCAGAACTCGTCGTCCTGAGTGAGCATCGTCGATTTCGCGTGCCAGGTTGCTTCGTATTTGAAAGGAAATTGTTCAAAAATCAATTTACCGGTCCCTACGCATAGCACACATTGTTCCCCAAGTCTCCCGTGGCCCCTACATCTCCCACAAGTAAAACCTGGAAGGTTTGGGTCGCCCGGCTCGACAGATCGCGGATGCAATGGAATCACGCCTTTCTCTCCGTGCATGTAAGTAAGGCGCTTAATGAAAGGCAGATGCCAACCAAACTGCAACCAACAAGGGGCACAGCTCATACCGTCTTTCTCAGATATTCCAGTATTTTTGCATTTCCAACACATGTACTTATCCGGGAGTAGCCACGGCGTCTGCAGATTGACGTTCAAATGCTTCAACTGAGGGTGGTGCTCAATGCTTGTAGCTGGGTTTTTCGTTTTGAGATCTTCCAACATACGAAGCAAAGTCCCGTACAGATACAACTTCTCTCTTGTAAAAGGGCCATGCGTTATTCCTTCATTCCAATTCACTTTCTGGTATAACGGAGAGACCACTGAGTGAGGGCTAGGCTGGTCATAAGAAACTTTGAGTCTAATAGCTTCCACGTTAGTCAGAATATTGAGTTTAATTGCATCCAGGCTACTCAGCGTTTCCTTGAGGCGTAATTTCCAATCTCCAGTGTTGAGCACACGCTGCTGAGGTGTATTTCTTTTCACTTCAACCTCCTCGCCAGGAAATATTTCAAAGTGAAGTTTTCCGGTTCCGCGACAAATGCGGCACCTGTGTTCAAGCTTGCCTGTACCTCTACACCAGCCGCAAAGGAAACCAAAGAGCCCGCTATCGTATGAAGTGACTGAGCGTGTGTCAACTGGAACAACCCGGTGGTCTATAGTGACGTACTGTATGCACTTGATGAAGGGCAGAAAAAAGCCAAAAGTGTACCAGCACCATTCACAGCTGTACCGATGTCTGCGAGCTATTCCCGTATTATCACAATGGGTACACTGGAACCCGTCTGGGTATATCCAAGGTGTATCCGACGTAACTTTGAGATGGTCTTTGAGCTGAGGGTGGTGTAGGAGGGTTCGGTCATCAGTCGATCTTTTCAGCCGGTCCTCATCTATAAATCTTGTCAAATAATTTGGGTCGCTTGGCAGCATCTTGATTGCCCGTTCCAACCGCTGTACTTTCCGTTCAGCATACTCAGCTTGCTTGTTTTTTGAGATTTGCTGCTGAATTCTTAACCGTTCTTCCGCGAGCCACTCCGCTTTCCTGGCTCTACTGGCAGAAGAACCCATGATTTTTGCTGGGCAAGCAGGTAAATTGTCGACACAACGGGATCAAGAAATAATTGATAATTTTTTTGGTCCCTAGAGAATTCGAAAAGTGCAACTACTAGAAGGAAAAGCGTGCATCAAACTTCCTTCAGAGCGCCTCAATCACCCCACCTACCTTGGGCCGGAGATATATTTTCAATTAGTGGTCCAAAGTTCTTCGGTGCTGTGCGGTTCCCACTTTAAATAATTAAATAAACAGTATCCTCATTGGATCACATGTCAGCCTATTCGTTGTCTGTCACGAAGGAACGTCTTATAGTGTCGTTTAGCCCGAAGTAGCTCCCCATAACGGCCTTCACAGTTCCGGTAGTTGCAGCAAACAATTTTTTATCATGATTTTGGAAAATAAATCAAGGCAAAGATGAAGTGTTAACGGCATCTGCGAATTTCGTCGAGCATGTTGAAATCGTTTTGCAAACGCATGTCAGTCACTGATTCAAGTCACCTTCCTCGTCAAATGCGCGGGGTAACAAGCAGCTACAGTAGGAGCCCTGACCCCTAGTGCGTGGTGCCGAGTATAGTGAAGTCTCACCGGTCACTTCTTATTGATTACTGAAAAATTACGGATGCTGTGACAGTTTTCCGAGATTGTTATTTGTTTAATAGCACTTAGTATTAGGTCTTTTGGCTATCTCGCTCGGGCCCTAGTGCTGATTGGCCCTAATCTGAATCTCGCACCCCTCTCCGAGTGCTCTTAGGGAATCTCAGATGGAACAAAAACGTTTCCAAAGCAAGAAAAGTGTCATATGGCAAAATAAAATAATTTCAAACGTAAGGGTGTTTGTTTCATTTTATTTGCTTTACTAAAAAGTTAGAGGTTGGCTGCAAATTGCGCAAGGTGTAAGAGAAAAACAAATCATTGAAAAGCTTCGTACATTAAAAAATAATATATATCGATAAGAGCGGTTGGGACCAATTATTGTGAGATCATGTGGACTTTTAGACAACGTATGCAACAGCAGCACCCACTACGGCTCCCCAGCACCACGCCGCGGACTCACGAGCCCCAGAGCCATCATATGTGGAAATAACGATGCCAGTAGTTCGGGCTGCGGAGGTTGCTTGTTCAAGGGGCCATGATGAGCCGGTGCCGACAAATCCCACATTTGAAACGTAAATAAGGGACAGAACCTCGGTTAAAGCATTGGAAGAAGCAGCCGACGCGGAAGAAACTATGGAGGTAGCCTCAGAATTAGAGCCCGATGCGCCAATGACAGGTTTTGTGGGGGCACCAGTCAACTCGGCATCAGGTGAGCTCAACAAAGACACCGGCACATCAGAGTTAGTGCCGGTAGTTGGGGCCACCGGTGGCAGACCAGGAGCGCTGCTCAAAGTAGTAATGTCACTGTCCGCGGATGTTAACACTTCAAGTGAGGTAAAACTGGTTGAACTTGAAACAGAGCCTTGCGGTATACTGACGGCACTTGTTGAAACGACAGACGTTGTCAAAGACGGCAAAACTGTGACTCCGGGAACGCTTGGGTTGACACGACTGGTCACGCTGGTCACGCTGGTCACGCCTGAAGCAGTCTCTGAATTGCTTGTCCGACTGGTTGTCAGCCATCCATTGTCAGTAGTGGACGCACTTGTGTTAGCGTAGTAGTTCCCCGAAGTTAGAAGCAGGGATGGTCTGCCAGTCAAGGTGGAAGAGAGAGCAATGGTCGAGAAAGTTGATGACGGGACAGTGGTGTCTGAGACACTAGTAGTTTCAGTACTCTCCGTGGTGTCAACAGGATCCGTTGTACTTGATACATCCGTGGTTATGGCAGTATCACTGGTCTCAGTGGTGCCGGTGATATCATCTGTCGTTGAAAGGTCGGTGGTTCCAATGGTGTCAGTCACAGTAGTGTCAGTCACAGCRGTATCGGTCACTGCAGTGTCAGTCACAGTAGTGYCAGTCWCAGTAGTGTCAGTCACAGCGGTAGTGTTAGTGCCAGTGTTCGTGAGCGTGTCCACATATGTGTCTGTAGAAGTATCGGTGACTATGTTGGTTGCACTCGTGATGTCGTCAGTCGCAGTGGTGTTAGAGATGGGGATCTCTGTGACGGTAAAATTACCCAAGGTCTGAGTTTCAGTGATAGTATTATCATCTGAGGTTGGGTTCTCAGTGTTCGTCCTGTTGTCAGTGATAAACGTCTCGGAAATGGTACTCTCGTTCGACGTTGGGGTCTCGGTGATGGTATTGTCGTCTGAGGTCACAGCCACGGTGGTAGTGTTGTCATACGAGGTTGAGATGCCGGTAACAGTATTGTTTCCAGTAGTCAAATCATCAGTGGTAACATCAGTGGCAGCGGTGGTCTCGGTGACAGTGGCATCAGTGGTAACATCAGTGGTAACATCAGTGGTAACATCAGTGGCTGTTTCAGTTGTTGACTCTGGGACCTCAACAATGACTGTCACCTCACCGGTGAGACTTGGATACTGGGTGGTTTCTGTGGTATATGTTCCGGTCCAAACATTTGTAATTGTAGTGGTGCTGGCCCCAGGAGTGGCAATAATAACGTCAATTGGAACACTTGGATCGGAGTACGTACTGGTGTAAGTGATTGTCTCACTGCCAGTCCATCCAGCAGTGGTTGTGGAAGTCGACTTCTCTGTATCAATAATCTTTGTCTCACAGTCTGAGGTCTCTTCGTCAAACTGGTACACTTGCTCAAAATTCGAGACAGTTTCGCCGCTTGGAGTGATGTAGCTGAACTGCAAGACGGCGTATGCAACAATATTGATGTAAGAAATTCTCATGGGGAAGTAGTTGCCCGCCTCAAGGTAGATCCAGCGAGAGTCGTAAGCATCTGAGTTGTGAGATACCCAGGTGAATATAAGGGCGTCATTAAAAGCAACGCCACTGGGAATCACGGAGCTTGAACAGCAGTCAAAAGCACTAGCTGTTCCAAAAAAGAAAACCAATGCGTCGTCAGTCTTTTCAAACTGAAATTTGTGGTACCCTGTCTCCCGGGCAAGAAAATATCCGGTTAGCACTAAGGAAAAGTTTGAGTTAGTCACAGTGACACCATAAATCTCCGTTTGTCTGATGTTTTGCCAATAGTCCGGGTCCGAGATTCGTGTGCCGTCTAGCTCATCAAGGTCAAAGTTGATGTCAGTCACACCAACAGCACTGCCTACCGGGTTCTTTTCAGCGTAGCCATACTTGACATCGGACTCCTCCCACCCATAAAAATATCCCCAAGGATAGAAAGTGGCGTCAAAGCCTGATCGAATTGGCTCTGTGCTGAGCTTGCAGGCAGTGGAGTTTTGAACCGAGCCACGGTTGTCAGAGTCACCAGACTCGGCTAAAATTGCCGTCAAAAGAGTAAGAAAGATAGCAATATTCTTCATGTTCACTGGTAATGATAAAATCCGCAAACATTGTCATTTTATAGTGCTAGGAATGAAGAACCTCTGCTTTGCCAAGAGCTCGCTAATGCGCTTCAAGCTGTACGTTGAGACGCTACTTGATGCATGATGGCCTGCGGTTGAGCTGACGCATGTCGAAAGTACACACACTCTGATCTTGGCCCAAGCTCGTGAGAACAATCAACAAAACGCACTTTGAGAGTCGCGCTGTACAAAAAAGAAAAGGCCTCGCTATAACATTGTGGGTGTGGTTGTGAAAGAACCTTGTCAGGAGTGCTACTTCATCAAAAGTTTTTGGTAGATCACTCCGTTGTGAATCCTGAAAAAGTACTCATCTGCTGCCGGCTCAGGCACGTCCAGCATGCTCCACTTTAATAGACCTTTCTTTGCATGGATTCCTTAACGGGTCCTCCGCAAGTTCCTTTGTTAGATCGGGACGGGGGTGCCAAGTCTTGAGTCACGGCTCATTGCACACACGGGCTAGTGAGCACCCGCGTTGTGCTCAATATGAGTAGCAGCTGTTTTTATGCTTTCAGTAGAATTATTCAAGAGCTATATCATGCGTGCTCAGGGCTTCCCTAATTGATTGAAAAGACACAACCAATAAGTTTGAGAGGGTTGTGCGTGGAAGTGTCAAAAAGTGGAACCCAAACAGCCGCACGATGTACTTCGTGAATGAGTCAGAGCCACACTCACCAGCGTTACCAGAATCACATACGTGGTCAGATTGAAATCTCATGCTAATTTAGCACTCAGCATTGGCGCGTGGCCCAGCACTACTAAAATCGTGTAGCCGCATTCCATGGTTTTGGGGCGCAAGGTTTTCATACCACTTTGGGGCCAGTGCATGCGTCGAGATCAACCATCTAAGCCCTGCTCACCAACAGACTCACGCCAAGCAACAACCGAATTAGAAAGTAATTTTTTTCTAGAAAAAAGGAAAGCGTGCGGTGAGGAAACAGGACCAAGTACCGTTGATCGGAAGGAATTTGCCGCCACGGCTGTGCACATTTTGATAGAGTCCTCTGTGCATAAGGCATCTAGAACAATCGCGACAGGCACTCGTTCAGATTCTTCTGTTGAGAGCTCTAGTCAGGAAGCAAGTCATACACACAATTAGATTGAGTTTACCCTCGTAACGTCAAAGTCAGTCACTTGAAATCATCCTATTGCTAAGAACCTTTTTACATTGACATGCTCGCAAACGCTGTGTACACTACAACCTTTTGGGGCAACCTTCTATACTTTAGAACTACTTTCTTAGGTACGCAGCGGCCCGCAGCTAGCCACAGTCTCCCCATCATTTAGCACGTCTTCGTTGCCAGCACCTTCCATTTACTTCCATGCTTCTTGGCACGCTCCGCCACTCTCTTGTTCAATTGCAACTTCGTCCCTGGCGTCGGCCCGGAATCGCCCATAACCTTTTTTGCAATCAGCCAGAGGTCCTCAATTTCACTTCACATCTTGTTGTTGGTCAAGGATTAAGTATCGCTTATCCGCTCGTAGGTAATTTCCAACATGTGAGACCAATTGGCAAACTGTCCAGTCACGTGATACAACAACTTGCATGCAGTACGGTCGACTGACGACCATCGAAGGTACTTCAAAAGTACAAATCAACAAAGACTAGTACCTGAAGCATAAATTAAGAGGGCTTCGGGGTCAGTGGGGTAGGCTTTCCCCTCCCCCCCCCTTACACTGTTTTGTCTCATAGACAGCTTGATCACGTGATAAGTATGCGCCACCGAGCAAGTACGACAAGATACAGTGGCTAAGCAAAAGGTGAGCTGAAAATATCTAATACTCTGAAAAAGAGGCACATTTTCATGGAGCTTTCAATTGTAGTCTAATTGTCCCACAGCTCTCGTTTTTAGCAGCACTTTTGAACATGCACCTGGTTCACTGTGCATGCGCCGCACGGGCGACTGGCACTGGGCCGACGCCGCCTACTGCCGGGCGGCTTACCCGTGCCCATGCACGCCGTCACACGAGTTGCGGCTGCTCCACATAGTAGAATAGTACTACCAAAAGGCAACATCCAGTGTACCAGCACAGTGCAAAATGACCACCCGACTCACCGTGCTACTGCTCGCGGCCGGGCTTATCATCACTGGCTGTATGAACTCGATTTTCACCAAGTACCAGGACAACCAGTGCGTCGCCCACTGCGACGACCCAGCTCGCCGGCGCAACTTCGAGCAGCCCGTGTTGCAGACGCTCCAGATGTTTGTGGGCGAGTCGTTCTGCAATCTTTATTTGCTCTACCAGTTTGTGGATCACGCCTTGAAAGCCAGAAATCCCAAGGTCAGCGCGGCCCGCGAGTCGTTGCTCGGCAATAGAGTCCAGGACTACGGAACCTCGGTCACAGTGCACATCTCCGACAAGCAGCCGATCCTGTGGGCAAACCTGTTCTTGTTTGCCTTGCCTGCAATCTGCGATATCTGTGGGACCACCTTGATGAACTTGGGGCTCATCTACTGCTCGGTGTCGGTGTATCAGATGATGCGTGGCGCGCTCATCTTGTTCGTCGCTGTGTTTTCGATTGTGTTCTTGAAGCGCACCATTAGCAGAGTCGAGTGGGCCAGTTTGGCG
Source organism: Saccharomycopsis fodiens (assembly GCA_002564235.1). Lineage (NCBI taxonomy): Eukaryota > Fungi > Ascomycota > Saccharomycetes > Ascoideales > Saccharomycopsidaceae > Saccharomycopsis > Saccharomycopsis fodiens. The sequence goes on from JNFV01000003.1 coordinate 862,741, forward strand.
GTTGTCGTGTTGGGCATCACCGTTGTGGGGTACAGCGGGAGCCAGGCCAACAGCGATCCGGCGAGTGCTGTCGTTGACGCCAATGCGAAGGCGGTGGTGGGCATCGTTCTCATTACTTTGGCCCAAGTTTTCACTGCCACCCAGTTTGTAGTCGAAGAGCACATCATGAACAAGGTGGAGATCCCAGACCCGAGCAGAATCATCGGCTTGGAGGGCGCCTTTGGCATGGGCATCACCGTTTTGGGCATGGTGCTTCTCCATGTGTTGAGCGTTTGGATTGGCGGCAACCACAAAAAGAGCAACACGTTCAACATGGTGTATGCGTTCCGCGAGTATCTTGGTAACAAGGAGGTGTTTGTGAGCGGCACCGGCGCGATGTGCTCGATTGCGGCGTTCAACATGGTGGGCGTCACCGTCACCAAGAAACTCAGCGCGACGTCGCGGCTGACGATCGACACGTGCCGCACGTTGCTCGTGTGGTTGGTGTCGATGAGCCTTGGCTGGGAGCAGTTCCATGGGTTGCAGTTACTCGGGTTTGTGTTGTTGGTTGCAGGGACTGTGGTGTTCAACAAGATTGTTGTGATTAATCCACAGTTTTTGCCTAATTTCTTGAAGGAGGATTAGCACCGGCGAGCAACGGCGAGCAAAGCGAGACGGTGCTACTTTCAAAGGCTAGGGAGACACCGGTGTGTGTTTGATGAGCCAGATGTTGCTGCAACCTGGCACTGGGGCGGTTGCATCTCAGCACTGCGAGCATCTAACCAATTGCATTCGCTACAGCATTAGTGCATTAGTATATGCACTGCCTACAACTTTAGCTAAAATAGAACAAAAGTCATGGTTTCATTTGTGTAGTAAAGGTGCGGCATCCAAGTTGTCACTCGAGAAGGTCGCAATCTGAGCACATCACGCAAGGACGGTGCATGATAGCTCAAAAATTGGGAATGCCCCCAGTGCCCAGCTGAAAGCGTTTCCTAGTATCCAATAGTGCGCCAAATTTTTTGAAGTGATGAGCGCGTAGTGTGTACGACACAGAGCTGAGCGGAGGCGAGCACCTGCTGAGCATTAATGATTGGCACTGTGGACCCAGACAGACTTTCCCCTAAGTTGCTGGGCAATACTGAAGAGATGTGGCTACTGGCTAAGAGCCAAACTTCAACTGGAATCAAAGAAAAAGCTTTGGTTCTGCCAGTGATGATTCTGCAGCGTAGTGCTGTTTCCTTTGTCTCTAACCTTGAAGGCCCCATCAGAAAGGACGACGTAGACAGCGGCTATGCAACTGGGTTTACGTTGCGAGCGCAGCTGTGCTGCTTGCTCCTTTACAAACACTGAGTCAGTTCCTAGAAAAGGAGTTTGCTGCCTGTCCACCAGAGCTCAACACTGGGCATTGATTGCAGCACTGCATGTTGCTATGATGCCTATGACAGGTAAAGGCTGCACTGACTAGACAGCAGCGACGCGCCAATCTGCATTATTTTAGCTCTGCCAATGAGCCTCGCCAATACGCTGCTCGCTACATAATTTTCCAATAATATATTGACAATACTGTTCAACTGCTCACAGTTGCGCGTTATCACTAAGGTGCCCACGCGCAGCTGCCAGCCCAGTGACGTCGCACCTAGTTCTTGAGCAACCCTCTGCTGACAAACTCGTTGTACAACGAAGCACCCAATCTGGCTGGCGATGGCTCGACAATGACGCCCGCAGAGCTCAACGCCGAGATCTTCGACTTGGCGTCACCCTTGCCGCCGGCAATGATGGCACCGGCGTGACCCATTCTTCTCCCTGGTGGCGCAGTGACACCGGCAATGAACGAGACAACCGGCTTTGGCACGTCTCTGGTCAAGTTGTGCTGCTTCAAGAACTCGGCAGCGTCCTCCTCCTGCGACCCTCCGATCTCACCAATCAAGATGATTCCCTCGGTCTCCGGGTCGTTCAAGAACAACGTGAGCGCGTCGATGAAGTTGGTACCTGGGAACGGGTCACCGCCCATACCGATGACCAACGACTGGCCAAGACCGACCTTGGTGGTCTGGTCGACGGCCTCGTAGGTCAAGGTACCGGATCTCGAGATCACACCAATCTTACCCTTCTTGTGGATCAGGGAAGGCATGATGCCGATCTTGCACTGCTCCGGGGCAATGAGACCCGGGCAGTTTGGCCCGACCAATCTGGTCTTACTCTGGCCCTGGAGAATCTGCGACACGCGGAGCATGTCGTGCTGCGGAATGCCCTCGGTGATGCACACCACCAATGGGATCTCGGCAGCGACGGCCTCCTCAATGGCAGCGGCAGCGATGGTTGGCGGGACAAAGATTCCCGACGCGGTGGCGCCGGTCTCCTTGATCGCCTCCTCGACAGAGGCAAACACAGGCTTCCCGAGGTGCTCGGAGCCGGCCTTCTTCGGGTTGGTGCCTCCGACAATCTGGGTGCCGTAGGCCAACGCCTGCTCGGCGTGGAAGGTGCCCTGCTTTCCGGTGAACCCCTGGAAAATCACCTTGGTGTCGGCGTTGACCTTGAGGTTTGGGATGGTGTCGGCGTAGCTGCGGGCAGCGGCCTGGGCAGAGAAGCGTCTGATGCTGTGGAGGGATCTGCTGAACATCGTTTGGTGGGGTGTGGTGAGACGGCCAGTAAAATGAAAGCCTAAAGGACACTGGGGGAACCGCTCGGGGCACGTAACCAGAGCGGTGGGAGTCGGGTGGGTGTGTCGGCTCGTTTGGGGGAGAAAAAAGCATGTTGTTGCGAGCACCGCGTGGGTGGCAGGGCGCCTAACCGGGGTTGCCAGTGGGGCCTACTTGTGTTGTGGGGGAGTCTCTGAAAGTCGCACAAAGCTGATTGTGTCTGGAAGATGCTTTTCTCTACGAACTCTTTCGGATCATGGTAGTTTTCTTTTTCCCTGGGAGAAGCGCGGCCCTCTGGACTTGCTCCTTGGAGAGAATTCTAAAATGGGGGTGCGCAAGCCACGTGACATGTGGAATGGACACTCACAAGTCAACTTCCACCGCCCATAAAGCCGCCAATTTGAGAGAGGCAGACTTGCCAAACAGCATCTTCAATACTAGCTAATAAAATTTGAGGGTAAACCTGTTTTGCTCCCGGCGACGACGCCTACCCCTAAGCATTTCCGGGTAATGACAGGCTTATTTTTACTTGGCTCTCTCGCGTTTGGGGGGTGTCTTTTCGAAACTTGTTTTTCATGTGGCCCGTGTCGGGCAATTTACCTTACACCCGGTGGCTGGGCTTGTCATGTGATCGTGAATTGCTAAAAATCTTTCAGAGAATAGGCATTTGCTCTACATGTAGAGAGATGATTCCAAGCCGCAGCCCCAGCATGAGGCAGCTTCTCAGACTGACATTAAGGCAGGGCCAACGGCCGAACTGCATACTATTGAAGAACACCAAATACCAGATGCTAGCAACTCCTTTGATACGACACATGGCGCACCTTCCACGGCCAATCACGCGAAAGCAGTTTGTCGCGCTGCTGACTTCTGTGCTAGAGACTTTGAAGCTCAACGTCAAGTGGTTACTCATCCGGCAGAACCGGCCTTTTAATACCGACGACGTCTCGGCGTTTGTCTCGTGGTTTGTGTGGTCCAACATTCTCTGGTTCATTCTCGGGACGACCACGTTTGTCTCGCTTGTGATGTACACCATCAAAACTTTGAATGTGGACTCCAACGACTCGTTTCTCAACAACATGCTCCTCAAGACGTTGTTCAAGTACGACCCGAGCAAAGTGCAGATCCGGTTCACCGGCAAAAAAGACGGGCAGGACGACATTGCCCCGGACTTCCGCAAGGGCGTGATCACGTTCCAGAACCTTGAGATCAAGAGCATCGACGAAACGCTGCCCCTCAAGTTTGACGTCAACATTGAAAAAATAGATTTGACATTGAACTTCGGCAAGTGGTACCACGGTAAAGGGTTGATAAATGATGTGGATGTTGTCGGTGTGAGAGGGACGATAGATGGTGGCCCGGACCGCCACCCGGAGAACTGCATCAACAAGCTTGCCTCGACGGTCTTAGAAAACAAAGAGTATGAGTTTGGCAACATCAAGTTGCAGGATGTCGCGGTGGAGTATCTTTATAAGAAGCAGCCGTTGAACATTGCGGTCTTCAATTTGGAGTTGCCTCAGCTCAGACTCAAGTGGTGTCTTGTCGATTTGCTCAAGCCGAAGATCTGTTCCGGCGAGATCAACAGTTCGTTGTTCTCGATCCACCAGAAGCAGCTAAAGAGCGAAGACTTCGGGCCGGACACCACTCGGATCCAAGTCCACCTGATCGACATGAAACACAACCCGGTTGCCGCCGACAAGTTCAACTGGTTGGCGGACGGCAAGATGAACATCATTTGCGACGTCGATGTTCCCAACGAAGAGAACTTCAACGTGAGTGAGTTCATCGACGAGATCCGGCAGAAGGTCGAGGTGCTCGGGATTGGGAAGAAGAACCGTGCCTATGACTATGACATGTATGACTATAATGACTTGTTTGGCGATAAGTTGGGCCGCGACTTGGACTTCACCCACGTTGAGTCGTTGGCTAAGAGGGAAAATGTGCATGCTGCTGAGGATGCCTCGGCTGCAGAGCTTGCCGCTCTTGCGGCGCCTGCTCCAACCTCTTTGTTCAAGAACACCCTTTCGGTCAAACCAACCACTGCCAACAAAAACAAGTACCTCGTGTTCAACATGAAGATCCAGTTTGTGAACCCCGTGGCGAAACTTCCGCAGGAATCGCCCAAAAATAGCCAAGGCAAACCGTTCATCTCCAAGGACGAGCTTCGTCCGATCATTGCCCTTGTAAACCACACCCCACTGAACTCAGGCTCGGTGTTCTCCAGCTACGGCGAGTCGATCATGACCGAGCTGGCACACAAGTCGTCCAATCGCCACGTCGCGAGCGACAAGCAGTTCACGTTGTCGAGCTCCACGATCTATAAGTTGGACCGCTTGTATGGCAAAGTTTCGATCAACGAGACCCAGCTTGTGGACTTGATTGTCGCCGACTTGTACGAGGGCCTCTTGAAGGGGTTGAGCGAGGAACTCAACTCGCACTTGAGCGACAATTATGGCAACTATTATAACTTCAACATGAACCACTTGGCCAACGCTTTGAATGTCAGTGCGCAGTCAGACAACCGACTCCTCGGGATAGTCAACACTCAAGGGAACTTCAAATTCGGTTTGCTCATTTTGCTCGGTTTGGGTGTTTTGTTCTAGGCTTTTTGCTTCAGTTTTGGCGTGGTTGCTCTACCATGGTAGTAGGCACGCTCTACTGTATATATATTTAATGACATTGATGATGCTACCCAACAAAACGGTGTAAGCTGTGCAGCAGCCCACGTGAGTGCTACCACGTTGGGGCAATGAAAAATACAACGAAGCGAGAACCCCATGAGGGGCAGACCTCGGGAGGAGCTGGCTGTTGAGCTGAGAGTGTTAACAAAAGGCGGTGGGCAAGCAGCGCGTCGACACGCGTCCGGATGCGTGCCGCCGCCGCACAGTGCCTGAAAAAGAAACGAGTCAGCCTTGAGGCGATCTCTGAAGAAAAAAACAGGCCCGAAGAAATAAGCCTTGTTTAAGGTGTGTTTTAACGCGCCAAAAAAGGTTTGCGGCCAGCTACAAGGGCTAGATCTGGGGCTTCAGTTCTCAAAGCCTTAGGGTTTTCTGAAAAAAAAAGCTAAATATCTATTGGCCAGTGTTTTGGCAAAGCCATCGGTAGTTAGGCACTTCCATTGCTAATTTCGAGTGCCTGTCATTTTGCCGCTCAGCCTCAGTGCCCAAGAGAGCCCAACTAGCCTGGTGTCTTAGACGTTTTGATTGTTTTAAATTTCAGCTACCGTGGGTTGTGGGAGTGTGCCTTGCTCGGGTAAGTCTTGGCTCTTGGGACGGCCCACATGGGCAGGGGCGAGTGACGCTGCGGCATGTGCGGTGCGGGAAAAAGATCCCAACACGCCCAGGGCGCGACCCATGCAAGCAGACGTACACGCGCCTAATGCCTGGGTACGTGCAGGTGCCGACAAGTGTCCCCAGGCTATAAAAATAAACAGAGTGCCTTTTGGGCATGTTTTTGTCTTGCCCCTTTTCACAGCGACCCTCCAACTACTTTACACTCCTTCGAGCACCGTTCGTTCACTTTCATTAATCACGAACTCCTCGCAATCATGAAGTTCTCCCTCGCGTTCGTATTGGCCGCTTCCGCCTACTTGAACACTGCCCTGGCTCTCTTGGGCAGTGCCGACTTCATCAAGTACTCCGGCCTTGGTTTCTCTGGCAGCTACAACGACATCACTGCCATGGACGAGTCCTCCGGGTCTTGCTCCTCGAGCTCTAAGTCGTTTTCCGGCAACCTCTCTCCGCTTGACGAGGATCTTTCTGTCCACATCAGAGGGCCTCTCAACTTGAAGAAGTTTGCGGTCTACACTGTCTCGTCGTCTTCTTCCAACAAGAAGAGAGACGCGCAGTGCGAGGACCAGGTCAACTTGAAGAGACACGTCCACCACAGACACAAGAGAGACGTCACCTACGTTGCCACTGAGGACGTCACCGTCACCGTCACCGACGGCGGAGACGTCGCCTCTTCCACCGAGGCCGCGTCCACCACCGCTGCTGCTGTCGCGTCCGTCTCGGTCAACGAGAAGGTCCTCGACCAGTACCACAGCACCGACTCCTCGGTCAGCGTCAGCTCGTCGGCTCCATCTGCCACCAGCAGCGCCACCGTTGCCTCGGGCGACTGGTCCAGAAGCTCGTACTACGACGCCTCCGCCGGCTCTGCCAGCAACGTGGTTTTCATGAACCACTTGGGCGACTCGTCGTACTCCGGCACCTGGTCCGCTGCATTCGGCAACTCGCTCTCGTACTGTGACGCCAAGGGAACCGGCAAGTCTGCCAGCTCCGTTGTCTTGGACGACGTCACCCTTGAGTCCGACGAGGAGGTTGTTTTGTTCACCTCCGAGGACTGCGACTCCGACTGTGGTTTCTACAGAAAGGGCATCCCAGCGAAGAAGGGTTGGGCTGGTACCACCAAGATCTTCGTTTTCAACGTCAAGATGCCTTCGGCCACCTCTGGCTCTACCAACAACAACGACATGCCAGCCATCTGGTTGTTGAACGGTAGAATCCCAAGAACCTTGCAGTACGGTAAGGAGGAGTGCTCGTGCTGGTCCACCGGCTGTGGTGAGTTCGACTTGTTCGAGGCCATCACTTCCGGCTCGACCCAGTTGGTCAACCAGATCCACGACGGCCAGGGTAAGCCAGGCACCAGATGGGGTGGAGGAGGCTCCGACTACTACTTCGACAGACCAACCGACGAGTACGTCACCTTGGCCGCGATCTTCACTGGTTCGGACGTCTACCTCAAGACCCTTACTGACTTCGACTTCGACTCGTCGATCTCGTCGTCTACTGTCAAGGGCTGGATCTCCGGCACCGACTACAAGTCTGCCAACTTGGTCTCTTCTTAGATTTTAGATAGTAATGTTTTGTTTTGATTTAGAATTGTAGCAGTGGGGTCGCTGTTGTGCCTGCGTGTTAAGCATTGCTGTAAACTGTGGTTGTGCATTGGCAAGGCTAAGGTGTAGTACTCGCTAGTCTCAACAGGTGGCATTACTACTTAACGTCATTCCTACTAAACCTCATTCCTACTAAACCTCATTCCTACTAAACCTCATTCCTACTAAACCTCATTCCTACTAAACCTCATTCCTACTAAACCTCATTCAGAGACGGTGTCACTCTTGGTAAAAATCTGTCCTGCAAAAGACATCTTGTGTATGACACATTTTGCAAAGCGTCATGGCTTTTACTTCTAATTTTGAGAGAACGTCATATAATGTCCACGCACCGCTCAAACATCAATAGGGACCTAAAAGCTATGACTCTTCTTGAAAGCAAGCACCATTGTAGAGACTTTTAGCGTCATCTCTTGCCGCTTTGCCATTATGGACAGTTACTGCGTGGAAGTTGTCACCGCATGACGTCGTGCAGCAGAGGTGGGGCGAAACCTCGACGCGTGATGCTGTCACAAGCAAAAAATTTCGAACGACAGAAGGGAGACGCCCTAAGTGGCAAGAGTCTTTGAAGCAGCGCTCTTCATTACAGTAGTTATGCTGGGAAAATTTGCAGTTCACTTGGGTTTCTACAGTCGGCTGCTCTCACATGTAATCTCGAGCACGGCAGGCTTTAATTTTTAATTGCGGTGGAACCTTGAGAAGAAAACCCAATCTATCAACAGGCAATGAGCCGGTAACGAGCCTGCAATCAATCAGCTAACAATCAACTGACCTCAGGCCACACGAAAATTTTTGAAGGAAGTTTTTTCGAGTCCCCGCACAAAAAAATCACTCATTTCAGTTCTCGCTTAGTTTCTTGTTTGCCCGCCGGTACCCGCGTGGACGATCTTGGGTTTGAAGGAGCGCAGCAGGTTCATGTACGAAAAAAGCAGCGCCGCTCCAACTCAAAAGGGGGAGTGTGAAGAGTCAAAAAGGCACACGACACAAGAAAATAGTAGAATCAATTTATTCGCGCAACTCAGCAGCATCACATATAGTGCCGATCATTGATTGTGCCTCTTTCTGACTATCTCCGTCAAACCTTTGGGCGGTCCAATTCTATGGCTGCCCCACTTGTCAAATCGGGATATCTCCGCTGCATGAAAAAGAAAATTGTGCGGGCATCCTATTTAATCTTGCTTATCCCACGTTTTAGCACTGGACACCACCTTACATCCCAATGCAAACGCTCACACCATGAATTCCGACAGCCACAACCACAACGGCGCCCACTCGGGTGACGCCCTCTCCCCAACCATCAACATCTCGCGCCGGCTCACCCGCACAAACTCGATTCCAAACTCGATTCCCTCGACCTCCGAGGATGGCGACGACCACTCGGTCAGCTCCAACGAGACCGAGGAGGATGTGTGTTTCCCTATGGACCGGCAGAACACCAACAACGGCGAGGGGATTGATTTCGACGAGCTCCAGCAGTACATTGACGACCAGCGTGTCGAGAACGACAAGTTGTTGGCCGCCAACACCGCAGGCAACCTCCCTTCTGCGTTTCTGCCAAACTACACCGAGAAGCGCAAGAACAAGCTCTCCAAGACCGCTTTGAAGTACATGCCAAAATGGCTCAAGCACCACCACCATATCCGCAGAAACAGCATTCCTATGAACTCGCTCGACGAGGTTTCGTCTGAGAGCTCCCAGGGAGGTAAGGACCCCGTGGTGGCGTTCTCGAGCGAGAACAAGGTCGAGGACCCGGAGCCCGTGGCCATTCCGACTCGCTTTGAACTTTTCACTCTGAAAAACGATGAGACCATACACGCCCACGACTTGACGTCGTTGGTCGAGCCGGGCCATTCTGTCAAGGAATTGCTCAGCTCCGACGACCCGAACTTCTGCTGGTGGTTGAACTGCAGCTGCCCTACTGACAGCGAGATTAAGATCCTTGCCAAGGCGTTTGGCATCCATCCGTTGACCACTGAGGATATCAGAATGAGTGAGAACCGTGAGAAAGTCGAGTTTTTCAAGGACTACTACTTTGTGGTGTTCCACTCGTTCGACAGCGACAATGAGTCGGAAGAGTTTCTCGAGCCAATCTACTTCTATATAGTCGTTTTCCGCTCGGGAATCTTGACTTTCCACTTCTCTCCAGTGGCCCACAGCATCAATGTGCGCCGCCGTATCAGACAGTTGCGCGACTATGTGCGGCTCACCAGCGACTGGATGTGCTACGCGTTGATCGACGACATCACTGACTCGTTTCTTCCGGTGATCAAGGCCGTGGGGTACGAGGCCGAGGCAATTGAGGCGTCGGTGTTTGCAATCCACGACAACGACTTCCGCACTATGCTCCAACGGATCGGCGAGTCGCGCAACAAGGTCATGACCTTGCAGCGGTTCTTGGGCGGAAAGGCTGACGTCATTCGGATGCTATCGAAGCGCTGCTACGACAGTCCTCAGAATGCGGCCTTGAATGAGAGTTCGACTTCCACAAACTTAGCCGCCATGAATCCGAACCCGCTTCCGCTCCAGCTGGCTCCTACGGGTGGCCCGAACAGCAGCGCGAGACTCCGGGAGGAGCCCGCTGCTCATGACGCGGCCCCGCGTGGCGAGATCGGGTTGTACTTGGGCGATATTCAGGACCATATCATCACGATGTTCCAGAACCTCAACAGCTACGAGACGATTCTTGCGCGGTCGCATAGCAACTACTTGGCGCAGTTGCAGGTCGAGTCGTTCAACTCCAACAACAGGGTTACCAGCATCTTCTCGAAGCTTACCCTTGTGGGAACTGTGTTTGTGCCATTGAACATCGTCACTGGTTTGTTTGGCATGAACGTCACGGTTCCGGGCCAGGACAAAGGGACGTTGGTGTGGTGGTTCTCCATCTTAGGTTTCTTGATTTTCTTCATGACGACCACGATTTTCATTGCCAACTGGTGGTTGAACCGCATCAACAAGCGGGGGGAGGCCGAAGACGCTACGGAGGATAGACAGAGTTTCATCTCGCGGTTTATTAGACGGAGCAGAAACGGGTTGAACCCAAACACCAACAACGACCCGCACAATGCGCGGTCCGTTCTCAGTTATCACCAGTACTAATCACTGGTGGCGAAATACTGATTATCCTATCATTGGTAGCCTAATGGTTGCTCGTCATTGATTTTTTTTGCCTACTCTTAGGTTTAGGCCTCGCTATTTTTTGCTGTTGTTGTGCGCTTTTTTTGTTACTCTAGCGCCAATTTTCTCACTCCTTGCTATACTTAATAGACTAACTAAATTATCATGCTCTGCATCGTAAGGCGGTAGGCCCCGGTAGTGTTCTTCGTCGTCGGAAGGCGCATCATAATTTTCGGTTTCCGTAAGTAATAAGCTTTCAAGGCTCTCGCCCAAAAATCTCAACACCAAGAATCGTTTCTCGTTATCTGTGAAAGTGGGATTGTAGAAGATATTCAAACAAGCCGTCATTGATTTTGCAGCAACTTCCGGTGGAATACCCCCATACCCAGCTCCCAAGCCGGGAAGGACAACAGTCAGAATTTTTATCTTAGAGCTCTTTTCCTCTCGATTAAACTCCTCCACCTTTGCAAAAATCTCCCAGCAGAGGTCAAAGACGTATCTGGAGGCTTCCTTTCTTGTGAATTCAAGGACTTGGGGCGTCGTCATTGTCGGGATGCAAAGTATGTATTTTCCACGCCATAGATGCCAAGCAGGGGTTTCGTCAAACTCTACTATAGTTGAGACCTTGGTAGGTAGGTAGCCCTGATAGCTTCCAAGCAAGTGTCGCTTTATTTTGTTCTCCGCTTCCTTGTGGTCGGAATTGGAGAAAAGCCGTGCTAGCGCCAAATCGTACCCTCCACCCATATACCCCAATGAGTTGGCGGGAGATACAAAGCAGGTAGACAGTCCCAACTGATCTAGATGCAACTTCTCATCCAAATAACCTTTTTTAATTTTTATTCGAATGTCGAGCGCTTCATTTGTTTGGTAACTGAGCCATTGATTGTGCAACTCAGAATTGCTTGTCAACAATACTACTTGCATGACAAGCTTAAAAAATTAACAACAAAAGAGCAGCAACAAAATCAGCAGTGAGAAACAGCACTTTCAGGTGAGATCCAATAAATGTCCTGAAATCAGAAGTGTAATATCAATATATATATTGTTGTTCTGTTCTGTTCAAGATTGTTAGAGTGTATCAATTGCTAACTGCTTGCACCCGTACGTGTCTAAATATGATTGCCCAATCCAGTGCGGCGGGCTGCGATGCATGACGCAAGATCTAGCGCCTTTGTTCTTGCAAGGTGTCTTGGCAACCGAATCGCACTGCGCTAGTGAGAAATCTATGACAATTGGGTTGCCAATTAAGAAAGGGTATTACAGAGACGGAGGGCTTAGATTTTTCAAATCAACTGGGGCTTCACGCGGGGCCCCAAGCTGAGGAACGACGCATTGTAAGTAGCGGACCACGAAATACGGGATGGTAGATTAACTGAGCCAATGCCACACACCACAATTACAAGCCAACGCAATGTCCCATCCATGGTCCATTGCTGAGCTACGCTGCTAACAAACAACTTCTAATATTTTCTATTACTCACTGCTGTCCCCCAACGCCCACCCCGTTCGCCTGGTCATACGCGGCCTCGTCCGCATGCTGCTGCCGGCTCATCGTCTCCTGCTGGCTCACAATCGCCTCGGAAATCCCGTTCGCATAGTTGAAGTTGCGCGGGTCAAACTCCGGGTCCGTCTGGTGGAAGTCCACCACCTCGGTGTACATCATCACCCGCCAGGTGTCGACCGGCAAGTCCGCCTCGTTGAAACTCCAGTCGAACGTCTGCTCAGCCACAGGCTCGTCCTCCGGGTCGTGGAAATACTCAAGGTACGGGTGCTCCAAGGCCTCTGCCGCAGAGATTCTCGCCTTCGGGTCGAACACCAACATCCGCGAGAGCAAGTCCACGGCATCGGGATCGATATCCTTGAAGCGCTCGCTCAACGGCACGGGCTCGCGCTTCGGCAACGATTGCACAAAATTAAGGGTGTTCTGCGAGCCGATGGTGGCAATGACGTCTTCTGGCGGGGTCCCGAGAAGCTCGGTGATTATGGAGAACTGGTGCACGTGGTCGTTACCAGGGAAGAGCGGCTTCAACTCAATCATCTCAGCAAAGATGCACGCCGCCAGCCAAATGTCGACCTTGGTGTCGTACTTCTGCCAGGTGAGCATGATCTCCGGCGCGCGGTAGAATCGGGTCGACACGTACCCGGTCATCTGTGGGTCCTGGATACGCGCCAAGCCAAAGTCGCAGATCTTGAGATCGCAGCGCTCGTTGACCAAGATGTTCAGTGGCTTCAAGTCGCGGTGGATGACCCCCGCAGAGTGCACGTACTTGAGGCCTCTGAGGATCTGGTAGAGAAAGTATTTTATGAACTGCGGCTGCAACGGGCGCAGGCGGACAAGGCGGTAGAGGTCTGTACCCTGGAGCTCGGTGACAAAGTATATGTCCTCGCTGGGCGAGATGAATATGTCGTCCAAGGAGATCAAGTTCTCGTGGCGTAGCAGCTTGAGGAGCTTGAGCTCGCGGTAGGTGCGCTTGGCCAACACGTCGGTCGCAAAGGGCTTCATGATCTTCTTAATCGCCACCTTTTTGTTGGTGAGGAGGTCGTCGGCGGCACACACGAGCCCAAACGCGCCCATGCCCACGGGGTTGAGGTCGGCGTAGCGCCTGGTGACCTCGAAGATCGTGTTGAAGATCTGGAACCGCTGGAAGTCGTCGTGCTGCTCCATTGGCGGTGGTGTGCGGTGCTGCTGGGTGGCCTCCTGTCCCGAAAAAATTAAGCAATCGATCAGCGTCTAGGGGGGTCACGTGGGCGGCGGTGGGTGGCAGCCGCGGCGGGTCTGCGCGGCCCCAGGCGGCCGCTCGATGCGGCGGCTAAAGGGGACCCAGGAATGGCATGGAAGAAGGCTGAATCACATCCGATTGAAAAAAAAAACCGTGAATAACATCCTTGAGTACCAGGGTTTTGCGTTTTACTTCATGTCTCAACACCAGTCGGCAAGGACGTCTCGCATCCCGGTGTTCAGCCGCTGTGGACCTTCACAGTTTTCACCTGCAGTGTAGAGTTTGCAGCAGGGGTGCCTGCAGCAGTGGTAAAACTCTTATAGCGCTGTTTTTAGCAGCTAATGTCCCGGGATAGAAGGGCAGGTCAGAGTCGGTGGTGCGACGAAACCTGTTACTACCTGTCATCAGGTCGTTTGTCAATTTATAAGCACCGGTATGCTGACGCCCACAGTTATGCACTCACAGTGCCTGATAAGGTGCCATGCAGCGAGTGAGTGTCACACTGAGTGTCCAGAGTCACCAAAAAGGTGCACTACCTGTCACAGCGAATGCTCAAGGGCCGTAAAATGAACAAAATAAACACAGTGTGCCACCAATTGCAATTCTATATCCAATACTGTTGGATTTTCGTACCACTTCTCAAAGTTTTTGTCGTGGACTGCTGAGCTCATGGCTTGAGATGGGGCGCGGCTTGTGCATAGATCCGACATCGATCCGGGCATCGACCCCTGCGGAACGAGTCAAGAACCAGGAGGCTTTCCCGCGCAATGTTTACGGGAAATGCCTAAATCCATAAACCGTTAGATGTAGCTACTGAAGACTATGCTTAGCTTTGTAATTGAGCCAAATCGCAGCGGCCCACTGCCGCTGTTCTGCTGCTCTACATGTTCACAAGTTGAGATCTATATGCATAATCTAGACCATGCAGAGGGTTCCGGTCATGAGGACAGCAGCGGCAAACAAGCCAATGACGCTAGAACCGCCCTGGTGCACAGATCCGGCCGCGCCGCTGGCGCTGCTTGAAGCAGAGCTGGAGTCAGAGGCAGAGGAAGAAGCATCCGAGGTGGCGGTGGAAGCGCCGGCGGAGCCAGAGGAAGTGGCGGACGAGTGTCTCGATCTGGTAGACGAGCCTGCAGCGGACGAGCCAGAAGCAGACGAGCCGGAAGCGGACCAGCCAGTAGCGGATGAGCCGGTGGCAGCGGCGGCAGCACCAGAGGCACCACTGGAGGCAGTGCTAGATGCATCAGAGGCGTAGCGGTCGGAGACGACACTCAATTGGGTGAAGCTGGTGTGCCGGGTGGTTGAGGCAGCAGAGGCGTCACTGGAAGCGGTCCATGCGACGCCGTAAAGGGTACCCGAGGAACGGTGGCTCTCGGTGTGGTCGGAGTCGGAGTCGGAGTGGTCGCTGTGAGTGCGGCTGTGCTGAGTATGCTGAGTATAATGGCTCTCCTCGGTCTGATCCTCGGTGTCATTGTCGTCATCATTCGAGTAGTAGCTGTTGCTGTAAGTGTAGGTGGCCGTGGTGGTGATCATCCCCGATGGGCTGCCCCGGGTGTAGGAGATGGTGGTGGTGTAGGCAGAGGCCATGGAGCCGAGGGCAGCAAGGTAGACGATATTGCTGAGCTGCATATTTATTCTTGGTTGTTGGTTGTCGTTGGTTGTTGGTTGTTGGTTGTTGATTGAGGATGAGTTGAGAGATGAGCGGGCCCCTATTGTCTTATATAGAGTTCCCCAAGGTACCGTTTAGAGGCATGCTATTGTGCATAGTTGCTTATAATGCCAATTCCAGGCAAAGACGCTTGGCCCGCACGGTCTAGACATGCCGCGATCTTTTTTTGGCGCCGACGGCTATGTCAATATGCACGAAATATCAGCAACATGTCTACTTCGCCGCTGAAAGACGTTTCGGCGCCAGGGTCTACCACGATGTTGTCACGGAGTTGCATATAAGCTTCAATTAACGGGCATACGGCGGCACGAAAACGTTCCTAATATCCGAAAAAACTGGAACATGCGTCGCACGCTGCGTAAGCTCAGCACACATGTTCCATCAAATGACATGCAAAAAACAATTGCTCGGAGAGAAAAGTACCGCAGCGCAAGCTCGCTTCTTAAAGATTTGCAGCACTAGTATTGGCTTGGCAGCTGGGAAGCGAGTGCTCGGCGAGGGAAGTCTAACAGGAGGGAAGCCTAGCAAGAGGAGAGTCCAACAAGAGGAGAGTCTAACAAGAGGAGAGTCTAACAAGAGAAGAGTCTAATCAAAACTCGAAAAAGGATTGCAAACAGTTTTGTAACTATTTTAGAAACAGTGTCAATGCTACAGTTGCAGCTATGGGCTGCGTCAGTGCACTGCCTTCCATGGGATCCGCAGCACACTGGCTCCACCAGTGCACTGCCGCCGGCCGGGGATCTGCTCGCAAGAGTTGCCCTTTCAGTCCCAGGGCATTCGACCGTGCATATTACCCGCTTACAAGGGGAACTTTCAGCGCGACCAGTGCCAATGCCCGATGCACCGAGCTCCCTGATACAGACTCAGCCATAATCTAAAATTAAAGCAAAAATAGAATTGAGGTCGTAGTGCTGTGTCTTAACCCCCCCCAAGATAATGCTGGTTCTTGCTTCGGCGGACTGCCTCAGAGTCCTATGCTCATCACGTGACGCCAATTTTCGTTTTCGTTCATTGGAGGACTCACGAGAGCCACACAGTGAGCAGGCAACATGATCAGAGGGACGAGACTTGCCGCATTGGCTAGACAGGGCACCCTGCGGACCTTTTCCAGCAATGCCTCGGTCTTTCAAGAAGTCATTGCGAAGGAAACCGTGTTGAAAACCAAGCCCAAGAGCAGACCGTTCCGGCGGTTCATCATTGGGTCCACCCTTGCCGCGACCGTGTTCTACGGAGCCGGCGGATACTTGTCGACCAAGAACGACACCGTCAATGACGTGTTCAGCGAGTACGTGCCATTTGGTGGTTTTTTTGTTCAGTTGGTGGAGGACAACCAGAACTTGTTTGACAACGACTCGTTTAGCAGTCTCAAGCAGAAAGTGTACGACTTGAAGGAGCAGACTGTGTTGATTCCACAGCAGGGTGCGACCAGTGCCACTGTGGCCGACGAGGTTGCTGAGAAGAAGAGAGCCGCCAGACAGAAGGTTCTCGAGGGGAAGGAGCAGATTGTCAAGCACGCGGTTCCTACGATTTCCTACGAGTCGACCTCCGAGGAGATCTCCAAGGTTGTGGAGACCCTCAACAACTTGATTGGCCGCGTCAACCTGAGCAAGGTCAGCGAGACTGCGTACAACGACGTTGTCGACAAGTTCACCGCGCTGATCGACGTGATCGGCCGCAAGCTCAAGGCGTTTGAGCAGAGCAAGGAGGAGTTGCTTGCGCACGTGACGGCGGAGTTGAGCGAGAGCAACGAGATTGCCCTCAAGAAGCAGGAGAATGTCTTGATCACCAAGTTTCTTGAGGATTTCAACAATGAGATCAACAAAATCAAGGCGAACTACGAATCCACTTTGAAGAACGACGTCTCCGTGGTGGAAGAGAAGTACCGGTTGGAGCTTGACAACCAGGTGCGTGCGGCGCGCGTCAAGGACCTCGAGCAGTACGAGAAGTCTGTCTCTGAGAAGTTGGAGTCCGAGCGGGAGGGCAAGTTGGCCCAGTTGGATGCGTTGAGCCTGAAGGTGGCGTTGCTCGAGCAGTTTGAATCCGAGTTGTTTGACAACTACCAGAAGTTCTACAAGTACAACCAGTTGAACGTGGTGCTCACCAACCTCAAGAAGCTTGTCTCGAACTCGGAGTCGTACCAGAACAACCTCAACGAGTTGAACGGGCCACTTATCTTGAAGGAGCTCGACAGTCTCAGCGAGTTGACCAAGGACAACGGCACCGACTTGCTTGGCCTTGCGGTGCAGGCGTTGCCAAAGTCGCAGATTGCGGTTGAGGGTGTGGTTTCGAACTCGCAGTTGCTCCAGAAGTGGCAGTTGCTTGTGCCGGAGTTGCGCTCTGCGTCGCTCTTGCCACCAAACGCTGGTTTGTTGGGTCACCTCAGTGCCAAGTTCTTTGGCCTTTTCTTGATCTCCAAGTCCGGTAACGTTGTTGCTCCGTCGACCAACGGCACCGAGTTGGTTGGTAATGACATCGAGAGCATCATTGCTCGCGTGAACTACAACCTTGTGAACGGCGACCTCGACAATGCTGTCGAGACCGTGTCGGGGTTGAAGGGCTGGTGCAGAAAGTTGTCGAACGACTGGTTGTCGGAGGCGCGGAAGAAGTTGGAGTTGGAGTTCTTGACCGACTTGATCGAGACGGAGCTCAAATACTCGTACTAAGCAGTGCGTTGGCGAAGCCGGGCTGTTACTAGTGCACAGTGAGTGCTCTGAGGTAGACTCAAATTCGCAGTCTCAGCATTTCGCACTCGCACAAAACGATGGCCGACGGCCAGCTTGAATATTCTTGAATATATTAGCAATGAATAATGTAAGCAGTGGCCCATGCTGGAAACGGGCAATGCATAGAACAGTGTTTGCGCGTGTGCCAAGTCAAAGACAACGTACAAGCTCTGCCGAGTTCTACCATGGACTGTTCCGTAGAGCATTTATCCGCCTCATGTGCCAAATTCAAATTTGCAAACTTTCTTAACTGCCCGCAGTGCCGACTTTGAAGTCTCTAATGATAAGATGCGAGTAGCACGCAGAACAACTCTACTCTCCGGTTTTCTACTACCAACTCTCAATGCTGGATTTCTAGTGCTATTTAATGTTTTATGGTATCCATGAAATGTTGAAATGCTGATGGCCAACGTTGCCAACAGTAGCCGATGACGTTGATGTTGATGCAGTCACCAAATACCTCTGAGTGTGCTCGTCCAAACACTGAAGGAACGGGCAATCCCGAAGCCGTGGGCAAAAATTAGTGAGAAACAGCAGCATCGCGCTACGCTCCCCAGCGCTGGCGCTAGTAGTTTTCTAACCGATCCATAGCCGCCTTAATCTTCATCCCCGTTCTGGCGCTCAACTCGTAGTCGTCCGCGTAGTGCATCGCCTTCTTCAACCATTCCTTGACCTCGCTAATCCCCTGCAACCCCTTGAGCTTCCAGCAGAAGATAGCCCGCTCATAAAGAGCAGTTGGGTACAAGTACGGGTCCTCGGTGTGCTTGATGTAAGTGGCCGTGGCAATGCTAGCAGTGGAGATATCGTGCTTCTGGAAGTCAAGGATCTTGTTGTTGATGACCTTGCTGTCTAACAACTCACAACCTTCCTGGACCTTCCCCATTCTTCTAAGCGCCAACAGCTGCAAGAAGTTGCGAATCATCAGCTCGTTATCATCTTCCTTGACAAGCGCATAGCTCTTAGCAGCAGTGTTCAACGAGTTCAATTCGCCAGCTGGTGCGCTGTAGCCAAGCAACGCCATCAGGAGCTCAAGGTTCTGGGCGTCCATCCGGTTGTAGGCATTCCAAAAAAAGCTCATCTCGTGAATCAACGAGGTCTGTACGCAGTCCACAAAATCGAGCTCCGGGTGCTGCTCGTGTGTCTTCTTGATGTGCGCAATCTTGCGCAACACAAACCGGTCGAAAGGCATCTGCTTGTTCTGGAACAACTTTTTGCTCGTGCTTTGCAAATACAGGGGGGCCTTGAGAATATACTTTTCGGCAAGTTTCTTCAACTCTGCACTGCTCTTGGTCACGGTTTCTCTTCCCACCCCGGTGATGACCATCCGGTACGCCTCCAAATAACAGGCCCCCGCAAAGAAACAGTACAAAGCGTGCGACCACGAGTTGAGCTCTATAAGATGCAAAAACTCTTCGGCAGCGGTCTCGTATCGGTGCAAATAGACAAGGATCTGCGCCTTGTCAAAAACCAAAAGCGCCTCTGCCTGCTTCATCTCGATCTTCTTCGAGCCCGGGCTCTTGGCGGACTCCATGAGGTTCACGGCTTCCACTAGTTTGCCCTGAGACGCAAGCATTCTACCTTCCTGGAGCAACCAAAGAACGGAGTTCGGAAAGTAGGCGCGCGCCTTGAGGAGCGCAAGCTCGAGTTTGCGCCCGGGGTGGAGCAACGTTGGCTCATCAGTAGTGAGCACCGAGGCGTCCGGGTCAGACGCTTCGATAGAGGGGATGTCAAAATCGGTGTCGGTGAACTGGAACGGGCCATCGTAGAAGACAAGCAAAGCAAGCGTTGCGATGCCCCCATGGATGTTGCGCTCTGAAGTGGCGCGCCAGAGCATCCGGAGCCCGTGCTCGCGCGAGCCTTTGAACCCGACAATCAGAAGCACCTTGCCGATTGTTGGTGGGATCAAGGAAAGCACCACTTGGAGGATGCCAAAGCAGAGATTGACGCCCGAGTGGATGAACTCGTCAATGGTGAGGTTGTCTCCGGAGTTGAGAATGTCATCGTGCAACGTTGAGGTGGCGTCCTTGGCACTAGCACTCTCACTTGCATTCTCATTGCCCTTCCCACTGTCGTTGAGACTCAGGGTATCTAACTTGCTGCTGATGGCGTCCACAAAGTCGTCGTCCAGCGACGCGTTCAGCTCGGCAACCAGCGCAATGTCGTCCTCACTGGCGGTTCCGCTGCCCAATTGAAAGCCGATTTCAGTGCGTTGTCTCAAAGAGGCCGGCCGGTTCCCAATGTTCAGGCCCAAAATCCGGCCCTTTTTCATCTGAAACACCAGCTCGGCAATCTTCAACAACTTCATGTCCTTTTTCTGCTTGTCTGTGAACTTAACCGGCACGTTGCGCAACACCACGTCGTTGCCCACAGCAGTGGTGCCATTCGCAATCAGAATCTCCAGGTCCAGCGCAAGCGTCAGCTTCAGGTCATTGAACAACAAGTCTGGGGTCGACGCGCTGGCCTTTGTTTTTCTGTGCTGGTCGATCAGCTTGTTGATCTCGTCGAGGGTGTGGTACGCTTTGCGGAGCTTGTAGAGCGCCTTGGCCTGCTCAATCACGCTCTCGCCGAGCAACATGATGAGAGCATTGAGCAAGTTGGCTTCGGCGTAAGTCACGGCATACTCTGTGCCCGGGGGATAGATACTGCTCGTGCGAAGCTGGAGCTTCTCCTGCTGGATCTTGCGCTTGTAGCTCAAGTTCTCGGCCTCGGCAAGCATCACCTGGGCCTTTTTCATCGTTTCTTGTTCGAAACCGAGGGTAGCTTTGATGAACTCTATGACGCCCAAGCCAAGCACAAAAATCGGCTCCTTGCGGCCCTGGTTTGTGATCAACGAAACACCCTTGGCCGGCTG
The DNA here is from genome assembly GCA_002564235.1 of Saccharomycopsis fodiens. Lineage (NCBI taxonomy): Eukaryota > Fungi > Ascomycota > Saccharomycetes > Ascoideales > Saccharomycopsidaceae > Saccharomycopsis > Saccharomycopsis fodiens. Next base: position 883,333 of record JNFV01000003.1, read on the forward strand.
ATCATCGAGGACATAATCCATGGCCTGTAAGGTCAACTCAAAGTCCTGGAATTCCTCGAGCACCATCCGGGCATGGGCGTCGTCTGTGTGGCCTGGTACCCGCACGTCGGCGGCGCTCTCTGCTTTCTTGAGTCCTAGTGCGCGGAGCATGGTCGTGGGCAGCAGTGGAAGTGTTTCTGGAAGATTAGGAAATTGCCAGCTGATATTCAAGGCGGCGCATGCAGTGGGCCGCAGCGGGCGCGAGGCGGGGGCACGCAATCGGTGGTCCCTCGAAGGTCGAGCCACTAAGTGGGGTGGCAAAATAAAAGAGACAAATTCACAAAATACATGGTAAGGCTGTCTGGATGCTTTTTTTTACACTGGCATTTGTTGGATTTGTTTACATGTTTGGCACCTCTTTGTTGGGACATGCCTTGGTCACTTTTGATCCGTGCCAGCCGGCATGCAGCTGCTGGTATGAGCAAATCATAACAACGTGGCTTGACCAGAAATCAGGAAGCCACATGAAAATTGTGGAGGTGTCTGTTTTACGATGATGTAGTCGGGCTTGTTGTTCTTCTATTGTCCCGCTCAGAATTTGTTATGTTCACTACAACTTCTATTGTGTTCTTTATGACACTTGCCAAGCTGCCGATTGTTAGTACTGTTCGGTGATGTAATGGTTGCCCATGATGCATGAACCTGTGTAGACAGTGCAAAAGCAGTGGCGAGCGTTAGCGAGACACCGCGGTGTAATCAACTGCCGTGGCTAACCAACTGCGGAGCCTAAAGGAAAAAGAACCCTTCGACTGTTTCACAGTATTGCATAAAAGTTTCTTTCTTTTTTTTTTCGATCTCACTTCTTCTGCCACTGCCGATCTCCGAGCGCGACACTGTGGCGGCTTAGGTGCCAGCCAACTGTCACATTGAATGGACACACCTTCTACACTTTTAAGGCAAAAACAAAAACAGTTCTGGTTCTAAGTCGTAGCTGTGGGGTTGTATTTTCATTATGAATAATAGGAAAATATCTCGCTTGTAAGAGCGTTGTATCTTGGCCGGGAGCTCACACGATCGTGCCGAGAGCGCCGCATCCCACCATCGTTGACTGTGTGGATTATCACTAAACATTAGAAGGCACAGAATACCACTTCGTGGTCTGATGCTCAGAGCTTTTCTCTCCCCACCAAGTTCTCAATCACCATCGCCGACGCTCCGCCTCCGCCGTTGCAGATCCCCACCACGCCATACTTCCCGCCCTCCTGTCTGAGCACACTCGTAAGCGTCACAATGATTCTGCTCCCCGACGAGCCCAACGCGTGCCCCAACCCAACCGCGCCTCCGTAGACGTTCAACTTCTCCTGCGGAATGTTCAATAACTGCGCATTGACAAGCCCCACCGCAGAAAACGCCTCGTTCAATTCAAAGTAGTCAATATCGTCAATGCTCAAGCCGGCATGCTTCAAAGCAACGGGGATCGCTTTTGCGGGACATGTAGTGAACTCAATCGGCGCCTGCTCAGCCTCGCCCCAGCTCACGATACGGGCAATTGGAGTTAGCTGCAACTCTCTGAGCTTCTTCTCGCTCACAAGAACCAACGCAGACGCACCGTCACTCAACGGCGACGCATTCGCAGCAGTGATCTTACCGTCCTTGACAAACGACGGCTTGGAACTCTTAATGTACAGCTTCTTGAACCGCAGATAGTCCTCGTCCTCAGAGACAACACGCTCCGCACTTTTTCTCGTCTTTGGAAACTTCACAGGTGCAATCTCCTGCTTGAATTTCCCAGCAGAGCCAGCCTTGATCGCTTTCTCGTAAGAACTGACGGCAAACGCATCCTGCTGCTCGCGAGAGAGCAGATACTTCTTGGAGACTTCCTCACCAGCGATCCCCATGGCGTACCCCTCGTACGCATCAGTCAAGCCGTCTCTCTGCAAACCGTCGACTAACGTGACTGGTCCGAACTTCGGGTTCTTGTCGGACTTTCTCAAGTTTGTCGCATAGTAAGGCGCATTGGACATTGACTCACAGCCGCCCACGACAACGATATCGGCATGGCCTGTCACAATTGTCTGCGCACCAATAATGGCTGCTTTGGTTCCGGACGCACACACTTTGTTCACCGTGGTGGCAACAATATTGTCGCCCAAACCTGCCTTTTTCGCAACCTGTTTGGCCGGAGACTGGCCCAAGTTGGCCTGAATCACCGACCCAAAGTAGATCTCCTCGACCTGAGACTTGGGGATTTGTGAGACCTTGTCGAGGCACGCCTTGACCGCGTGTGCCCCGAGCTCAGTCAGCCCTAAAGAACTGAGCGAGCCCTGGAAGGAGCCTGTCGGAGTTCTCGCCGCAGCAACAATGTAAACAGACATTTTTGGAAGACGACGATGCTTGCTAAGTTGTGTGGACACGTTTGCTTGCAAAACCGTTGGAAGGCGGCGTCTTCTCAACTTTTATGCTCTATATTTTACCCCGGAAAATGCGTGCTTTATATATGCAAGTCAACCCGATCGCTAAGCGGCATATGCTCGGGGAGCCCCGCATAAGAAGCGAAGGGCCGCGGAAAACCGAGGATTGAAAAATCGAACTGCAAATATTCGAACGGCAGATTTTGTTGGTCACACGACACAAGCAATTCAAGAAAGCGTCAAAAAAAAAAAAGTATTACTGTGGACTGGTTATATCGAAAGCTTACTGTTTCTAATCCGTTAAACCTTACAGAAGGCAAAAAAGAAAGCCCCACGCGGGGCTCGAACCCGCAACCTTTCGATTAAGAGTCGAATGCACTACCGATTATGCTAGCGAGGCGACTTTCTGATTTGCTTTGTTCCCAATGAAGTCAGTTTGGAAAACTTCAGTTATTAGCCTAGGATCAGGGCTCGTACACCGAAAAACGTTATAAATCTGGGTGGAGAAATTTTATTTTCTGGTCATTATATATCACTGGTATGATATAAGAGTAAGTTTTGAACTTGATTTTGCGCCGCCGACACTGTTCATAGCTATTTGGTGATGACAACTTTCTATTGCTAGAATCTTCCATGTTAGCAATGATTTCTCAATGACTACAACGGTATCTGACATACCTATGAACAAAGTACTTTAGGCGCGGCATAGTCATCCGGCGACTAACAAATAGCATTTTTTAGTTCTAATTAATATACGAAAACAATACAGATGAGTAAGAACCGGAAGAGGTTGGACGCAGTGTACACCAAGCCGTTGCCCGTGGAGGTAGTGTTCAGCGAAAGCGACTTCAAGTTTGTCAGAACCATAGTACCGCACAATATCTTTAGCTGGGGGTTGTTAGCTGTGGAGTGGGCCAAACATTATATCCACGCGCAACGCAAGCTGTTGGAAAATGCCAAAAAATTGGTGCGAGGCGTGCCCAGAATTCCGGTTCTGTACGAAAATGGGCTTTTCAAGGTGCCCATTGATGGCAAGACGGACCATGCAATCAGTCTTTGGAGGAACGGTTTTTTTGGAAAAGGCATTTTAAGTCGCAGTGAGCCCACTTGGTTTGAGCGGACTCAGAGAAAGTTGCATTTGGTTGAAGGCTACAAGATACATGACTTGTCGTCGGAGGAAATCACTGCTTTGAGAAGAGAAGAGCGCCGCGAATTCAAGCGCGTACGAGAATTGAACGAGAAGAAGCAGCTAGAGTTGGAGACAGAGATCTCGCGGTTTATGGACGAGAAGAACCAGCTGGAAGTGAAAAAGTTGCATGCCGAGCTCGAGGAGTTGAAGAGTATCCAGCTCAAGGACCAGAACTTCAAGGATTTCAAGAAGCGAAACCCTGTGACTCTCTATGAGAAGAAACCTTTGCGGCCCGAGGACCAGGCGATCATCAACAGTGGTGTACTTGACCGTTTGGAGTATCTTCAGTTGATGCCCGTGGAAGTGTTCTTCCTCTACTTCGCGTTGCACGCCATTGAATTACCTCATTTTGAGACCAGCAAAGCTTTGTTTGACACTTTGGCCGCTGGCAACAAGAAGTTTTTAAGAGATTATGCCGTTTATCACTACTACAGATCCAAAGGTTGGTGTGTGAGGTCGGGGATCAAGTTCGGGGTGGAGTACATGTTATACGACCGCGGTCCGCCGTTCTCGCACGCCGAGAACTGTATCTATGTGCTTGATTCTGACCAGCCAATTGACTTTGTGGAGTTCTCGTGCATCCAAAGAGTCATTGGTGGAGTGCGAAAGACGTTGGTGTTGACGTATGTCAAGACGCCGACTGAGGAGGAGTTGGGTGCTATCTGGAACTCCGCTGAGATCAGTGACGAAGACAAGTTGAGGCAGGCACTCAAGCAGTGTGAGATCACAGAGGTGGTGTACCGGCGCTGGTTGCCGAGTAAGAATAGGGATTGAGTGTTTGACGGTCGCAGACCGGCGGATGCGAGTTCCAGTGGTGTCAACATGTGCAAAGTGTACTGAATAGACAATGCACTGTGCCAGTGACTTGTGCTACTCAGACAATGCGACGGATCATCGAAAGCCGTTGGTATCGTGTGTCTTGTAACTGCTACTCGGTACCCATGTACAGTCACAGCTCTTGGCATGCCTAAATCATCCCTTATTGAGCTTCCGCTAACAAAGCTTCTGCTAACAAGCCACACAGCTATCACTGAGCCCACGAACCATATTTTATGATGAAATATCAATTTGATATGCCTATTGAACAGAGTGACTTACTATTGTTTTTTTATTGTAGTGATGTCGCAAATCATACGATAAAGGTAGGTGTGAAGTGGCGTTGTGTCATACTCCACGACGCAAGCTTGACCCTAACGCACGCTCAACATGCAGGTCGAGTCTCAGATCTTCTGGGCTTCAGAGCGCGCACCGGCCAAGCAAAGACCCTGTCGAATTAACACAACATAGAAAATAGCGGAATACTCTGCCTTTACTATACTACTTTATTTTTATCTGTAAAGACTTTTATCAATTCATTATATACCACAAGCAGTAGCGCTACACACCCCTCACTCTTGTCTTTCTCGACCAACGATAGATCCTTCTAAAACCTTTCCAGACTCTTGCCCTAAACCAGACTGTGACACCAACAGCCCTAATTAAAGCATCAGGAAACCATGAGGGATAGCGGCTCACGTCGACAGGCAACCGTAAAGAGTAGCGACTTATCCCGACAGGCATCACCAAGGCATCGTTGTCCATTGGCAACGGAGCAGCACCAACACCAGTAAATTCTGTGATCCATATAGCTGGCGGCACATCAGCCAAACTGTAGGTAGGTATATGAGGAGGCTGGTAGACAAGAGAACAGATGTCAAGATCGACATCGGCAGCGCTGGGGAAGGGCTTGTCTGCTAAGCATGTTTCGTAGGTAGCAGAAACTTTTTTGTGTGGCATAATGTTTTTTGATCAAGATGTTTTTGGATGAGAAAGAAGAGAAAAGAGTGGAGTAGTGCCTGCATGCACGCAAGCTCCCTCGCCTGGCAAATACCCAAGACTCAATGACCTCCCAAGATGTATGGCACTTGTACACTACTTGAATTGAACTCTTGGCTCTGGCAAGAAACAAGCATCTACAAAACTCAGCAAGATGTCGTTGGGTACTCCAACCTCATCCAACTCCGGAATCAACATCAGGCAATATTGTTGCGTCACGGAATGATTACACCCATTCTGTTTCAATCTCGAGAGAATTAGGCGTTTGATTCTTTGAACTCTTTTCCCTTTTGGGCTGTTGTTGAATTCTTTCTTTTCTTTACGCTTCTTGGTTTCAAACTTTTGAGCGGCATGGTGAAACTCAAGTGCTTCAGCAGCGGTAGTGGGACCGTGTCCCCAAGCTATCGAGGCACTAACCTTTTTTGCTCGGCCCATCCAGAAGTCTATAAGGTTTCCAAGAAAGCGCTTTTCTTTCGGGACTAAGAACGCACAACGAGTGGCGTGCGGGCTTACGACGGTCAAAAGTGGACGTTGTTCGGGAGCCTGTGGCGTGTCAAAATTATAATCGAGTAGTCCCTCGATGAACGGGCTGTCATCTGGGTTCATCCAATCTCTCATTGCCAGAAGTGCTTGTAAATGTGATTTTGCCAACCAGTTGTAGAGCATATAAATTTTCTTGAGTAAAAGTATGGTGAGGAAACGCTTACTAGGGAAACGCATGTTCGTTGGTGCCGAATGGAGCAGGACAAACTGTATAGGTCGACCACAACGTTCACCGTTCACCTGATAGCGCATTTTTGTCTCAGGAGTAATCTTTGAAAATGTAACAGGGCCCAATATTAGACTCCATAAAAAAATAATATCTATATCAAGCGGGGCTCTTTTGCTGACTGAATATGCAATCAAACTATCTTCCGCGTATAGGCTTCCGTTCTCAACAAAAGCTTTGAGATACTTGCAAGCAGTCGGGAGTTCGACAAGTATGATGCTACGTAAAATGATTCATCGAAGCTTTATTATGTATAATAGTTCGTTCACTCGCTCTTGCCAAGCCACAACTAACCCCATTCCAGTTGAGTACACGCTGTCTGAAATGGATCCAGACGCTCCCGATTTTGTTTGCCACTGTGTGGATTGTCGTGCCTTATGAACACTGATCTGAGCACGTCGTTTAGGCAAGCTCCCAGGGCAGTAGAGAGTTGGCGCAGCCTATGTGCCACGACCCAGCATATGGTGTCAACGTAGAGCATCTTTGCAGCCAACATCGGCTCTCCGCTAGTCTTGTCCGCGTTCCCAGAAGCACACTGCGTGAGTTAAAACCGCTACTGTTGCAACTGGTGCTTGTACTCACTCTAGCAGCGACAGGAACAGCCTGCTTCGTGGTCCACTGCCGCTAGACCTTGCCCTCCCAGGCAGCCACCACCCAGCCACAGTCTTTCACCCCCTTGTTTCTCGCCTTCGGCCCCTTCTCAGCATCGTCATACACCGCCTGCAACTTCGGGTCCTCCACGGCAGGCTTCGAGATGCACACGTAGTTCTTGTTTCCCGGAAACACGCACTTCAACTGGCTCTGGGGAAACGGGCAGTCGCAGTCGACGGGCTGCTTGACGCACTGCTTTGTCTTCGGGCACACAAAATCAGCACAGTCCGAGTTCAAGACCAGCTCTTCGTAGCCAATTTCGTGGTGCTGTTGCTGGTGCTGTTGCTGGAAGTTGAAGTTGAAGAACGCAGTGGTCAGAGAGACTGAGGCAAGAAGCGTCAATATCGTTGTGTAAGAGACCATGATTATGAGATTTTGCTATGCCTATTGAGCCTCGGTAGCTGCTTCGTTTGTTGTGATTTGGTTAGTTTGAGTTGACGAGCCAAGCGTTGTTTGTATATGACTTGTAAGGGCGCTCGTCCTAACGGCTGATTGACAAGTAGCGTTTTCGGATGTCCATAGACCAGGGTGGCGGTTCTAAGAGGTCATTTTTCAGCAGCGATTCTCCTGGAAGTTCCCACCCCGGTGGCTCCCTGGCTCTTGAAAAATTCCATGTTTGGTCACGTGTGCTGATCCACGCGTAAGCCTGCTCGCTTGACGCGACAGTAGAGCCTCCAACGAGCCACCAACAACGCACCGAAGCCACCACTGATGTACTTGAATCCCAGCGAGTTTGCCCGCGCGTTTCAGAACATCAAGAAGACCTCGTTGTCGCACTCGACATGCAAGCTTGTGATATTTGCCTCGTGTCTTCTGATCGACGCCCTCTGCGGCGCCAAGATCCTCCTGGTGCTCTTCAAAAAGCAACTCATACCGTACCAGTTGATCCCCGTGGTTGGCTATACTGATTTAAAAGGCCATTTTGAGAAGCTTGATGACGATATTACAAATGTGATCTTGGTTGGGTGCGGCGCGATGGTGGATGTGGAGAGCTTGTTTAGCATCGAAGAAGAGTCCTCGGCACGCAAGTTATACGTGATAGACGGCCACCGTCCGTGGAACTTGGACAACGTGTTTGGATCGGACATGGTGTTGTGTTTCGACGACGGCGGTGTTGATGAGGAGCTCAAGAAGGAGAAGGATGCTTATGAGAAGTTGCTCGAGTTGCAGGATCAGGAGGAAGGTGACGAGGAAGAGGAGCTACCAGAGCAGTCCGAGAGAGTGAACATTAATAAAAACCTCGGTGACAGCGACGATGAGGACACTGATAATGATGAAGAGAATCAAGAGTCTGAGTCTGAATCGAAGAAACGGAAAAAAGACGAACTTCTGACAGAATGTGAAGAGGTGCTCGAAAAGTATTACCTGCAGGGAACAACGATGAGCACAGCGGTTACTGCCCAAATATATTCTATATTAGCATCGCTCGATAGCGAAGCAAACCTTGACACGCTCTGGTTGACGATAATAGGCACCACGTCGTTAGACTATTTGCATCCACAGGTCTACAAAAAGCTCTATCCATTGCTTAAAGACGAAGTGTTACGTATGGGCAACATGAGTGAGCTGACGAGAAAGAGCGACAGCTCTCTAATAGCCGTCGACAAAGACTACCACTTGTTTTTGATGCGCCACTGGTCGTTGTACAACAGCTTTTACTACCTGAATTTTGTCAACTCCAAGCTTCTACTTTGGCTGGAGGAGGGTCGCAAGAAATTGAACAAGATGTTCGCCAAGATGGGAATTAGTCTCCAGGTGGCGAACCAGAACTGGCTCTACATGGACATCGAGATCAAGCGGAAGTTGGGGCTGATTTTCAAAAAGTACCTTGAGATGTACGACTTGCAGGACTTGATGCGCGAGGGGTTTGTGCGGCAGTTTGGCTACAATGGGATGATCGCTGCCCTGGAGTATGTTGAGTCTTTGATAGCGTTGTTGCAGCACAATCTCGGCGAGAGTGAAGCAAGGGTTACGGAGGAAGCCGGGGAAGATGGGGACAACTTGTTGGACGGCAACAGGGAAAGCGAGATTATGAAGCGGATCTCGGAGAAAGAAAGCGTCTGGGTGAGCAACTTCTGGTGTGCGTGGGACGCTCTACTGAATGAAGCAGGCAAGAAGAACAAGGGAATTGCCTTGATAAATAAGGGGCTTGACATTGCGCGGGAGCACCAGCAGACGATATTCCGCACGGGTGTGATGGTGATGGAGAAGAAGATGATCAAGAACTTGCGGGTTTTTAGACTCGTGGTGCTCAAAGATGAGTCGGTTGCCAACCTCGGTTTCTATCGGAACCCTTTGAACTTGTCTCGCTTGGGTCAATGGGTGCTTGAGAGTTTAGCCGAGATTGAATACCTGGCTCTTTTGCCGCTTGTTTTGGCCGCATTGGACCCCGAATCCGACACGTATTTGGTCATCGGACTTGCGCCGTTGTACTCAAGAAGCATGCTTGGGCGCAAGACTGATGACAATCGTCACAGCAACCGGCACAAACGCAAGGCAAGAAAAACAGATGCTTCTGAGGAAGACGAGATCAGTATCAGCAGGGTGCTCTTGAACACCTTCAGCGTGGCGTTCCGACAGGTTGCGAGCACCACTGGGGCGAAAGTGCGGATGGACAGTTTCGAGAGTTCCGTGGTGGAGATCAGAAAGGACGACTTGTCGCCGTTTTTGGAAAAGTTGACGTTGTGCGGGTTGGTCTAAGTACCGCGCCAAAGCAAGCACCTTAAGCGGTACGATGTCTGGCTATGCGACTGATTTCAAGCTGCCACTTTGAGCTATCACTTGTATTTTCAAGTTGCTTGAGTGGGTCCGGATTTCGTGTGTCAGGCAGTACACATAGTGTTGTCCCGCCACGACGTCTGAGAGATGAGATATAGACATTTATGTTTAGCATTAGACACCAATAGACATGGGCGTCAAGAACGTAAATGAATATAGATTTGTGCGCTTCTTCTCATTAGAATTTCTGAGAGAGGGGATAATCACGTTGCCGAGAGAGAGAAGTAATCTCGGGTTTGTTAAGGGCAAAGCTTGATGTGCTTGAGTTAGCGTCTCAGCTGGCGCGTGGGCGGGTCTCTTCAGAGATGGGCCGCTACCGTAAGGGCTTTTGGTGTAGCTTGGGCGGATGCTGTTCGACTCCGGGCGGGGGTCGGCCCCAGACCTGCCTACACTGGTCTAAACATCATCTCTTAAATCCCTCTCTGTTTGAACCAGTTCCGTGACTTTCAGAACTAGGATCCCCATAAGAAAAAGAATATGTTCAGTTGCGTAGAAACACATTGTATCAGGGTATTTCACAGTCAATGACAAGTGATAAATTACAAATTTCAAACTTCTAACTAATTCCGAGGGCAAAAAAGCGACCCCTAAGCGACCCTTCAAGATCGATATCCCCTACCGATGCGGGAAAACTACCGTATATTGACAAACACGGGTCACGTGACACCCCACAATGCGCGAAGACCTTAGATTATGCACTCACATCACAACACACTGATATTTCAACAATTCTACCCAAAGCCTCAACCTTCGATGCCCGACGAAATTTTTCAAAGCTCTGGCAGCCGCAAAAGTGACCATGTTGACTCAAAAATGTTTAGAAACGTCAAGAAAACGTTCTCGCCGCGCGACTCTGAGTTCCTGATGAGCGACCTTTCCAACGAGACATCCGGCAGCAGAGACGAGTCGTTTGATTTCGTGTTACGCCGAGGCGGCACGGAACCAGACTTGAAGATCTTCAACGAGGGCAAACTTATCAGAGAATCGAAACTCAGTTCGTTGAAGCAGCTGGAGATCACGTCGCTGTTCATCTTCAACCAGATCTACAACGAGAAGAAGATCCAGCTTAGTGGAGGCAGGCGGGCCGTGCTTTCGGACAGCAGGAGCAAGCCGGGGGTGTTTAGCAGTGAATACGAGGATGAGCAGAAAGTGAGGAGCAGTGAACGAGACTCCTCGTTGGCTGACATAATCATTTCTATTCCTGGCTGTTCTAAAGAGCTGTACGCCGCGGAGTTTCGACGGTACGACAAGCAATTCCTGCTGCGCGATGCCGAGGGGGGTTTCGAAATGGAGCCCAAGAGGTTCAATTCTGGGAACTCTAAAAAGACGAAAAGTTTCAGTCGTCAGATGTTCAGCGACATGCACGAAAGTGATCTGGGGTTCCTCGGGTCACAGGGGAACAAGTATGCAGAGCTCGCGACGAAATTCAATCGCAGCTACGATTTTCCGGGGGAGCTCAAGCCGATTGAGGTGGAGTTGTTTTTGAAGCTTGATGACGAGTACAATGCCGGCTTGGCGGAGTTGGCCAACATGAGGGGTAAGCATGAACAAAGGATGAGGGATTTTTTTTTGATCTCCCTCACGGTATTTTCTTTTCACTAACAGCAGCACAAGAGCGAAAGCAGCAGGAGATTGCGGTGGTTCACGAGGATCGGGAGGCGTACACGGGGATTATTTCTGAGCACCTCAGGCAGAGACTTAGTGATTAAAGCAGCAAAAAAGCAACGCATAGTAGGATGCCATGGTGTGAAATGACAATTTTGGGTCAGATGGTCTGTCTACAATCGCGAACCCCGCCCCTAACACCAGATGAATAAAACTCAGGGTTATCTCCGGTGAAATTGTTACTATGCATTTGGCATCCGTGATTTCACCCGCAGTTTCAATATCACGGAATTGCATGCGGCCGAAAACCTGCGTCCGGCCGGAGAGCCAGGTCTGGATTCTTGAGACAAAGCACCGGATCTGCGACCATTGCGGATTACAAATGCAAGTGATATGTCCGTGATAACAACTTGATTTCAATTGGTAGGGGGTTTAGAATTATCCCCTGAGTTTTCGGTTATAGAATGGTTACGTAGCAGTGACCTCAGGTAATTAGCATGAATAAAGTTAGGTGAGCAAGCAGCAAAGAAGTTGGGTGTGCAGTTTCATTCTGTAGGAAGTGCTGGCCGTTGATGGTCTGAGAATAGAAGTCTTCCTGATAAGACATGGGTTCAAAATGGTGGTCCAATGTGTCGGGATTCAAGGCTCTTACTGTTTCTGGCTTGGCAGAACCCTGGCCGAGCGATTTGCTGCCAATTCCGCCGGGGGCTCGGAATAGAATTAGGGTTCTGAATCCTGGGATCGCCAAATTGAGACACAGGGCCGCAGCACAATATGGGGTGGCAGTCGCAGTTGGTGAGCAGGCAAATACACAGGAGAACATATTTCCAACTGACGTGGGAAGGCTTTGACGATGGCTTTGAGATCTATGCCATAATAGGTAGTGGCTTAGATGATGGAGATCCGGCTACGGGCTAGTACTAGCGGGAAATAATGGAGACAGATGATACAGGCTAGGCGGGCGGGGCTGCGTGGTGCCGCGCCGGGCGGCGCCTGCACTGATTGTGGCTAGCAACGCCAACATGCGGCGGCAGGCTGCTGCACCTGGTCGCATAATCAGGCAACAGAGTATGGGAGGAGGGAGTGATTGGAGTTGTAATTACAATTACGGAGGGGCAACCCGACGTTCTTATTCGACCGCTCTCATTAATAAGCAGCGGTTAGTCAACATTTGTAAACCCCGTTTGATTGAACTCTGTCTCGGTATCTCCGAGGAGCTATTGCTGGGGCCTTCGCCTTGCCTATCCAGTCATGCAGCTGTGGGCTAGTCGTAGAACACCCTGAAACCTTAGTCCTGGCCCACCTGCCCACCCTCATAAATAGTCCCGCATCCCCCCATTCTCCATCCCTCGACTTGTCCCTGAAATACCCATGGGAGGCTCGCTCAGATCATACTCGCTGCAATCTCGCAGAGGCTTTGCCGACACCACTTCGCCCGGCTCGCTGTTCGAGAGCCGGTTCCAAAGCACCGTGGTGCCCCCACAATCTTACGACTCCTACGACTACGACGACTTCACGTTCGACAACGATGCCCAGAGCCACCAGGCGGCCCTCGAGCGCAAGTTCAACAGCTATGACTATCAGGACGTGAGTGACATGAAGACGGGGCTGAAGCTGCAGCGGTTGCGGGCGTCCATGAGTGCCGCGAGTCTCAAGTCTCAGAAGACGACAAAAAGTACAAAGAGCTCGCGGTCTTCCAGACACCCCGAGCTGCGTCGGCCGCTGACCAGCAGACGCTACTCTCAACTGTCGGCCTTCTCTGGCCTCTCCCATGACCAGCGCCTGGTCAACATGCAACTGGTTGCTCTTTCTCTGGTGTACCAGAAGCACATGCATTGCGGCGGGTCCAGCGACCAAATGCTGACCAACTACGACAAGCAGCGGGCAAGAATGTCTTCGGAGAAGAAGGCGTTTCGGCCAAGCTTTGAGGCGGCAAAACAGATGAGCGATCGCCAGCTGATGGCCCCGCTGTACTCGCGGCACGGTCTGAACAGAAGCATCCATTCGCTGAGCTCGAATCAGCACCTTCAACAACACTCACACTCCCGCCGGGGTTCTAACAACGACGCCCGCTCTACTTACTCCAACAGGTCGTCTAGATCACGACGTCGCCCAGAACTTAAAGATTCCGGCGACTCGCAGGTCTACCTCATTGGGAAAGACAGCTGCATCTCGCTCTACGACGACGAGAACTCGCTCTTTGACGACCGCTATGAGCTGCGTCTGCTGACCTCGCTGACTCCAGTGACACTGCCCGAAAACCTGCCTCTGCTGCTCAACCAGAAATTTGAACAGCAGCAGGCGAACCAGCTCCATCTGATCACCGAGGTCGCCACGCCCAAGGACGCCCATTTCAGACTCTCCAACTCCTACAACAGTTACCAACCTCCTATTGCCGAAGAAAAGGTGAACCGCAAAGCCAGCTTGCAACTGCTTGCGCGCAAAGCCAGCAAAATGTCGGTGCGCTCTTCCCAGAAGCAGCCACAAGCCACAACTTCGCCAGGCTCGCCAAAGACAGTGTTTAACTTGGAGGACACGCTACGTGCAGACATGGACTTTGCGCAGCAGCCCAGCAAGGAGGAGTTTAAGAGTTCGGTGGGGAGCAACATTCATCGTGCACCGCCTCCAATGGTGCAGCCACGCCAGAAGAGACAGAGCTCGGGTGGATTGCGGGGGTTTTTCTCTGGATTGTTCGGGAAAAAACAGAAGGGGATTGACAAGACCAAGATTCAGGTGTTGAATCAAAGAATTGGTGTTCACTAGCAACCACCATTCTACACTGATCTTCCATTGAAACCGATTTTTCTGAACCGACCCACTCCCTGATTGATCCACCCCCATCTTCTTTCGCTGCTCCTCGCTCTGCCTCGCTCTGCTCACCGCCAATCTGGTACTCAGAGTTAGGTGCGCATCATGTGAGACATGTTGTGAGACACTCTCTGCACGTTAACATTAATTGCGAGTGCCAAGATGTTACAGATTGCAAGCGGGCTTTTTCACCAGTCACTTCGGAGTGGCTGGCTCACGACATTTGCCTTTGTATATTATATGCTATTCATGACTACTGTCCGCAATAATAATTTTTGCGTCTCTACAAAGTGTAACTTTTCTGAAGCTTGATGCAGCACACCAAGTGCCCGATTGGGCACGCTTGCGTGCTAGGGCCCGCCCACGAACGCAGATCTTTGACTAAGGGCCCAGTGTTCAGTAACAGTACGAAGCTAGGTTCAATTGTGGCCAGCAACAAAGTTCCGTGATGAACTATAAGAGGCTCCTCGGTTGAATCTAGCCCTTGGTGTCTGACTTCCATCGCCAAGACTTTCCCAAGACTTTTTCAAGGCCTTCCAAGACCGTCCAAGCCCTTCCCTGCTTCTTCCAAGACTTCCTCATTTCCGAGCCTGTTATCTAGCAGCTGCCCTGCCTAAGAGCTGCGTAGCACCTGCCTAGCGCGGCCTAGCTTCGGCCTAGCACCTGCCTAGTGGACGCACCCGCGCGGAACTGCACCCGTTGGGCACCCGCCCACAGCGACTAAACAATAAACGTGCGCACACTAGCAGCGCCACATGCTCCCCGCCAGATCCAGCCAAGCTTGTCGTTTCACTCTCGGCTTTCAGCTTTTACCACGTGCCCGATTCGTATGTCTAAACCCCAACGGTGCCACTGTTTTCTACCGTGCGGCGCACCCGCCCTACTGTCGGGTTAAATAAGCCTGCTTCTATTTTTCCACTTAGGCGCCTATTGTTAGGCAGCACACAGGACCGTTTCAGGTTCACAACTAGCGGTAAGAAGAAGTTTCCAAGCCATCCTGGTATTTCATGTTTCTTTCGGGCCTGAAATCTAAGCCTCCCTGCTTGCCGTTTTATTGTGCTGTGTTCGGTTCGCAGGTTGTGAAACAGCGTGCGCTGCGTGTCTCAATATCCGCCGCTATTGTGGGGCAACGGCTCGCGGCTGGTGGGCAAGTTTCCTTACCAGGCGGCCCGCTAGGCGTCTAGCGGACCCCTCGCCTGGCCGCCTAAAGTCGCCCATCTACTTATTCCAATGAACAAGTAGTACTCCCCAAACTTCCATAACATATACTAGCATCATGTACTAGTATTCAACATCTCATCTGTACAACTTATTGCCATCTTTCTGTTTCTATATAGGCCAGGGCACCACTCTCGTCAACGCCCGATGTCACTTGGTTCTCGCTGTCTCTCCCCATACCTGCTGGCGACGCGGGCTAGTCATGCACTTAGCATCACGCTTATCTAGGTGATCTACCGGGCAGTTGATGGGTTATTTGGCTCGGATTTAGCAGTTGCCGGTAAGAGCCGTATATTTATCACACAGAATGAGAAGTGTGGAAATAAAAGTATACGCTGGAGATGAAGCGTCTGCAATGGCCGCGCAATCTAAGTCTGCCCATTCTCCAGTTCACTACCAACACCAACTACTAACAAACTCTAGGTCATCAATCATTGCATTCAAGCTAAATAAATAAAGATATCGTTATTCAATGTTCGTCAGCGCATCCCCGCTGCTTCACCTCCAAAGCCCATGCTCTTGGCCATCCCGCATACCATCCAGGGTCTTTGCCAATGCACTTCTAGCACATCTCGTAATCCCCAAACCTCCGTCTTCCCCAACTGTCCATCTGCCAGTGCGTGATACTCAGTTTCCCGCCGACCACCAATCTTGACCCCTCCCGGTCAAACGTCCAGTCGATCCCCAAAATGTCGTGCAACGAATCCTCATAATCCTTCGAATCCAACACACAGCTGGGACTCACCTGCTTCTGTCCCGGAGAAACCCGCTCGGGGCTATAGTACTTTCTCTGCCACGGCCGTTCGCCGTACTTGAGCGCATTGTAGTCGTTGACCACTGGACTCCCGGGCGTCTCTCCAACCCCATAGCTGTTGGGCAACGTCACCACCTTGTGGCTTGCAAAATTGCGCACATCAACAATATGGAAGTTTCCCGCATGCTCAGCCATTACCAAATAATCGTCGGTGGAACAGCCCGCCGAAAACTTCAAATGACGGAACGCCCCAGTGTTGGCCTCGATTTTTCGCGTCGAATAAAATGTGTGGATCGGCTCGCGGGGGTGCCTAATGTCATAGAGTAAGGCACGGCCACTTTGGAAAGCCACTGCAAAGTAGAGGTCCGATTGGTGGAAATCGATGCTAAAAGCATAGTCTTTTGCAGATAGGTCGCGGAGTGGGACATGGATGGTGTTAGATACAGAGTTGGTCAAGGGATCCACCATTGTAATGCGGGGTTCGTCACCAGAAGCAAGCAAAAATTTCTTGTCGTGCGACAGCTTTGAGTAGTTGAGCTGATACTCCATGTTGAGGTCTGCTGTCTTGGTGATGCGTGACCCACTGATCTCCAACTTGTACAAGTGCATGTCGTTGTTGCACACATAAGAGCTGTAGCGCAGACCGCTGGCCTTCTCAATCGAAACAGAATTGTTGATCMCCCCGCCGATGCTCTTGGAAAGTGCCGTGTCTGTCGCGTTGTTGTAGACACTCACAATGCCGGGGCTCTGGTCCAGCAGCGGGTTGGATGAACCGCCTGAAATCACAAGCTGATCTACCTCGTCAAAACATTTAGGAGCAAAGCTCGTGCTGCAAAAAGTTCGACTATTTCCCGTTGCCAAGTCAAGATGTTTGATGCTATTCTCGTCGATGTACAACACCTTGCTGGCGTCTGTGCTGTCGAACTTCACAAGGTTCCGTAACTGCCAGTGCTTGTTTGTGACGTTCACCGAATATAAACTGGCGGTTGCCCCCAGAAACGGATACCGGTTTAGCGTCGAGGTATACACCTTGACGCTTCTTATGTTTTTGGCCTTGGGTGTCTCGTGGATGGTCATGGTGTATTGCCTATATATGTACAGAAGTGGTGATTTCCCGCTCATCGCATTGACTTGCTCTGCCCCCGCACCGTCACGTGCAGCTACGGGCCGAACGCTGCATGCACCCGCAGGGCAACGTCGTACACCGTCAACTGCGACATCCGCGCCTCGTACCGCCACCAGGCAGAGACGTATCCCCAGATCCAGCCAAGCAGGAAGGCCCGGTATTTGTCTTTGGTCTTTTCTATATCCTCGTAGTACACGGTTTGGGCACAGTATCCGGCCATGATGAGGAAGCCTCTCTCAAGGCCCAATGGGCTCTCCAACCGGTCGTCCAAGTTTCTAACGAGGTCATTGGTCTTCAAAATTAGAAGAACGATTCTCGGAAGCGTTGACAAAAGCTGCATGAGATCAGTGAAAATGTCGCCCCGAGAGAGTATGGTGTTCATCATCTGGTCCACTTCTTTACTGCTCCGTGGCGACTTGATGTCGTGCACAGCATGCTCGTAGTCACGTCCCGTGATCGCCGCGGCAAACAACGGGAAGTGCTCGTCGGAGACGCCCGAGAACTGCTGGGCGTACTTCTTGATGTCGTCCTCGCGTGAGTCCAAAAGAGCAAGCCAGAGTTTGGCGTAGGAGCGCCGCATCGAGGTGGTGACGTCTCGGTACTGGCCATGGTCGTAGAGGACTATCTCAAAATTGTGGCCGTTCTTCGATCTTTTCTTTGGGATTGCTCTGATCGCGATATTCCCGCCATGCGGGTCGCAGTGAATGCCGACTCCCGGTGTGAAGATCATGTTGTCAAAGATGTGAGAGAGGCAGCTGCTGACATCGGCTCTACTGATCTTGTTCTCGTCCAAATACTCCAAGTTGTCCAAGCGCATGCCTGGAAGAAACTCCATGCACAAGATCCGCTTGCACGCCCAGTAAACCGTGGGGATCCGGAGGGCAGTCAATTTCTTGAAGTTGCTGAAGTAGTCCGCGGTCGCCCTGGAGTTCTCCGCCTCGACGTTGAAGTCCAACTCAATGTAGATCCCGTTCTGGAGCTCTTCGCCCAACCACGTGATATCATACTCTGGGAAGATCTTGTTCAAAATGGCAAAGACAGTAGAGGTCGTCATCAAGTCGAGCGGCACGAACTCGTTCAACAGAGGGTGCTGGCACTTGATCGCCACCTCTTCGCCGGTGTCCTTGCGTTTCGCGGTATGCACCTGTGCCAACGAGGCGACCCCAATCGGGTCCGGGTTGAAATCGTCAAACATTTCGTCCACAGACTTGCCTAGTTCGTCGTGGAAAAGCTGGTCAATCTGCTCCTTGGAGCTTCTTGGACACTGGTCCTGCAACGGGATCATGGCTTCTGGCCATTCCGGAGGCAAGAGGTAGGTCAACGCAGACAAGTGTTGCCCCAACTTGATGTAGATTCCGCCATTCTTAGACAAGCAATGGTACGTGATGTCAGCACACTCCTTGTGGCACTGGGTCAACGCCGCCTGGCGTTCTTCCTCAGAATCAAACTGTTTGCTAAGAACCGCCTTGTATCGGAAAAGGCAGCGGAAAAGTGCCACAGTGACCAACAGCGAACGGTGCACGATCTTGCCGAAGTGGGTCACGTTGGTGCGGAAGTCATCATCGTACGCGTAGTATGCTCCGCCCAAGACGAGTGCTGCGGGCAACACCCGGCGCCGGAACCATTTGGACTTGTTCGTTTTGTCCTCAAAAACAATTCGTTGCTCGACCACGTAGTTTCTTGACGGCTGGATCTTGACAAGACGCGGGTCGGAAGCAGTAGGAAACTTTCTGATTGTTTCTCTGGCCAAGTGACGGTTTATGGCCGATCTCGGCAACATGTTTGCCATGCTCAACATGCTCACTGATATATATCTATCTTTGATGGGAATGTTGAAGAAAAAAGTAGCCCTGTAATGGTCCAATGACACTCTGTCGCAGTTTCAGTGCTCAGATCTGTCGTCGCTTTTTCAATGCCCTTCGGTCGTTGCTGTGATGCTGCTGTATGCTCGTACTGTTGCGCAGATGAGCAAGCGGTGAAAAATGGCGCGTGGTAGATCTCAAGAACTGCAGAATTGAGCTCGGGAAACCAGAAATGTTATCTCTCTCAGTTGATATAAATCAATGGAAAATGACAACAAGCGAGTTGGGTTGGGGGCTGTTCTTGTTCTTCAGCTCAATTGCTCTCAGTCGTGAGTGAGTGGTTTATGCGGCCGGCCCAGTGCTTGACCGCTTGCCTGTCACATGACCGCGGGACGTGCATGGAGACTCACTTGGGGCTGGACTGTGTAACTGGGATGGATGAGATATGAACCTCTTCAACAAGTCGGTGAGGAAGGCCTCGTACAACTCGCTTTCGAGCAAGATTACGCGGAAGGAGAAGCCGCGAAGCCTGTTCAAATGCGGGTATTGCAAGGGCGACATCAACAGAGATTCGGCTTACTACCAAGAGACAGACTCTGCTAGCCTTTACCACACAGAATGCCTCCGGTGCCATCAGTGCAAGCAGCCGTGTCCCGAGGAGTTCTACTTCACATTCAAGAAGATCCATAACCGGTATATACCCACGATATACTGCAAAAAAGACATGAACGAGAGCTGTGCACATTGCGGGAACTCCATCGAGCAGGGCGGGTTGGTCACGTTCTTGGGTCTGAAGTACCACGAGGAGCACTTTCGGTGCTCGACGTGTGACCAAAAACTACTGACGGAAGACGAGGTCTTCGAACTAAAAAAGAAATTGTACTGCGCCCACGACTTTGTGCAAGAGTACAGGCTCCAGGAGGGACAGGAAACGAAAAAGCTGCAGAGCGAGCTGGAAGACGACAGTGAGTCTGACAACAGTGATTATCTCACGGACGCTCGTGACTATAAGAGTAATGACTACAGTACCAATAGAATATGTGGCGGGTGTGGCACGATGTTGTTGGCGGGGAGCAACGCGAAGCAGATTGTGGGCTCTGCGGCGCCTGAGTTCTGGCATCCGGACTGCTTTCACTTCTTCAAACGCTACAAGGTGGTGCTCAGCCCGAAGTTTGTGGATCCGCGGAGGTATATCATGTTTGATGAGAACCTGAGGAGTATCAATTTGACCACCGAGTTGAGAAGCATATCTCAGTGGCAGGATCAATATTTGGATAGAGTTGACGGTATCTGGAGTGGGTTGCAGGAAGGAGCGGTGTCTCACGACACGCAAGTCATATTCAATAATCTTTCTCTGTTGCTCTCCCTCATACTGTCATTGTTCAAAGCGGTCCAAGACTTATCGTTTGTCGTCGACGACTACAACTTGAAGAGCGTCAACTATGCCACGAGCGAGGAAACGTTACTCGAAAAACTCAATTTCACAAGGTACAAGCTTCTTAACGACAGACATGTCAAAATTTATTTTCAGTTGGTTAAATTTTTACAGTCTCCCATGGCTACAAGCGACGCAAACCTCTTTGCAAAACAGATGGCAAAGTGCATCAACTACATTATGGGTTTTGCGCTCCATCGTGCCCTTGTGTACAACTACATCACAAAGCTGAAGCAGTTACTTTCTGGCTTTTTTGGACTGCTTAATAGCATCACAGGTCTCGATGTCAACGACTACGACTCGGATAACGCATGTGCCAGATGCAATCAGCAAATCTACTTGGCTTCATACATTATAAAGGTGAGCCCAAAAGAGGCGTCTAAGTTCCATACCTATTGTGCTGACCCCATCGAATGCTCGCCAAACCTCCCCATTTTGTTCGATCCCTACGGGGTGGAGTCAAGCACCGAAAGCACCGAGGCATATTATACTCACATTTCAATTTTTGACCTGATCATGGACTCGTCCAAACGTGCGCTAGCCGAATGGAAGGCGTCATTGCGGCAAAGCGAGCAGCTCGAGCAGAGTGAAGAGCGCAGAAGCGAGCGCCGAAGTGATCGGAGTGGAGACCGTAGCGGAGAGCGCAGCAGCGAACTAAGACCGGAACTAAACTCACTGCCTCTGGGCTACTCAGCGCACTCGAGCGTTTCTGCCCAGCAATCAGTGCAGTCGCCGCCTCATCGCTCGCGGCTGGATGTGGGGCGAAGCTCTGAGTGAGGCAAAAACGCAAAAAGGATACATACTTTACGAACCAGTTACTGGCTTTGTCCATATGGATTACAGCCACGCCTCAGCAACTATAATATATTACATTAGCAGTGAATCCGACGGCCAAACACCGGCGAATGCGCGCCATCTATCAGTGTACTCGATGGTAGTGCTCCAAAAGGAATGGGTGAGACGCGGTGGTAAGCCAACGTCATTGAGTTGGCAGAGAGTCGTACCCACAGATGCATACTCACTCAATATTGATGCAGCACATTTGGCCAACACAGCACTCCGGAATAGCCAGTGCTCTGCTTAGACCAGTTCTCTGCTCTGGCCAGTACTCTACTTGCTGCTCACTCCCCGAGGTTGAACCGTTTCAACCCCGGCAAGATCCCGCTCTTCTTCTTTTTTCCAGGACTAGCCTCCGGCTTCTCCTCCGCCTCCACAACAAACCGACTCTTTGAAGAGCCCTTGCCATTCGGCGACCCTTTAATCGGCTCGAGCAGGTTCAAGCCCATAATGGCGGAGCTCCGTCTAACAGTGGAAGGCACCATCTTGATGGTGGCCAGGGGAATTTGCTGTTGCTGATGATGTGCCCCTTGGCCCCCTTGTGGCTGAAGCTCCCCGAACTGGCCAAGAAAGTCCCGCAGATTGAGTGGCTGGATCGGCGGCCGCAGGAGATCCACCGACTTCATGTTCGCACTGGCGTTCCTGCTGTGTGCCTTGGCGTGGCTCAAACTCTCGTGAGTCACTGAATTCAGCAACGCAGAAAAAAACGTGGCGTTCGCAGTCGAGTCTCCTTCAAACCCACTGTATTCCAGCTGCGCCATCGACACGTCTGCGACCTCGGCTGGGCCATCGCCTCCGTCGTATTCTGTCGGCTGGGCCATCAGCGTGTCACGTGACTGGCTCACCTTTCTCATCTTGTTCGGCCGGATCGTCTGCCGAAGACTCTCCACCCGGTTCTCCATGTACTTGGTCTGCTCAATCATGCTTTGCAACTGCTTAATGGAGTTCAGCTTGGCAAGGCGTTTGAGCAGGTGGGCTGGAGTTATCGAGGTTGGCTCCGCCTTGGCCTGTAAGTCAAGCAAGGCATTTCGAGTGTTCTGGTGGTTTAGCGTCTCTTTGAGAAGGAGCTCTTCTTTATATGAGAGTTCGCTTTCCAACAACGCCACCTTTTCTAGCGCATCGTTGTATTTGCTCTCCACCTCGTTTAAGTTCACGCTCAAGACCCGCTCGTTGTGCTCAATGTTGTCATTCACAATCTCGATATTGATCAACTTTGTCCTCACCTGTTGTAGCTCCTTCTTGTAATTCCGAAACTTGTCCTCGTTTTTGCTGCTCAATTCGCTGAGCTCCCGCTCAAGATCTATGTACTTCGTCCGCCACTGCTCGGCCTCCTTCTGCCGCTGAGCCACTTTCTCTTCGAGCTTACTATTTTTATCTTCAAGCTCGTTCAACTCTTTTTCCAACTCTTGCTCAAGCTCATAGCTCGACGCCTGAAACTCCGTGAGCTCTGTCTCGAGCTGTGCGATCTGCCTCAACGCCAGCTGGTACCGTTGCTGTTCGTTAAGGCTTAGGCTCTTCAGTGGACTGATTTGGAAGTTTTTGGTTCTTTGTGAGCTGGGCTGCTCTCCTTCCTCACTTGGCTCCTGCTCATTATCAGTTATGTCTTCTTCGTATTCCAGCTCGGTCATGTTGTGTGCTCCAATCTTTATGAGCCTCTCACTGCTGCCATATGCACTTTCACTCGGCCTTGAGTTCACAGTGCGCAGCCAATCCAGGTGGCACGTGACACCGCTTTTTGCAGCGGCCTTGGGGCTTCAGAGTAATACTGAATAGTCTTCTAAGCTTCCACTTCGACTGACAAATTTCCATCAAACAGTATGGACCAATACGGCTCGATTTTGAGCAGCATTCTTCTTGTGCGACTCCGCTATTTGTGCAACTTGCTGGCGGTGTTCCTACTCATACCTTCGATCTTGTTGTGTGGCTTTTCGTGGAAATACGCCGTGGTGATCTACCTCAACTTCTTGACCGTCTTTGGGGCGTACCTCAGTTACAAATTCTACTACTTGCTGTCCAACACAAATGCGAACAATGCAAGCACTGAATATTTTTACTTGAAAAAATTGCTCACTCTTGACACAAAGACGTTGTTGCACTACTTGCTTAATGTCGTGATCACCACCAGCTACTTTGTGCTTCTCGAGCCGCTATTCTTCAGATTGCCTTTGCTAAACGAGGCAAAGCGCCACCAGTTGCCCGAAGTCAACGCTCTGTTCTTGTTCTATTACACCTTTGCACTTTTGGGCGGCCTTTTCAATGGCTTGTACGAGATCTGGACCAACCAGACAGAAGTCACCGTGCCATACCTCAGCTTCCACCACTCTGCGGGGAGTCTTCTCAAGCGGAAATTGACAACATCGAACCTCTTAGACGTCGCCATTTCTTACTCAAAGGGCCTCGTTATATTTTTGGCCATCTTGAGTGGGCTCTTTGACAGCGTGGTGCCGAGTTTGGTAGGCTTCTTGCAACTATTCGTCAGAGTTAATGACACCACCCAGCTGGCTGCGTTCTTCAACGTTTTTTTTTACATCAAGTTGTTTGTTTTGAGCATCGGATTGCGGTTGATAACCCACGTGGTGGCTTACTGCTTCTTCAGCGCATACATGATGATCGGCTGCTTGCACTACGGCCAGGTGATTTCGAGCTGCTCTGCCAAGAAGAAGAGCAGTCTAGACTTGATCTTCCAACATTTGCCTACGGGAAATCCGTTTGAAAAGATCACGATTTTGCAGGAGCTTGGCTACTTGTTGCACAACAACTCCGCCGAGTATCAGCAGTTTGCGGCGCACTACGATCAGTTCCACAAGAGCATGACCCAGCTCTTAGACAAAAACATTGCGATCATCAAAGACAAGCAAAAAACAGTTCCTGTCAAAAAGCTGGCGCCTGCTACTAACACTCAACCATCGATTACCCCAACCCCATTGAACAACACCCCTGTTTTCAAGAAAGAAAAGTCCCGCTTCCTCAGCTCTATCATGAGCTCCATCACGGTCAAGGTTGTTTCTGCTATCCAGGACAAAAACTCTAAAGAATCTTTTTTGGTGGTGGATTTTGTCAAGCAGCAGTTTGCCGTTGCGCTTAAGGCGTTTTACTGGTTAAGTGGCGCTGCCTTCAACCAATTGAAGATCAACAAAGACATTATCAGGTTGGAAGAAGCTGTCGTCTTATACTACTACTTAACAATCTTCACGCTAGTCACTACAAACCTGAGCGGACACAGAGTCAGCAACAGAATTCTTTCAAACTTTGATCAGATTCTTAGCACGCTTGAGAAAGCCATCTCTTTCTGCGAGAGTTATTTGACTGTCAGTGACAAGCAGAGAGTCAATGGTGTGAGTCACTATAACAGCGTCAGTGACCAGTACACCAATGAATACTTGGTGTTGAAGTTGCACAAGCTTCTTAGTTCCACCTTTTTTGAGTTGATCACGCAGTACAAGGATATCTTGAGCGAGCTAGACTTGAGTGAGAATGTGTTGAAGTTGGCGGAGAGGGTGAAGGAGGAGCCGCGGTTTGAGCAGGGCGGCGAGTATTCGTTTGATGTGGCGGTGAATTAAGCACTGGCGAGCGGGCGCGGGTCAGTGCGAACAGGCAGTGAGCATATGGACAAATAGTCAAATCACCCTGTTTAGATCCCACTATGCACATATGCTGCGAACTGCGAAATAGAGTAACGCGCCTCGTTGCCAGTCCTATATAAAAAACTTGTTGTTGGTGACTTGGTCACTGGCAACACTTGAGTAAATGTATATTATTATTGATACACACTAGAGTTTCAAACTGCACCGTTTCTGGTTAGTGATACTTCCTAAAGCTGATGTCTATTTCCTGTGGCCGGCTGCAGCTGGTATTGAATCATAACGAGGTTACTATAATGATCGTTAGGTCCTAAAAAAATCAATTTGCATTTCGTAGTATATTCTATGTATCTTATAGTATGGATGTATTTATTTTTTTTTATGGTGGTATTATTTTGTAGTATTTTGTGTACCTGGCGGATAACTGCGTGGCAACCCACAGTGTCTCCGCCGGATATTGAGCCGACGCCGGGGCTCGAACCTGTTGCAACTCTCACTTGCAACCTACCTCACTAACTCTCCCTACCACTATACTAGCGGGCCCACTAGTAATTACTTTGTTTTTCAACGGGGTATATGTTTCCTTGCTCTGTGCAAGCATGGTAGATTTTCCTTCACCATGCATCATGCAGGCAGCAGACCAGCCAACCGCGCATGGTAGCTGCGATCTTATACAACGCAACAGCAGCTCACATTGCCTCTACAGATGTCTTAAGTGGCTTACATAGCTTGAAAGCAATTAAAAGTGGTTGGGTGTCTGGAATTTGTCTAGCTTAGCAGTAGAAGCAGCAACCGGTTGTCAGTGAAGCCTACGCTCGATAGAAATACTTTTGTATTATAGAACTGAGCTGCAAAATCAGCAAGCAACTCTTAACGCTAGTTGTACTGTCCCGGATCAAGGCCAAAGTACCCCTTGGCGAGCTCGGTAGCGTTTAACAACGACTGGCGCTCAGACCCGCCGCCGTCAATTCCGGCAAACGGAACGGTGTTCCCCCACCAGTTGATACTCTCGACACCCTTATACTGGAGAGCAAAGAAAATGATAATGGCGGCAAAAGCAATACCGCTGTCAATAGCACTCGACAACACGTAGTTGTATTTTTCCCACCAGCCGAGGTATCTCTTTCTGATATAATGATTGAACGCGTACCCAATATAGAGCGACGGCAAGTAGTAAGCAAAATTGTAAGGTGCAAATCGCAGCACTCCCCCAAGAATGACAACGGGCTGGAATCGTTTGGTGTAGCGAGGGAGGAAGTGCTTGATGGCTATGCAGATGGGAGCAAGGAGCGCGCCCATGAGGAAGCAGTATTTGAGCGCCGGGTACAACTCACTGAACACTCTTCTAGGTCCAATAACACCCCAGAGCACCGACGAGTTGTAGTAGGTTCTCTCGCCCGGACAGGTAAATTTCTGAGGCTGGTGCCGCTGGCAGATGCCTGCGACGTGCGCCATTTGCCAGTTGTCAATACCAAGAGAAATAAGCACCAGCAAAACAATTCCAATTATTTGACCTCTAAAAATGGCCAAAGGCGGGATCTTGGCGTAGTGTGCCATTTTCTGGTCAGTGATGTAATTCTCGGCTTGGCCGTCGATGTTGTAGCCAAACGCTTTCAACGTCATTAATGCGTCTCCGTTCCCTGGAATGGCGTAGCCAATGATCAACTCAACCAAAATGTTGAGTCCAAAGTTGAAACCAGTGACGGAAGCAACAACCGTGAGCGGAATCAAAAATATAAAGTTGACGGCAAGCGTAAAGAAAATGCCCCAGACCGGAGTGTTCGCCGGGTACACCTTGACGCAGAGAATACCAAACACAAGCGACAAAACCAAAATAACCAAGAAATACCAGTCAGGAGTCTCCTTGTACTTGGCCATCATTCTGGAGTGAGGGTCCTTAAAGTTCGCAAAGTTTGATTGCTTGAGCGAAGTGAAAGACTCCTTCAAAGATAACAAGCCCTTCTTGATGGCAGCAAAGTCCGTGTAACCCGTGTAGATAAAGACAAACGGGTAGAGCACAAAGTTGGCGCCGTAGACAACCAAGTTGGCAGCAGAGTAGTACGGCGGACCGTATCTCCGGTACTTCTTTGGGTCCAAGCGCCCGTGGGTGAGCACGTTAGCCACACTGTAGTAGTCGCCTGTGTTGGTAAAAATGGCGTTGGCGTTGATTGGCAAATAAGCAGTCCACTTGTAGTTAGTGTAGTACATTGCAATAATGGCCACTCCACCGATCACTGTTCCGATGATACCGTTGACCTGATTGTAGAACGGTAAGATAAGTGGCGCATTGCCGGCGGCAACATTCCAGTCAAAAGTAGGAATCGGGTTAATTCCGAGTCCGCTCGAGGTTCCCGTGATGGCAGCCAAGTTGAAGTTGTTTGGCGCAATCCAGGTTGTCCAGTTGAAGGTGGATAACGCCTGAAAAAGGTAGTTGGGAAACCAGAAATAGAGGAACGAGACGGAAAACACAATGAAGAAGAATCTGTACCGGGAAATGGTCCATCCGTTGATGATTTCGCGAGGCTCGGCCTTGAGAAGAGCCCGATTGAGAGCAAGTGTCGGCAACAATGTCGGCCAGACGGCTCTGGATGGGTAAATGACAATCTTTCTCAATATTCCGGCAAACCCAATTCCAAGAAATTGAGTACTGAGGGCTAAGAAAAACTGGTAGCCGATAGAGACCCACTTGTTTCCGTAGAAGACATCAAGTTTCTGGACAAAGATGTTGGAGGACACGTAGATACCACCAAGGGCGACGTTGAAAGTGATGGTGGCAAACATTTGCTCCTTGTAGTGCCATGGTCCCGGGTTTAAGGAGTGTCTGACACCGCCAACAGTAAACCCCCAGTCCGGAAGAAAAGCGGCAAAGAACAACCCGCACGGATACAACAACATCTGGCACACCGTGGAGCTCAAGCCAATGGATGGCATTCTCCGAGAGAAAAAGTCGTTGACGCCAGTGCCGAGAATCGCCCAGAACAAGCCAAGAATATACGCTCTGATGGTCTCGACGGGAATGTTTGGGTCATCCAACGGAGAAGTAACGGCACGCACCTCGGCGTATGGCGAGAAGTACTCGATCAAGCCGGCATCTAATTTGACTTGCCAGGTCCACTCGTCAACAGAAAACTCCGGGCTGGCTTCAGGCCCCTTGACCAACTCCTTGATCAACTCGTACTCTGATTCCTCAAAGTTCGGATCGTCGTTGTGCTCAATGATAGCTGCCTCAAGAATGGCGACGGCCCTGTCCACTCTCAACTGGTCAATCTTTTCGAAGAGATACTCGACTTCGTCGATATGGTGGTCTGCCCCACCGCTAAGGACATGAGCGTGGCCCAATTTCTCATAAAGTCTCTGTCTGTAGCTGTCATCAAGCGACTTCAGCTCGTAGTTGTCGGCTTCGACTTTCGTCGTAAGTGCCTCAAGGCTGCCTTTTTTCTCTTCGCCGTCAAAGGACATGAGAACTTGGGAAACACTTGCAACCAGGGCAAAGCAACTTCGTTATATACACTCGTTGTTTACGGTCCTTGACTCTAGTCATGAGCCGCATTACTGCTTTCGCCGTACGACTGCTTTCATGGTTAATTAGCTGTGATTGTGGCGTCCCTATTAATTGTCATGACATGCACATGCTTCCCATGTTGGGGAGCAGAGGGCTGGCCAAAGCACGCAGTTCACGGGCGCTTTCCACGAAACAAATCGAGTCAAAGAAGCACCTGTTTCAAAGGGCTTACCATTGAAAAAACACAATGCTTATGTTGGATCCTTTTCATTTATGCCACAATCTTGCGTAAAATAATTCCTTCTACTTTACGTCTGGGGTTGCGCTTAGCCGTCCCTGCAGCAGCGCGCATGCTAATTAAGGCCGGATCTTTACCAAATCAGCAGCCCGTGCCACGCATCGGCAAAACTCCTTATTTCCGGGCTATCTATTTCACGGTGGCTTCGACGCAATAATTAGTGAAATTACATGGCTCGCTTATCAGAGAAAGCAGCAATCGAAGAGTCGGAAAAGAGATGTGAACACGAGACTCGTACTGATTGTCACTGTCCACTCAGATCACCATGCCTTTTCTTGTTCATGCCAAGTCCCTTGGCATAGCTCCGTGTCAACTATTCTAGCTCCGCTTGGCAAAACTTTAAATTTCAGCCGCTCCTGTGTACACATTCCTTGCGAGTGACCCGTACTGATAACGTGGTATTGCACCACCCATTGGCGCTCTTGAGTGCGGCAAACTCTGTGCACCAAAGCACATGGCTCCGGGTCCTGTCTCAAAGTAGTCAGAAGAAGTCAATAAGGAGCCTCCGTAGTACGGCGGCAGATTGCGTGATTGTAACTAGTAGCGGGAAATGGCCAGAGCACACTTTTCCAATCCCCGCCTGTATTCTGGTGGGCCTAATTAGTGCTACTCACACTCAGGCGGTGAGCTAGTAGTAGTAGCTGAATCACTCTAGCTAGTGACTTCCGGTCGTTGAAAAACTATCACATGCTTCCCATTCGCTTGGCTGACAAGGGCCGAAGGGTTGGGATGCCGCTTGGAATCGTGCTCCTTGCGTACTTTGAAATAGAGTTCCTTGTGATTATTCCCTGCTCTAGCGAGGAGTATCCTCTAATTTGAGAACCCCGCTATTGATGAACTTCACGCCGTACTTCTCATACAACGCGTTCGTCTCTTTTATCTTCTCCGGATAAACGGGCTTGCTCAAGTCCAGGATCACGTAGACCTCATAGCCGAGCTCCACGCCGCTGATCGCAGTGTTAAGCACACAGAAGTCGTAGGCGAGGCCCACCAAATATAAAGTGGCCACTTTTTTGCTCTTCAATAAAGAGTCCAACTCCGTCTTATGCAAATTCCACACATCATTGAACGCAGAGTAATATTCCCTATCTTTGAGGTATCCCTTGGTAACGACTTGTTTCAGGCCATATGCATCTTTAAAGGACGCAGGAAACTCCGACCCCCACTCTCCCTGGACGCAGTGATCGGGCCACAATACTTGTTTCTTCGTCTCACCAGGCTCTTCGGGATTTTCGAATTCCTTCTCAGAAAATGGCGCTAATCCCCAGGTCGAGGCGAACGAGCAATGGCCATGAGGATGGTAGTCTTTTGTGGCGGCAACGGTTCCCCACGGTAAGCTGAGCAATTCTATTATGGGCGGAACAATCAGATCACCGTCGGCCACCGCCAACGCTCCATCGGGTGGCAAAAAATCATTTTGCAAATCGACAACAATAAATGCGGACTCTCTTAATGACATGCTGCAAAGTTATTGAAAAATTCCTCGTAATCTGATATCTGTCAGCTACGGTGGCCGGTACCAAAGAGTGATAAGATTATGCAGCGCCTCCGCCGCTGCTTGGAGATGTCACGTGCGGATGAGGCAAAAAAAATTTTGAACTGCATCTCATAAGCGTGCATAGTTAACAGCCTACCCATACAAGATGGTGCTCAAATCGACGCTATCGAATAACGTGTCTGTCTACCAGGTCAGTGGGACGAACTTCTCGCGGGCTTTGCCGGACTGGATTGCAAAAAAGCGCAAAAAGTCGCTCAAAAACGACCTTGAGTACCAGCACAGAGTCGAGTTGATTCAGGATTTTGAATTTTCAGAGGCGTCGAACAAAATCAGGCTCACAAATGATGGGAAATATGCAGTGGCTACCGGTGTTTATAAGCCGCAGATCCATGTGTACGACTTTGAGAATCTTTCGTTGAAATTTGACCGTCATACGAATGCCGAAAACGTGGACTTTCTCATGGTGAGCGACGACTGGACGAAATCAGTGCACCTCCAGAACGACCGTTCGATTGAATTCCAGAGCCGCGGCGGGTTGCACTACCGGACGCGAATCCCGCATTTTGGAAGAGGCTTGGCGTATGACGAGTTGAACTGTAACTTGTTTGTTGCTGCCAGTGGGCAGGAGTTGTATCGTTTGAATTTGGTGAAGGGAGTTTTCTTGAAGCCATTCGAGCTTGAGACTGAAGGAGCTAACTGTATTGACATCAATCCAAAGAACCATTTGGTGAGTGTGGGGGTGGAAGATAATGTTGTGGAGTTTTGGGACCCGAGAGCCAGACTGAGAGTTGCCCTGTTGCACGTACAAGATAATGACTTTCTCACTAATAAGCTTCAAGTGACGGCAGCCTCCTTCAAGGACGACGGTTTGCACTTTGCTTGTGGTACTTCTGCGGGCAAATCTTACATTTACGACCTCCGTTCGTCTGCCCCTCTTTTGACTAAGGACCAGGGCTATGGCTACGATATCAAGAAGTTGCTCTGGTTGGAAAACAAGGACAATATATTGAGTGTGGACAAGCGGATTGCCAAGATCTGGGACAGTGAGAGCGGGAAGCCTTTTGCTTCTATGGAGCCCAGCGTGGACATCAACGACGTTGCTTACATTAAGGACACCGGAATGTTTCTCATGGCTAACGAAGGGATCCAGATGCACAGTTATTTCATTCCTAATCTTGGACCCGCGCCCGCCTGGTGTGCGTTCTTGGACAACTTGACCGAGGAGATGGAAGAGAAGCACACCGATTCTATCTACCTGAACTACAAGTTCATCACGAAGGACGACCTCAAGCGTTTGAACCTCAGCCACCTTGCTGGCTCCAAGGTCTTGCGTTCTTACATGCACGGTTACTTCATCAGCAATGAACTCTACGACAAGGTGAACTTGATCGCCAGCGCGACGAGTCAGAAGGACAAGCGCGAGCGCGAGATCAAGAAGAAGATTGATGAGGGTCGCCAGTCGCGCATCAAGACCGCGGGTGTCGAGACGGGTAAGGTGAAGTTCAACAGGGAGCTCATTGAGAAGGTCCAGGACAAGAAACAGGGCGAGAAGACCGCCAACAGCTTACTCGGTGACGCTCGTTTTGCGGACTTGTTCGACAAGCCGGAGTTCCAGATCGACACGGAGGCCCACGATTACAAGCAGTTGAACCCAGTGAAGGCTCCGAAGGATGTGGCCGAGGGTGGCAGGGCCAGAACCGCTGTCGAGGAAGAGGAGGAACAGGGATCGGATGACGCGAATAGTGATGACGATAGCGATAATGGGTCTAGCTCGCAGGAACAGAGCGATGATGAGAGCAGCGAGAGTGAGGACGAGGTGGAGCGCAAGATGCGGGTCGCCGAAGAGAAGGCCGAGGAGAAGGAGCGCAGACGCGTGGAGAAGTACACCAGAAACAAGGCGCAGCAGGACGAGTTCTTGGCGCAATTTTCTCAAGGCCAGAAGTCGTTGTCTGCGGTCAGTGAAAACGATGGCGCGAAGCCCGTGGGCAAGTCGTTTGGCTCTTTGGTGAACGAGCACCAGCGGAGCAGGGCCAGAAACGGGCCGAGACGCGATGTGCGGATCCAGAGACACGGCAAGGGTGAGGCCGAGATCAGCTTTGTGCCGCGGTCGAAGAAGAAACCAAGCAAGTTTGACCGGGAGGATTATGATGAGGAGCGGGACGGAAGACGGAAGCAGCGTCATGGTGGGAGAAAGGTCACCAAGAAGGCCATTTTCGATTAAGCATGAACAAGCGAAAGCGAGTCGGTGCGCTTGCTAGCAGGATTCTGTGAAGCAGGTGCCGTGGCTGCCTGAGAAGCCTCTGACTGCAACTGTGGTCCGCCGCACTTTCTGTTCGGCATTGACTATTCCAAGCGCTACCATTTGAATCGAGCCGTTTGTTGGACTAAAGTGCATGGCCCTTAAAGCCTAGCCTTAGAAGCAAACCTCAGGAGCTTTTCGTATCCAGTCTCCCTCTTTTCCGTATTAGCATAGATGTTACATTGAGTATATGCCATTTCAATTGAATATGTAATGAGTACGGACGAGCATAGCAAGACGGTGCGGCAGAGTATTGGAAGCTACAGAGCAGCAGATGAAGAACCAGTTTGTTGCTTATAAGAGAGTTGGCTGCCAAGTATGATTACACTTACCCCAAGATGCTGATGATGTGTAGAAGTGAGTTAAGGGAGTGACAAATGTAAGAAGATTGGGTCCATTCAGTAGTGGTTCGAACACAGCTGACTGTTTTCGAGATCTCTAATAGTCTTCCTTTTCCGAACGTGCCGTCTCGGTTTCACTCTGTGACGCCTGGATTGTTTCCTGAGCGAGTCTGACCAACTCGAACGCGCTAAATCCCATTAACAAGGCACTCAAAAAAATCCCGCCCTTGGCCAACTCGGTGGTTTCTAAAAACACGTATGGAAACCGCTGGCCGCTTTCGAGATCAATCAAGTACTGCAACCAGGCCCAGTAGATGGCCGTGAACGCAGTGGCCTTCAAGAAGACCGTGCGTTTCGAAACGGTCAATCGTGGGCAGCAGAAAAGATATTCGATCAACAACGAGAGGCACGGTAAGAGATGGACGGAAAAATCCAAAATGAAAGGCACTTCCATTTCGAAGCTCACAAATGGGAGGAACAAGAGGAGCGTCCAGTAGATGCCCGTGACCAAGAGCTCGGCAATGAGCGCAGTGGGGAGCAAGTTGTTGCGCGAGAACAGAAGAAGGCGCTCGTTTCCAGTGAGCTGGGCAAATATGCTGAGCAACTGGTAGCCCACTGTAAGCCAGGCGCTCCAGACAGTAAAAAACTGATTGGCTCCGGCTTGCGAAAGGTACTCTGGAAGAAGGCACAGGTATGCATAGTGCACCCAGATGCCCGCGCCGATCACTGTAGCCGAGCAGCCATTGAGCAATATTGAGTAAGGCTTTGTGGACATTTTGTTAGTTAAAAGAGTGGTATGAAATATGTTTCGTGTAAGAAATTTTGTGAAGCGACTTTTCTTGTTTATGGCTGAGCGTGTCGCAACCTTAAATGAAAATTTTCAGGTCTTGCGACCAGCTGCTTGATCCAGCAACGCAGCGAGTGACAGACAAGTTTGACAGCGAGAAGCAACGGTGGGTTTTCTCTTTGAAAAGAATAGGGTTTGGGTCTAAGAATTAGAGGGCTTTTTTGTTGAAGAGAAATGATTGTGTAGGACTTTCTTTGTTGTTATAGGCTGGGAATCGGGACGATCGCTTCTTCATGACCCCGGCTAATCCGCTGACATCCAGCGATGCTTGCTCCGATCTGCATGGAGTGACAGACAGAAGCACATGGACAATTCAGTTCGGAACTACACAGTGAACTCGCACATAAATACATTTTGTAAATGAAGCGCCACTAAAATGGGAAATCCCAACTAAGAGGAAATTCCCAATTGGTTCAAAATATAATCCCGCTGCTATCCCAGAGACGCTGGCTGTTGCCTCTCGATCAGCAATTGGTGCTCATTGCTTCAGGCCACCTTCTTGGCAGACACTGGTCTCCCTCCAACTAGCAGAGAGTGGATCTTTCTAATCGTGAGGAATCCCAAAAAGGCCCATGTCCCGACCGCAACAAAAATTGCGGCCCTGGTGTTGGTGTCCACATTCAAAAACGGATATGGGAAGCTCTGCCCCGTGGCAGGGTCGATAATTCTATGGATCCAGACCCAGTAGCTGCCCGAAAGAGTGACGCACAAAACGAAGGCCAGTTTTGCCTGCAAGGTGTTGAGTGGGATGAAGCCAAAGTAGTCGACGAGCAAGGCTATGAGCGGGGTGATGTGAACCGTGAAGTCAAGCACAAAGGGGACTTTGCGGGTGACAATGAGGTGGGTCGCGACAAACGTGAGGCCCCAGTAGATGGTGCTGACAACGAACTCGGCGGCAATGACTATTGGGAGAAAGTAGGTGTTTTTCAAGTGGTACAATTTCTGATTCTTTGTGAAATGGGCAAACAACGTTGTTGCAAAGTAAAAGACTGTGAGCCAGGCGGAGAGGTTTGTCAAAAACTGGGTATGGCCAGCAGTGGCCAATGGAGCAGGCAAGACAATCGTGCTGACGTAGTAGAGTCCATAGGAGACGATAGCAAAGCCAACACTGTTGACCAAGATGGAGCCCTTGTCACCAACCAAGCGGTTCATAATTTCTAGCTGTTGTTTGTTGTTTGTTGGAGGGAAGCCGCTTCTTCGAAAGTCAGCTTATTTGAAAAAGGCGTGGTTGAAAATCTCTGGCAGTGGTTTATGCTTGCTGCGGGTTTTCCGGTGGGCATCGGAAATCTGTGGGCGGTCATCGGAAACCTGTGGGCGGACCTTCAATAAAACTGTGGGCGGACCATCCGACGGAACCCGTGCTTTCTTTGCAGCTAAATCCGAAGGGTGAGTAGAGAGCAGTGTTATCTCAATGAAACACATGCGGCAACAAGCCAAGACTGATATATGGTAGTAGTCTATAAGATTCACCTAAGATTCAACAAAAAATCACCCGAACACTTTGTATTAAGGGTTTCCTGTTGATAAGTGGACCTGCTCCGCAGTACACTGCCATGCTGCATAGCAATTGTCTGTGTAGTGTTGAATGGCAGCAGTCTATGGCATATGGCAAGCCTCTTTCTGCAACTACGAAATGAATCAAGGATCTAGAACAATAACGAGTAAACACGGCATACGATTTATGGCAGTGGCCATTGTCAGATGGCAGTGGCCGATGGCAATGCCTGTGGGTGATTTCCTGGGCCATTTCTTGGGCCGCCCTTCGGGCGGGTTTGGCGGCTTCCCTCCTGCAAGGTCCGCCGGAGGCGCGCGGAAGCAGAAACGAACGCCCCATGGTATGCTACTCGTAAGTCCTACCAATCTTTTTCAGCTAAGGAGAAGATTTTTGTGGGTAAAATTGACACGTGGCTGTAATTTGTGGATGATTCTCAGACTTAGAGTACATTTTGCACATTCTCGCTGACTTTCGGCATGCGGCACTTTGCCGACTTCCGCTCGCTAAGGTCACTTGTCAACTCCCCGCACACTCCCGAGAACTGTCATGAGGGCCGGATTGGACCCTGTCATGAGAACATAGGATGACGGCAAGTTACTTCCACCTCGACTTTACTGTCCTACGGCTCTTGCTAATTTTCGTAAATCATAATGCACCTATGTACCGTGGGGTCCGCTCGGACGACCGAGATATTTATAGCAACGTAAATCCTAGCGGAGCCAGGCCATTGCCCATGTCGTTCCCCGTTTCCCAATGCTCGTAAAACTAATGACCAGAATCCCTGGATCTCTTTCTGTTGGCTCTTTTTGTCCCCTATCTTGTCTGCTTTATATTAGCAAGTTGACGAGCAACACCGAAATGCCCAGGATGATCAACACGCTGTCCCTGATCTCCATTTTGAAATTGTCCTGGGGGTCCCACTCGATCATCGCTACCATCTTGTTGATGTCGTTTTTGCTGAAGCGAGGAGAAAGCTGTTGTAGTTGTTGTCTCTCATAGCGGGCCAGTGCGGTGCTTATGCCTGTGAGCTGGGGAAAGCTCGATGCCAACACCGCAACGGCTAAGCCACAATATAATAGCCGTATGAGCCAGGCCTCGAGCAGCAGCCTCGTATTTTGCTTATTCATTATGTAGACGTCCTGATAAATGGGCATTGGCAGGGCGTGGATATTGTGTTGTGTGGGTATTTTGGATGAGTGTGGGGTTTTGGTCTAAAAATGTTCAGGACTAAAAGCTGAAATTGCCCGTCCGAGTCAGTGATCCAGGGTGCAGCTCCGTTTATATAGAACCTAAATCCACGCAAGACAGCAGGGTCGTCTCGTGTCTCACTTTCGGAGTGTTGGCCCGTGTAAACTGAGAGAGATCCAAAGGCTTGGATTGGCCAGATAATAGCAATATGGGCTTGAAGCGGGCAATGCTTTTCCACAAATGCCACACACAAGCTTTCTCTTGCCAGAAACCCGTCAGTGCTTCGGAGCCCAGACCCTGTCGGGAGCGCGCGTAGCAAGACGGGATTCCGGGGACATGCGCGGCGGCTAAACGGGGAGTTCAAGAAAGCCCATGGAGAAAAAAATAGGAGTGGTTAGTTGGGAGTTTTGGGTTAGGAGCCATGCCTTTAGGAGACTAAAACAGGTAAGGAGCTCTGCCGAAGCCAGTTGGAGGCTTTCATTTAGGGCCATCTAGTCGGGAAAGTTCAGATCATCAACCCAAACCCATACTCAATATCCACATAATAAAGGCGTGTATTTCGGAGCCATGCCACTAGCTAGGAGCCGGCTCCAAGCCATCTGCTCACCGATGATTTTGAGCCCCGCTGTTTCTGTTCACCCCCACGGGCACTTCTCGGCCCCCAAGAGTGTCGCGCGTAAAAAGCTCCGTGTGTTTTTGGTCACGTGGCAGTACTCCGACTTCCCCCCGAGCTTTCCAGTTTTTCATAAAAATTTGACCTCCAAGCCACCGCTTTTGTTTGGACAACACCCTGCACGATGTCCCTTTTCGCCGCCTCCAAGCTCGTCACCAGAACCACCGCCCGCGGCTACGCCACCCAGGTTGCCAAGTTCAACGGCAAGAAGAACGCCAACGGCACCTACACCGTTTCCTTCATCGAGGGTGACGGAATCGGTGTCGAGATCTCGCGCGCCGTGAAGGAGATCTACAGCGCCGCCAAGGTCCCTATCGAGTGGGAGTCGTGCGACGTGACCCCGCTCCTTGTGAACGGCAGAACCACGATCCCGCAG
Source organism: Saccharomycopsis fodiens (assembly GCA_002564235.1). Taxonomy (NCBI): domain Eukaryota; kingdom Fungi; phylum Ascomycota; class Saccharomycetes; order Ascoideales; family Saccharomycopsidaceae; genus Saccharomycopsis; species Saccharomycopsis fodiens. The sequence goes on from JNFV01000003.1 coordinate 920,608, forward strand.
CCTGCTGTCGACTCGATCAACAAGAACTTGGTTGCTCTCAAGGGCCCATTGGCCACTCCTATTGGAAAGGGCCACCAGTCGCTCAACTTGACCCTCAGAAGAACCTTCGACCTCTTTGCGAACCTCCGTCCAGCCAAGTCGATTGTCGGCTACAAGACCCCGTACGACAACGTCGACTCGGTGTTGATCAGAGAGAACACCGAGGGTGAGTACTCCGGCATCGAGCACATCATTGTGCCAGGCGTGGTGCAGTCGATCAAGCTCATCACCAAGCCGGCCTCCGAGAAGGTGATCAAGTTTGCGTTTGAGTACGCCAAGTCCGTGGGCCGTAACGAGGTGCTTGTCGTGCATAAGGCGTCGATCATGAAGTTGTCCGACGGTCTTTTTGTGGAGACCGCGCGCGAGGTCGCCAAGCAGTACCCAGGCATCAAGCTCAACTTCGAGTTGTTGGACAACACCTCGTTGAAGATGGTCTCGGACCCAACCAAATACTCGAACCTCGTCATGGTCATGCCAAACTTGTACGGTGACATCATGTCCGACTTGGCCTCTGGTTTGATTGGTGGTCTTGGTCTTACCCCATCCGGCAACATGGGTGACAAGGTTTCGATCTTCGAGGCCGTCCACGGTTCCGCCCCAGATATTTCGGGCAAGAACATGGCCAACCCAACTGCGTTGTTGTTGTCCTCGTGCATGATGTTGAGACACATGTCGCTCGACAAGTTTGCCGACCAGATCGAGAACGCTGTGTTGAAGACCATTGCCTCGGGTCCAGAGAACAGAACCAAGGACTTGAACGGGCACTCGACCACCACTCACTACACTGCCCAGGTTATTGCCAACTTGTAATGGCGGAGCCCATAGTAGCGCACTGGCGCAGCCAGCTCGCTCGTGTTTGTACTTGTGGACAGTTGAACAATGCATTGGATATATTTGTTAATGCATATAATGCTTATTGAGACGTAGTGAACTGCCGATCGAAGCGAGTCGATGGTGCTGAGATGAAGAGGAAAGTTTCTACTGGACAGTTTGCCGACGCTTAAATAGTTACATGCTGTTTGAAACTCGCCTGCAGCGTTGACAGCTTCTTTGGGTCTATCAGTGCAATGGCAGAGCAAATGTGCTGCGCTGTGCTGAGAAGCTGGCTGTTTGTTGTTGGCAGTGCGGTGTGTAGTAGTTGGCTATTATCAGTTGGCGGTGTCAATATTAGCAAAGCGTTTTTTGGGTGGGGAATAGGAAACGCTACCTAATGAGAATGAACTCCGATAGTGCAGAGCACATCATATCAAAAACCACATCCACCCATCCACACTATCACACAAAAACATTACGAAAAAAGGAAACAATATTGCAAAAAACATCAATCTGTAAATAAAGTCGCAAAAAAACAGTCCGTAATACTTGAAGCAAACACCATTCAAAACTATGCCTCACATATTATGCACCACTGCTCATGCATGCACCTTGCAGATTTCTCGATCGCATTTTTTCTCGATCTCTTTTCAGACTCACACGTTATCTACAGGCCTCTGCCAAACTTTACAACGATGTCCAACCAACTTCCTAACGTCGCGGTCTTGATCTCTGGAAACGGCTCGAACTTGCAGGCTCTCATTGACGCCCAGGCCAAGGGCGAGCTCAAGTGCAAGATCTCGGTTGTCATTTCTTCGTCCTCAACAGCTTACGGACTTACCAGAGCCCACAACGCCGGAATCCCAACAATTACTCACACTCTTAAAAGTTATTACAGCAAGGTGCCGAAAGATCTTGGCGATGAAGAGAAGAAAGTGGCCAGATCTAAGGCCAGAGAAGTGTTTATGAATGACTTGTTGAAGATTGTTCTCAATGGGAGCGCTGAGGGCGAGGGTTCTTCCTCTTATGCTAAGCCGCAGCTCATTGTCTGTGCGGGATGGATGCTCATTCTTTCAAAGGCGTTCTTGACGGAGCTCGAGAAGACAAAGATCCCGATTATCAACCTCCACCCCGCGCTTCCCGGTGCGTTCGAGGGAATCAACGCCATTGAGCGCTCCTGGAAAGCCGCACAGGACGGCGAAGTCAGCGAGACTGGGCTCATGATCCACCGCGTGATAGCAGAGGTCGACAAAGGTGAGCCGCTAGTAGTAAAAAAGTTGCCCGTGATCAAGGGCGAGACCTTGCAGGAGTACGAGGAGCGGGTACATTCGACGGAGCACGATGCGATTGTCGAGGGGGCGGCCAAGGCATTGGTGGAAGAAGGTTTTTGAGCATTTGAAAGCCATAGACGACGGCCAATGCTTATGGATGATTTAAGCACTTGGTGTGGTATCTAGCCCGTCTTACGTGAACTAGGGGTGCTGCCAGCGCGCAATATCACATTTTATCACATTCGATTTGCATGCCGAATGCATTGAGTAGTGCCATATTCTCTCTCATGTTAGTCAAATATTTTTCAAGTGCCCAGCCTTTGAGAATACCATCATCTTGAGGTGCGCAGTGTTTTCTGTTGTTATAGATGACATTAATATACTATGTTGTAACACTGCACAGAAGTAAGTGGTGCAGGAGAGATTTGCTGCAATGGATTGGTCCCCCCGCCATCTGGGAGAGATATTTGCAAGTCACGTGGCTATGATGAGACTCATCAAAGCTGAGCTCGAGGCAAAGCAAAATTGGAACTTTTAAATTTGTTCAAGGTACCTCTTAGAATATTATTTTTGATATGTTTGTTTTTTCAGGTTTTTACGGCTTTTGCAGGAGAAAAATTGGTACCCCTAAGTGACCCTGTCCACCCAGGAACTGCAACAACTGGCAGTGCATGGGGAAGGCCCGCAGAGTCTCTTTCATTGCAATACAAAAAGACCCATCTGTTACCAAGTTATTAATTTACTTTGCTATTTAGATTCTAGAACTTTTGAGACTTTGTTATGTACGGCTGTGGAGATATAAAAACCGTGATCGATTTTTTATCCTTCAAAATCGACGCCATCTGCTTTACCAAATATTGTCTTCAACAACGCAATTGTCGGTTTCCACGCTTCTCATTCGATAGCCCGAAAACTACACTCGTTTCACACACAATTGTTACATAAGCTGCTCCAACCTTAACTGTGGGGGAAACTTGTTTACTGCCGGTTGCCTTGCCGCTTGTCTCACCGGTTGCCTCACCGGTTGCCTTGCCGGTCGCCTTTCCGGTTCCCTGACCTCAAACCTTGCCGGATACTTTACGGGCTGAAGGTGTTTAGCAAGTATGGCGAGAAGCAACACGTAGCTTATTCGTCCCACTTCCCGCAACATTTGATCAAAAAGTGGAATAACTCCAAGTTCTTGTTCATGCTCTGGCTCTGGCTCTGGCTCTGGTTCTGGCTCTGGCTCTGGCTCTGGCTCTGGCTCTGGCTCTGGCTCTGGTTCTGGCTCTGGCTCAGGAACCGGCTGAGGCTTGATCTCCGGCACCGGACGAGGCTCAGGATCTGTTATTATGTAGATGAGATCGTCGCCTATGACGAAACATTCTTGAAGAAACAGTCGGGCTATGGCGAGGTCGACATTCTGCTGAATGAGATCCTCTGCAAGAAAACTGCTCATGAGTATGTCACTCTTGGAATGATTATCCTTCTTGAGACCTCTGACAGTTTCATCGCGCGCTCTCTTCAGAGCTCTCCCTTTGGGAGTTTCAGTTAACAATCTTATATTCCATAACATTTCTCTACTTTTCCGGAAGAAATTCTCCCAGCCAGCCTTGGAAAGCAGTGCAATATCACCAAACTTGTTCACTCCCCACTTTCCATCGATGCAGAAAAAGAAACCCACACCGACAAAGTCTCTTCTCACAGTTTTGTCACTAATTGTCAAGAGTCTAGGACTCTCATGGAGTTCTTGGGGAACCAAGCTGGATGCCAAACTGAATGGTGCACTGGGATCACGATCACCCAAGATGTCGCTCTTGCTATCAGCTCTGTACGGTAAGTGTACCATACTCAAAGGCAAAATGTTGTGGTTATCAAAACAAAAAAGCGCCAGACGTGAATTGTGTATACCACGGGGTATTAAAGTGTGTGGTGCCGGAAGGGTGAAGGATATCCTTCAACTATTTAAGGAAATGCTCAGAAGACGCAGAGATACAAAGATATGGCAAGATTATCCGCTATGCCGCGTAAGTGCCAACCATAAGGGCTAGTTATCTGGTTATTCAACTAAAGCCAAGAACTGACATTGTTAGGTATTTGGTAGTCCATGCGCGCCGTTCAGATTTTCTCCGGAGTTCCCCGTTCAATGGTGGCCAACAAACGGCATGCATCGTAATGCCAACGGCCATGACTAAGCCCCTACCACCAAAAACTTGCTTCATCAACCATCAGCCAAATGCTTCCATAAATCTAATACTTCTTGAATGCTTGCTAACGCATAGTTCAATATTTGCGTCCAGTCACTGGCCGACTGGCGACTGACTGCCATATACAGTATGCATTGGCCGGTCCGCAACACACATCCTCCGGCCCTCCTCTGCCAGACGCCACTTCTACATCGTTCTTAGCATTTTTGTTTTAATTCGTAATGACACACAGTGCCGTTTATATTTCCCCCGAGCTTAGCCGACTTCAGTGTGAGGCAGGCTGACTGGCTGCCGCCACACCGCCAACAACTCAGACGTCAATCTCCATCTTCTCTTCCGGAATCCCAATCTGCACCTCCTCGACATCCACCAAACTATACACACTCTTCTCCAACACCGCAGTCGTGCCTCTCTTGAACTTGTAATTCTTCGCCTTCTGCTCTCTAACATTCGGAGTAATGTAGTTCCGCAATAACACCGCGTCCTTCCCCGTCTCCATGACACAAACGTCGACATTCGAACCGGATCCAAGATCGTTCCAGATTCCGGCCTCAATCGCGTCGGCGCACAACTTGATACACTCCTCCTTGTTCATACCCTCTCTCCACTGGGTCTCCATCACAGCCATCGCCGCAAGAGAACCAGACCCAAGCGTCTGGTATGGACCGACGTCAGTAGAGCCATGAGCGTGGATCGAGAAGAGATGGGCACCAGTCGGGTCAGTCCCGGCCACAATGAGGTAGGCCCCAATGTGCCCCTGGTACTTGAAAAGGTGCTGCTTCAAAAGGGTCAAAGACGCCATCACACGCGGTTCTCTGTTGGTGTACAACGAGTGCAACTCCAAATTGCTGCCAATAAGCTGGGTCACCATCTCGGTGTCGGCCGCAGTTCCGGCACCGGCACACCAAATCTTGGGACTGAGCTTGTGGAGCTTCTCGCAGTTCTTGTCGGCGACAATCGGCCCAGCAGTGGCACGTGTGTCGGCGGCAATCACCACGCCACCATCGAATTTGCACCCGACAATTGTCGTTCCCGTGGATGTGGCCTTTGGAAGAGCGTACCCCTGGCTCGCGAGCAATTTGTTGCGCTGGAAGTTGTCGAATCCTAAGCCAGGCATGATGTGGTTGGGGTTCGCTAGAGGCAAACGCCACTGATTTCGCACCATGCGTCTGACGTTACCCGGCGCTGCGATCTCCACGCTGTCTGCGTGGTGTTCAACATCGATAGCCAGTGCTTGGAGACACACCGCTTGATGCTCGACCCGTACTCTTATGCTGCCCCCGCCCGAGTGAAGGCGTTGTTCTTGCCGCTCGAGGGGTTGCCGCAGGATTCGTTTTTGTCTCACTACGACAAGTTCTGTGAAAACTATCGCGTCAAGCTAGTTGACGTGACGCCCTCGAAGCACGACGCCGAGAAACTGGTGAACAAGTTCAATCCGCAGGGTTTCCCGTTGGGCAATGTTGTTTATGACCAGCAACTAAGTCTCATTGATACGCAGGAAGTTTTCTTGCAGGACTTTGAGCCGTTCCGGAAAGTGTTTGTGGTAGTAGCTGTTGTCAAGTACAGCAGTGATCTCACAGCAGCAAAGCTCCTGCTCCACTTGAAGAACCTCAACAAAGCATTCAAGTACTCCATCGTGCACAGCGTTGTTGTGGTGGACTGTCCATCTGATTCGCTGGAGTCTTTGGGGCAAAACGGGGTCTTTTGTCTTGCAGAGAACGCTGCTGATCTGCAATACTATGCAGTGATGTGCGATGTCACCACTTCATTCTTGCTGGCACTCAACTCGTACGCCCAGAGCTTTCAGCACGTCACGCTAAGAAGTCCCGGCCTGATCAATTCAAACGACGTCCTCAGGATTTCAACAACGAACCACACGGCCTCTCATGAGGTTCAGGAAGTGCCGAGTGCTGCGGCTGCTACTGAGCAGCCCCCCGCCGTTCCAAGTAAGAAGGGAGCTGAAAAGATCAAGGACGGCAAAAACAAAGGCCGTCATCTAAAAATTATGGGCAACTTCTATTTGCTCGCGGGAAGGTATGTGGATGCCCTCCGCGAGTTTGGCGAGGCGTTGCCATTGCTCAAGCTGTCCAACGACCACTTGTGGTTAGCCAATACGCTTGAAAATGTCGGTGTGGCGTTGGTTTGTCTTTCCTTCTTGAACATTCCATACAACTTGCCTGCCCCCCTCTTCAAGTTCATCACCAACAAGGAAAAGACTAAAGGAAGCCCTGCCTCCTCGCCGAGACCCTCGATGTCCAAGCTGAGAACCACCTCTTCTCCGTCCAAAGGCCAAGAGTCGTCCAATTTGCACGTCCCTGAGATTGTGGCCCAGCTCACCACAAAGATCATGGCGCTTTATGGGCAGACGTTTGCGAACCACGAGGACTATGTGCCACAATTGGTGTACTGCGAGTGCATTATTCGCTACTTGAAATACATGACCGTTGTGCATGTTGGCGATGGATTCACCCCCGAGGTGCTTTCTCACTTGGTGCTTGGCACAGTCATCCCAAAGAAGCAACTCAACAACTTCTTTTTCACCAAACAGCACATCTTCCAGTTTTCCAACCGCATCTTTACCGTGCAGCTCCATAACATGAGCTTGAACTCGCAGTGCAAGATCTACTGCTCGTTGGCGTCTGTCTATGACGATCTCGAGTTCTACAGAAAGAAGACCTTCATCTTGCGAACTCTTTTTTTGAAGCTCGTCCCGGAATTTACCAAGGGGGGCGCCCAGAGCAGCGGTCCCGTCGCTGACGACGATGACTTAATTGCGAAGTCCGCGGTGATTTTCAACCGCAATCAGCAGTTGCAGACCCAGATGGAGCTCAACAGTAAGCTATTAGGAACGTACAAGGATTCTAATGACTTTCTTATTCAACTTTTGAACAACTTCTTGCTCATCTACTCTGTGGGCCAATCGCCTAAACTCAGCACAAACGACGCAAAACGCACCCCCTGGTTCCAGATCCACACCCTGGTTCTCCACCTCTGCATTGAGATTTGCAAGTCGATTGTCGATTTCTCTGGAATCGTGTTGTTTTCCAGCATCTTGTTGTCCAAGTATACCAACTGCTTGTCTCAACACGAGCAGGTCTCGTTGTTCGAGTTGATCCGCGAAACACAGCAGAAGGCTAAGAACCTTAATATCACGGTTCCATGCCACTACTGGGACCCTTTCTTAGTGAGAGACGTCACATTGCTCAACGACTTCGACACGTCCATGCTTCCTATCGAGCTCACTGAGGTTCCTACTGGTACAAACACCGCTACTGACAGTGACACCGCTAACAAGGCTAGGGGCCGCCCCAGTGCTGTCATCTATAACCCATTTGATGAGTCTAGAAAAAGCCAAGAGAAGACGCAGCGGAAAAGCTCGAAGCGGTTACTGTCGTATGGTCATAAGAATTCGGTGTCCGAGATTAGTCTGTCGGCCGCGATTAAGGAGGAAGAGACAGCTGGCTCTGGCGACTATGAGGATGTGGTGGAGGACAACTATGACGGTCAGGGGTTGTTCTTGGTCCAGGGCGAGCCTTTCACTTTAACTGTCAAGGTGCAGAACCCCTTTGAGTTTGAGATCGAGCTCAGTGAGATATGCGTCAAGACAAACGATGAAGTCAAGCTCGAAACTATAGTGGATGTCAACCAGAAGAGCCATGCAATTCCTGCAAAGAGTGCTACTACCTTGGAGGTCACGGTCAAACCCGAGAATTTTGGAGAACTCAAGATTGTTGGTGCTGAGATAAAAGTTAGTCACTGCGAGAAGCAGTTCTTCAAGATTGTGAACAAAGAGAAGTTCCAAGTCGTTGAGAAAATCAAAAACGTTGGGGTCCTGAGCCAAGAGATCACCTCTGAGGACAGCATTTCCAAGAGAGTGGAGTTCAAGAATCTCAATTTGCTTGTGATTACCCCACAACCGATATTGTCCCTCATTGACTTGTCGCTCAACAACGGTTGGATCATGTTGTTGGAGGGAGAGACGCTGTCGTTCAGCGTGATGTTGAAGAACTTGCTGCATATTGACATCAATTACTTGGCTTTCAGCTTCTTAGACTCGACGATAGAGCCGTTGTCCAAAGCCTTGAATTCCAAGGACTTGCCAGTGAATGAAATCTACGAGATCGAATACTACTTGCTCAAGAGGGAACCGCTCAGAATACACAAGTCCGAGATGGACAAGCTCAAGTTGATCAAGCCATTGGACGTGCTCAATGTGAACTTTGACATTGTCGGCAAAAGAGGAATGCGTGATGCACACATTATCTTTGACTATGGCAATAAAGTCACTGGGTCCAAGACAGAGGAAAAGATGAGCAGTTACTTCCGGCGGATCAGTATTCCTATCAGCGTTACTGTGTCGCCTAGCATTGAGTTGGCCGGTTGCGATTTGATACCTTTATTCAACAATGTTAACGACCTCAAGGAAGACAAGATCAACACGATCAACCAGGAGAACCTTGCGAACCACATGGTGGACAATCTTCAGGAGTTTGCACTTGAGCAGAAAAACATCTGGCTGTACTTGAGCAAGAGAACTGACAAGATCAGTGACTATTGCTTGTTGGTGGTGGACCTCAGAAACTCCTGGAATCAGAAGTTCAAGGTGACTCTCAGTTCCTCGGACTCTATCTTCCCCACATCAGAAGAATATGAAAAAGCCACTGAAAAGGACAAAAAATCATTTGGCGGCGAAAAGGACTCCTACATTGTCAGCGAGACCATTGCTCCGGGCCACACTGAGCGCTTCATTTTGCCTGTCAAGCGGATTGAGTTCCTGAGCGAATATCTCGAACGTTCCATCCCGAGCTTGCGCAACAAGCAGTTTGTGGTGCAGGACAGCAAGTACTCCAAGGAAGAGTACAAATATATCAGAGAAGCGTTCTGGTACAGAAAGGAGTTGCTCAGGCACATCAAGGGCGAGTGGGTGGAGGACGGCAGCAGGCGCCAGGGTCACGTGGAGATGCGCGGGGTGCGGCTCTCGCAGCGGATGGTGAGCGTGTTGCGGATCGAGAAGATTGGGATAGAGATGCTGATTGTCAACAACGCGAAGAACACGGGGCTTTACTGGGAAGTGCCGACCGAGGAGTTTGTCACCATCCGGACGAAGGTGATCAACCGGAGCAATTACGTGCTTCGGGGCATTATTCGGCATGTGCCGGTTTCCAATAACAATGCCTCTATTGATCGGAAAATACTTTACAATGGCGTTCTTCAACTCAACATAGCTGAGGGGATCGCGCCGGGCGATAGCCAGGAGTTTGATTTGGGCATTGTTGTGTTGGAGAAGGGCGAGTATGAGTGGGGGTCGATCTTTGACGAGCAGATTTTCAACTCGAAAAGTGTGGATTTGCAGCATACCCAGAGAGAGCCATTGTTCATCAGGGCTATTTAGCAGCTATGGACCGCGCAGCGGCACATTGCGTTGGCCACCATTGGCCATTCAGCGCCAGGGCTCACATCCTATATTAGTGTCATAAACAATATCATCAAGTTTGTTTTGAGCTACGTAGTAAGGTATTATGGTTGGTGGGCATTTGGAATCAACAGTTTATGTAACAGACACATCAAACTTTTTCTGTGAATAAAGAGTAACAATTGTTAGAGCACTAAATACATTTGTTGAAATCGTACATTCCATAAGCTGCTACACTCAATAAAATACTAATGCTACTGTCATAATGCTATGTAATCCACACTGGCCACGCTCGATCGTGCTCAACTGCTAATGTCTATTCCGTCTCCCTTTCATCTGCTTCGCCTGCTTCTCGAGCCAGTCCCTGTCTCTCCGGTACAAAGCCATAGTGGCCTTCGCATCCTCCACCGATGAGTGCGCGCCCTCCTGGATCGTAATTCCCAACACTTCCTGGGTCAACCGCTTCAAGCTGGGCTTTTTCGTGTTGGTCTTTTGCTGGAACAACTCGCTGGTAGCAGTATCTCTGATGTCTGTAATCTCCTTCTGCAATTGCAAGACCGCGAGATCATTCGAAATCGCATGGCCAACCAACACACGGTCCTTGAATAGGTTTAGCACCTGCCGACGAGCCTCCTGGAACTTAACCGCGCCTCTCATGTTGGCCTTGGTCACTCCGCTCACCCACGTTCTCCAATTCGTCACTCTCCCTTCGGGCTGCACAAAAGTATCTAGCACAACGTGACCATAAAAGTTCACAATCGACAACCGGGCTAGCGCACTGATATCGCTTGGTCCGACACCCACAAACTCACAGTCCATGGCTAGAAATCTGCCGGTTGAAGTTACACGTGAATCTGTCTCCAGTATTGGCCGGGGTGCCTTGATCTCTCTATCACTTATGGGCCCGGGAGTTCTCAAAATGGTATCAAGAGTAGGTTTACTCACCAAAGAATCAGCTTGTTGCGTCAATTTCTTAGCTAACGGGGCGGATGTGTGCTTGTTCATGAGGTCACTTCTGGCCTTCTGCCCTTTTTGTATGCTACCATTTGTTTTCTTGGGATTAAGCTTGGCCTTGCTATAATTTTTTTTCAGCTTTTCAAATTTCCCATGTTTTTTATTGTCACCACTCCCATTGCTAGCACTCTCGAGCTTGCTCTTGAGGTTTTCCCAGTTCGACGAGTACAGCATTGGGTGCTATAGTGGGGCCCCCGAAGAGCCGCTTGAAATTTTATTTGTCACGTGAGATCATCGCCGAGAGCGGGACGCCTACAACACAATAGAGCATGGGGGTATTATATTCAGAGTGCGGATTTATTTAGAGTAATTTAATGAATATAGCGTTGACAAATTTGGCAGTTCTCAGGTTTATTTTAATCCTTTTTTATCCAAGGAATTTATTGGGAATGACTCTTTGATGATGCATTTACACATTTTAAAATTTTTTCTACTATAATGCTACCTGGAGTGTTATTTTTTTCGAAATGTCTGAGTCTGAAAAATTAACAGTAAATATGATTCTACCAAAACGATAAAAAGTTGTTTTGAGACAGCCTTGCAAGTTTTGGTGTGTCCTTCTGGTGCGTCCTTTTGGCCTGAGGCATGCCACGAGTTGGGGCGAGGTGTGATCCAAAGAGCGGAGAACCAAGGGCGAGTCACGGTGCATTAATCAGGGTCAGCAAGGGGCGAGTAGGCGGGGGACAAAAACGGATATTTTACTCGTCCTTTTGGGGTGCCACTGTGGCGTGAACAACCAGAGCAGGTTTTAGCCGCGGAGCGTGAGATCCTATTTATGCATAAACGGTGCCAAGGAATTGTGGTGTCTTTGTTAGAATTTTCGATAGCTCGAGTTACATGTAAATGCAGCAAGTATCATAAAGTTGAAGTAGGAAGATCAAAAAAAATGTCCAACTTATTCGGCGAGTGTGAGTGTTGCGTAGTCGGTAAACCAAGCGATTTCGATGGCCGGAGTGCGCTCCTTCCTGACAGTAGTGTACCTCACCGCTGTGCTACTACTACTTGTTTGTCAGCTCTAAGGTGATCAAGCTGAAGCCAGACTCGGGTCCAGATCTGGTGCCGCTGTCTGCATCACTGGCCAAATGACGGCTGGATCTAGAGCCAGACTTGAACGAGATAGAGCCAGACTCAAAGCCAGACCCAGAACTGAGATCCACAATTGAAGTGCTCACCTCGGCAACATTCTGCACAACCCCAGTAGCTGCGACAGAACGTGAGCGTGATGAAATGTTGCACCAAAGTATACGGCTTTGAAGCCCGAGGTAGCGCCCGTGGCAGCGGTTGTTGTAACGGACCGACACACATTCTTCCAAGGTGACAGCAGTAGCAGAGAACGGGAGAGGCAAGGCGAAGCTGTGGAGTAGCCAGAAGTTATAATTGTTGCTTACGGGTTTGCTAAAAATGATCCACGGCTGGCGCTGTGATGTTTCATGGGTAGATATAGATTGAGGTTCGCCTCTCTTGTTGTTGTAAATCGTAGCCCTTCGGCATAGTGACGCACAACCGAAGTGTAGAAGCGCCAACGTAATGTTGGCGGACAGGAGCGGCTTTGAACAAAGCGCAGAATCTATATTTTTGGCTGACCACTTGCATGCTTTTTTAGTTGAAGACTATTGTTGTAGCCCGATTTGCAGACTGGACAACAAATTGATGAGTGCAGATATACAGACTGTGTGTGCCGTCTTTCCATCTGGGGCAGGCACTGGCCAACACCAGCTGTGGAAGCACTACAGGAGCGCAAATGGTGGTCGCTACCATTACTGTGACCTGCTCCTCTCAGCTTTGTCTTCTTCCTCAACCAGGCTTTGAAAAACTAGTTATTGCCTCAAAATCGGCCACGCCCGGCCAAGCCCGGATCTGCAGCACTGCGCGCTCGACATTTGTCAGGGCGTAACAGCGTCCGGGAAAGTACGACATTGGGATTTGGTTGAAACAGTCGGACTCTCCTTTATGTGTCTTGGTTGGCAGTGGCCGATAGAGTTACGGCTATTAGATTGAAGGGCAGCTGACACGCGGACAACATGGACTTGCAACGCAGCCAACGGCTACAGTGAATCAATTGAAAGAAACGAGCGCGGCATTTGCTCTACACTGTTGCCCTGTGAGGTAAGAGCGCCTCGCTAAGTGGCCTTGCATCAGTAAAAGACTATGAGTTAACTGAGCTGCACGATACAGAGAGGCATCTCTTGTGTCGGCTCCTCACAATACAGCCACAGTTTCATCACAATAAGTCCACAATCAGATGACAAGTCGCTCACAAAGAAAACAAACAATAAGCAAGCGTCGTCTACTGTGAAGCGCTGGAAAATCAAAAAGAAGCGCACATCTCATACTTGAAAAGAACGATTGACAATCAGCCGTGGCGGAACGGCTTATCTCCAGTTTCCCTCAGGGATCGCCCATCACCTGTGTTATCTGAGCACCACTAAGGGCACCGCTTCTGGCAAAAGCTGAAAGCCATTTCCGCGGATCCTCGCAGACGGAATTCCGCAGGCGCAACGCAAGGAGTTCCAGATAAGGTTGTGAAAAAACTTTGCTGAATTACCAGTAGCTAATTATAGCATAAGCAGGAACGGAGAACAAACCCCCGGCGGAGTTAAGTGTTACACATTATTATTAATCACAGCAGTCAGCAACTGCCGACAATCCGTTCTTGAAATAGGGGCTTATGAGGGGGCTTTTCTGATTGCTGCGGTGCCGCGCGCTGTCTAAAGCACCGCGTCATTCTCTAGTTGGACAAGATTAGGCACCGACTAGTTCTTGCATACCTGACGTAAACCGAAAACCCGTTGTATGTGGTATTTCAAAGCCACTTCCAGAATTGCCTGCTTCAGATTTAGCCGGAACCCCTTGAGGGCCTCATTACGAGAAAAGTTTGCCGCCGCCTGTGACTCAGCATTGTTGATTGCTTATCTTTATTACCTCGACCGTTGCATGTGCGAGCGACAAATTTTTCCGAACCTGTCGCAAAACAGCGGGTCGCAGGCTGCAACGCGGGCTATGTTTTGGAGACGCTCCCTATTGGGCGAAGCTTGCCCCTGAAGTAAATAGTCCCACTTGACTCACTGCCCGAAAGTGTCGGAACAACACTAGGCTACTGCCGGCGCGTAGCGTGAAGCCAGCGAAAAAAAATTGCTGCGTCAAACAGAGGATACTAGCAAGGTGTGACACAACTTGGCAGCGGGGCGTGGTGAGAATGTGACGTTGAAAGAATTCCGTGACGTTCCAAAAGATGACGTCGAGTGCTTCTGATTACGTTGTAGTTTATGGCTTTTTTTAGCAACGTGAGACACATGCTTGAGTCTCACGGTGCCACTAGCAGAGATAGGCGGCTATCTGCTATCTACAGTGGCGGCTTTTGAATGGAGCCAGCCCTGAGTAACAAGTCCCAAAAAGGAGCGCACTCGCCCCCTCGCCTATTGTTACAAAGTTGCGGTCTAGATGAAAACAGGCTAGCGGGGACCTGTGCCCGCGCAAGTTCCCGGCCGGTTGCGTGGGTAGACAATGCCCGACGCACCGCAGGTTAAGCTCGGGAGCTCCGAAAATTTTTCCCAGGTGCAAAAGTTTTCCAGAGGCGGCGACCCTTACCCTGTCTGATATGTTATGTGCTTACCGTATTGGGCGCGGCCCCAGGCGTAAGGAGGAGCCTAGGGCGTGTCAGGAGAGGAGCGTGTCAGTGTCGGGTGAACTAAGGATTGACGAAACATTGACTAACTCGTCTGCAACACGGGCTATCAGCGGACAATCAGAGGCATTGTTTCATCTTATCTGTACCACCGTCTAGGAGTAGAGTTTCTCCCAGAGATTGTGCTTGGCGCCTAGTGAAACCCAGACTGGCTAATAATAGCAGTGAAACGGAGTGGGCGGCAAGCAAGAAAACCCCTGGACTGCGCTGCGCCGCGGCGCGGGATGACGCATCCTTGCGTGTCGTAGCCGCCCGGAAGACCCAATCGGGCACCGCGCAGTGGAAAAAATACTCACGCCCTCGGTCAACCAGCACGCTCCCGGATCCATATAAAAGGCTGGGCAATTCGCCCCATCCAATTTTTTTTTCCTCAACATATACACTCGCTAATCATAATGTACGCCAAATACCTCATTGCCTCCGCCGTTGCCGCCGTTGCTTCTGCTTCTTACAACACCACCACCGTTGACGAGGTCGCCACCACCGTTGTCACCATCACCTCGTGCTCCGAGAACAAGTGCTCTGAGACCGCTGTCACCACCGGTGTCACCGTTGTCACTGTCACCTCTGACTCTGTCACCACCGAGTACACCACTTACTGCCCATTGACCTCCACTGAGGCCGCCAACTCTACCACCGCTGCCACCCCAGTCCCAGTCTCTACTGGTGCTGCTAACAAGTTGGCCGCTGCTGGTGCCGCCGTTGCCGGTATCGCTGGTGCTTTGTTGTTGTAAGAGTGTTTCTCTTTTCGACTTCACACCTTTCTATAGAGGATAATTAATAGACGGGTCCAGGTTCGGGCCCACTAATAATGATCTTGACATGTTGCTTTAGAGTGGCGCTTATATATTGCTGCAGTCTCTCGAGCTGCCTTTTAATTTAACATTTCACTATTACTTTCTGTAGCCACAATCATTTTTGAAGGATTTATTAGTGGCAACTGCCGAGACTGGCTTTGCAAAAACAAAACAAAACATTGGGCTGCAAAACATTCCCGTATCTTACACTGTTTGTGAGGCAACTTGCCAAGACCAGATGCAAGCTCGGAGTCTTGGCCGGGAATGATGGGCACCTTTTCAGGGACCCGAGGTGGCCACAAAAAGGGCCGCCAAGCAATTGCTGTCTTTTGAGCATGGCAACTCTTGGCCCTAACTAGTCCAAAGGCAAGTGGGATAAGGTGACATCAATGTGTACTACTTCTTACTGGTCACCTCCTGCTGCTGGCTAGACCGGTGGCTTACACACTGAGCCCCGTCTTCCGGCCAACCACCGACGCGCGCCCTAAATTGCCGTGCTTTGAAAGCGGTGCTCGGAACAGTACTCTTCTTGGTTTGAACAAATCTAGCCGAGGCTTTGCTCTCAGCTAAGGCTTATGGGCGGCCCGGCTTTGCTTCCCTCTTTGAATTGGCAACAGAAGAGTCACTGACGTTACCACTGGCCCGACTCGGCCGCTGTACCACGTAAGCGCAAGGTTCTGGGTCTGATATGGTGTCTGAAGGCCCTTCTGAGTCAATCACAGAGGCAGTCACGTAGTATAAGGCAACAGGATGTGCATTGCTCACGCCCCAACCTAACAACTCCCTGGCTCGCCCGATCGCTCTCCTGCCAGAGAGCCCTGGGAGTAGGATGCTTTACGTAGAGTGGCTCTCACAGTTGTAGCCCCGGCAAAAGGATGTATGGGGACTGGTAGCACGCAACCCAAACGACGTTCAGTACAATATCCAGACTGATAGAGATATCTTGCCTGTCAGAGAAAGCCGAAGAGTGGACTGTTGGTCGCAATGCACTGCTAGTAACAGTACACTGTCAGTAACAGTACACTGTCAGTAACAGTACACTGTCAGTAACAGTACACTGTCAGTAACAGTACACTGTCAGTATCATTATACGTCAGTATCAATTCACTGGTATACATAGCTGCCGCTGACAGTGTACTTTTTGGTGGTCGGTAAACACATAGTGCTTGTTGAGTACTCAGGATCGTCACAGTGTGAGTCTGTTTAGTCTCTGTTTGGCGGAGTCATACTAGCTGAAAAAGTAAGCTCATGAAAGGCCACCTAGTGCTATGAACTTCAGTGGTACCGATATAGAGCAAAGTTCTGTGAACATGACAGTGTTTCTCCTTGCAAAGCCACATCTTTAGTGGAGCAATAATATTATTTCTTAGTGGGAGTTTAGCGTCCGCTTCGTGGTCTGCTGCTTCTCTCCTAGACTACTGCAGCACACTTGCCATACGAGATCGGATAGGAATCGAGACAATAACGTCAGCATGAAGAACGTTAGGCGACGTGTGCCAAGCCGTCACCGCCCTTCACCGCCCTTGGCAAATACGATCTCTATTTAACCTCTATATTACTTCCGGCTGATTCCTCTACACTACTCCCGGCTAATTCAAACCCCGTCCTCCACAACCCCGGCCAATTAATTTCTCGCCAAACACCACGTCTCACCTCCAAAAAAACTGTCCACTACTGCGAGGATCTCCGATAGATCTGTGGGTGATTGCCGGAGTGACTCTAATAATCGCCAGACCATATCATCTCTTACATCACTCCGGAGCACACCCGCTTTGAGACCCGGATCCCGGGGCCGCCGCGTGGAAAACGCATCGCGGCAGACCTTCAACCTTAAGGTGGCAGTCCGGAGAAAATTCCCGGTAAGACGAGATGTGAACGAAATTGTTTCTTTTTTAGACCAATCAATTTTCAATTCACGAGTGACACTTTGGTTAAAAAACCGGTTATCTCTGAGCTCTCTGTGGCCGTATGGGTAGCGTTCTCTACAATCCTATACTTGAAATACCCGGACGCCTATTGTTTGACTGCATGCACCACGCACTGACAAATCTGGCGGGTAAATAACTTCTTGGTGTAAAAGAAACGGGCAACAGGAGGCGGATAAAACAAGTCTCAAATAGAAAAAAGAATCTTAGAACAGAACGATCGGCACATCGAAGATCATACGCATGAAAGATCACTAACTGAAGATCGAAGAACCTTCAGCTACTAAACCAGAGAATTCAACAACGACACGGTCTCCTTATTGAGGTTCTGCGCTTTACACACAAATTTCAGCCAGGGTTCTTTTGCCGTTTCTGAGGCGCAGCTTTTATCTAATCCCTCATTATTTGCCGTTGGCTTATACTGTTGACCTATACTGTTGACCTACACTGTTGACCTACACTGTTGACCTACACTGTTGACCTACACTGTTGACCTACACTGTTGRCCTACACTGTTGACCTACACTGTTGACCTACACTGTTGACCTACACTGTTGACCTACACTGTTGDCCTACACTGTTGACCTACACTGTTGAATACTGTTGACCTAAACTGTTGACCTTTACCTCCACCGTTTATTGCAGCAGCTGACCATCACTCACTTCTACTATGCCCGAATTCCAAATCGCAGCCATCCAGCACCGTTCCCGGCTCGGGAACGTTCAATACAACGCGGCACAGGCAACCCGGATGGTCTCCCAGGTGTTCCAGCATCGGCAGCCCGACTTGGTGATGCTTCCGGAGTTGGCGTTGACAGGCTACAACTTTCAAAGCAGGGAGGAGATCCAGAAGCATCTCGAAAACTTTGAAGAGGGAATCCGGAATAACTTTGCGGGCTGTCCCTCAATCCGGTGGGGCATCGATGTGGCCAAGCATTACCAGTGCTTCACCATGTTGGGCTATCCGGAAGTGTGCACCCAAAATCAGACAGAAGCTGTCTACAATTCGAGTTGTCTCATCTCGCCCGCCGGTCGGGTGATCCACAACTATCGGAAACTGTTTCTTTATCTGGCGGACTATAGATGGGGAGCCTCAGAGAACCCCGACGGGTTTGATTCGTTCTTCCTCAATTTGGATAAAAACTACTACCTAGAGGTGGAGCGCAACCCTCAAGCTATAGAGTGTTTGAGCCAAAAGTACGCACACAGCTTCATAAAGACCCTGATCGGCATCTGCATGGATCTCAGCAACTACAAGTGCGAGGCGCCCTTTGAGGACTTTGAATACGCGAGCTACTGCGCGGACAACGGTGTCCAGCTTATCTTGTTCCCCATGGCGTGGGTGCTGCGCTGCCTGCCTAGTTTTGTCGAAAATGAAGAAACGAAAGCAGAGCTTGTGCGAGAGTTCATTGCGACGTTTGAGGGCCCCGTCACCAATCTCGACTTGGAGCAAGTCACCTATTCCGGAAAGCTCAGCCCCGGCAAGTACATGGCGACGCCCCGCGACTTTGATGCTGCGCGCCCGGACACCAACAATCTCAATTTCTGGATCTTGAGGTGCGCCCCGCTTTACAACAGCAGACACGAGTACACCCGGGGCCGCATGCCCAACACGCTAGCGCGCTACGCAGTGTTCAACAACCGAATCGGCATTGAGCTGGACGTGGTTTATGGGGGGACCTCGTCTATTGTCAAGTTTTCAGACAACGCTGCTGGAATGGACGACCGCCAGTTCGAACGGCTCGACAGCGAGAATCCAAGCGTAGAGGTGATGGGGAGCTTGAATGCTGGACAGGAGGGCGTCTTGATGAGGGAGATTGTCTTTTAGGTAGCAGTGCACTGGCGAAGCAAGGGTGCTGCGCGAGCCTTCACACTGTGCTGACGCTTTTACTGTCATTGTGCCCTTACGATCAGTGCGCACTTTCTGGCGAAACATACATATATACATGCATCACAAGTACAAATTGCCGATTATGACCATACATGCGAACATCAGACATTGTAAATTATCGTGCGAGACTCTGGATTGAGCACTCTCAACTAACCACGCATGCGATATCTCTTGAGTGGACAGCACGCGGCGCCCTGGCTTCGCCAGTGCACTGCTGGTGCGCTGCTGGTGCAGTGCTGGCTCAGACGTAGACCGGCCCCTCGGGGACACCCAACTGCTCTTTCAAGTAGATGCCCCGTGCCTCCCTTAAACTCTCCTCAGCCCCCGAGCCCGTCTCGCCGTACACCACTTCTCCTTCTCTCCCAACCCGCGAACTGTCTTCTCCTGGTCTCGGAAACTCGCTCTCCAAGTACTTCTGGGTCTCTTTCAAGCTCGCGCCGCCACACATGTCTCTGGCAGCATACGCCAACACAGGATCGAGCTCGGAGTAGTAGGTGGCCATCGCAATCGACTTGTGTCTCCACTCCAGCGGCAACTGGGAAAGATAGAGATTGAACCTGGCGTTGAACTCTTTGATGAGCATGTTGCCCTGCACCAACTGGCTGTATCGCTTCACGACAAAGTCGTCCGTGTCGATATTGACCATTTCGAACTTGAACAACCTCAAAAATGTTGTGAAAGAAAAAGACGTGTTCTCATCTTCTTCGCCGTCTTCATTCCACAATCCTTCGTAATGCTCGCGCAACTGCTCCGCCACCGTTTCGGCTCTTCCATGAAACCTTTTAATGAACGCCTCAATTTTTCTGCGATCACCTCTGACTTTCTCCACCTCAGCCCGTACAACATTGTCTACAAATTGCAAAAACTTTTCGATCTTTTCGGGGTCTGCCAAACCAGTCTCGGACCATTGAGCACTGACCTTGCCAGCCTGGCCCTTCGGCTTTGGCACTACCTGCTGTTTCGACTCGTACTTTCCAGTTGCTTGGGCACGGCGGGCCTCTGTCAAAGCCCTGTAGTGGGCAAATTCGGATTCAGGGTCGTTCAGGTCCATAGAGAACAAGTTTTTAGTTGTCAATGGGTAAAGCGTGGGGTGTTTGAAATAGGCTGCGTCCGTACGGATATGTCTCTGATATGCAGAATACGTTATGCGACCCCACACGCGGAAGTTGCAGGGAAGGGCAATCGTCAAGGGTGCCCACTCACCTACACCGAATGTGCTCTAATATGCAACTTTTTTGTGCAGAAGCCGTAACAAGCTATTAATTATACGGCCAGAAAACTTTCCCGAAAAAAGGCACGTATACGAGGCCGGGTGCTGTCTACTGAGGACACTCTTTGATCGGATGGGCGCGGTTTACAGCACAGCAGGCATTATACATCCAACAATACTACCACGTGCAGAAATAAACTCTCGGTTTGTCTACGGGTTCAGCTGCCCTGCTGTGCCTTTGCCTTCTGATGCTTTCCAATGGTTCGTAATGATTTCTAAAGGGGTGCAATACGCCATATCCTATGCTCATGCTCACTGCCTCGAATGCTCTACAAGGCTCTCCTATGCATTTGCACGCTCGTACTGGGAGTCACTACTACTATGCATATATTGTCAACACAGGTCGCAACACAGTCGCCTAGCGTGGGCTTAGTTTGAAGGTGTAACTTGCAGGAAGAGCAGCCCGCCGAAAAGAGGCTCTGTGAGATGAGACTTAGTGCTTTAAACTAAGAAACCTTGTAAGCGGCAACATAGCTTTCACACCTGAGCACTCATGCGACAGCTTGAGTAGGCAACAGTCAGCGCCCTGGCCCCGCTAGTGCACTGCTCACGCATAGACCGGCCCGTAAGGGAGGTTGAGATTCTCCCTCAAGTGGCGCCTCCGCGCATCTTTCAAGTTCTCATCTGCCTCCGGACCGGTCTCGCCATACACCACTTCGCCCTCAGTGCCGGCTTTTGCAAACTCCCCTCCTGGTTCGGAATAGTCTTGCTCGAGAAACCTCTGGGTCTCTGTCAAGTCCGAATTCTCGCACATGTATCTGACAGCGTACGCCAACTGAGGGTCGAGCTTGGCATAATTCATGGCCATCACAATAGACTTTTGTCTCCACTCCTGCGGCAACTGGGTAAGATACCAATTGAACTTTGCGTTGAACTCCTTGACAAGCATCTCGCCCTGCACCAACTGGCTAAACCTCTTCACAAGGAAATCCTTCACGTCATACTTGACCACCTCGAGCTTGAACAACTCCAAAAACGACGTAAACGGGAACCCGGTGTCTTCCGCGGACTCGTCGTCGTTCACCCACTCTCCCTCGTAATGGTCACGCACATCCTCTGCCATCCCATACGCTCTCCCATGAAATCTTTTCATGAACACCTCAATCTTTCTGCGTTCGCCCCGGACCGTTGTCACCTCGGCCCGCACAACACTGTCCACAAACCGCAAAAACTTCTCGATCTTCTCTGGATCTGCCAAGTCAGTCTCGGCCCACCGAGCAGTGCCCTTGTCAGTCTGGTTTTCGGCTTCGAAGCGGTTTGCTGTTTTGATTCGTATCTTCCAATCGGGTCGTGGGCACCGTAGGACCCGATGTTGGCCAAAGGGTGTGTGTAGGTGGGAAAGCCCGCCCCAGGGTAGAGCTCTTGCCTCTGCTGTTGCGGCATCTGCTGCTGAAGAATCTCCTCGAGTTCCTCCTGAGAGTACGGATTGAACCCTGCAAACAGATCAGAGTCGTCGTTTGTGGGGTATGCCACTTGCTTCATGGCGGAGCGAGTATTTGGCTGTCAATGGGTGAAAGTGCGGGACAAAACCGGTTGACGAGTAAGTTTATGATCTGCAGACTGCGCGTTTTTCAACCCCACATGTCGGGTGCAGGGGAGATCAATGAGACGGTGAGAAGTGCACACCAACTTACACAAAGTGTATTGATGTGTGGATGTTTACAAACTTTTAATTGGACAAGCCACAGTTGGCTACAAAATTTGGGATGATGCGGTATTTTCTTGAAACCAGGCGTAATAGACTAGGTTTGGTTCTGCCCTTGGAACTTATTGCGGGCGGATCGGATGAGTGCGGACATACTGGTCGAAGCACCAAAGCACTGCAAAGCGTTGTGCTCTGATCCGATGCACCGCAATGACAACTTTGGAGTGCATCGAATAATCGTCGATGGTCTTCAGTGGCATCAAATGGTTTTGAAAGGAATTGCGTGCCATTGAGTAGCATTGCAATGATCTCCATCTCTGATACTTAAAAACGCACTCCCTCTGATGCACTCTCCAACACGCCGAGCTCAGTGCTCTTGAGCTCTCCACAATAAAAAACTATCCATAGCTTCTTGCTTTACCCACCAGACTACAACTAACAAACAAACAGGTATATTTATCTCTAGCTAAACAGTAATGAGGGCGAGAATAAAGCCCATGGCAACCAAGGTGGTAACCATCGGCCGGAACAACTCGACGGACAACGCGCCCTTGCCCTGGAACACCGTGAGCTGGTCACCGCCCGAGACAGAGGTTTGTTCGGCGTCAGTCGCCACGACGTCTAGCGTCGATTGAGAAAGGGTATTGAGGCCCAGGCCCAGAGTAGACGCGGCCTGGCTCGCAGTGGAACTCGCACCATTGTTCTTTCCGGCAGTCAGGGTGGAGACCTTCGCCAGAGAGCTCAGAGACGTGTCGGCGCTGCCTGTCTGGTTGAAGGCGGATTTGTCAGTCAGATCAGGGGAGTACGAGTCCAAAGCCCCAATGGAGCTGACCAAGTTGGTGCGCAACTCAACGGTTACCAGGTCGCCGTTGCATTCATGGTCCGTTGTGTAGAGCCCGTAATGATCGTCCCCCTTGGCCTTGCACGCGAGATAGGTGGAGTAGCCGTTGAGCTTCAACGAGCTGGACTCCACCGAAAACGGGCCAAGCGCCTTGTTGCTGCCTATCACGATCTGGTTGTTGTTCAAGCTAATCACCAGCTGCGAGGACCCGCCGTGGAGCTGCCCGTTGCTTTTAACCGTTGCCTGGAGGTTGTTGCTGCTGCCGGCGTTGAGCGCCAACTTGTTGTCCGACGTCACCTGGACCTGCGCATATTGGAGCAGCGAGTTCTGGTTTCCGACGATGGAAAACAAATAAAGGCTGTCAGAATCCGCAAAGGCGGTGGCAGCCAATGTTCCCAAAAGGAGCGTGTTGAGTAGCATCTTGAGTAAGGATATTTGGTGGTAAAATGTGACGCTGGGAGTATGCTAACGAATGATTGACACTAGCTACTTGACAGCTGAGAAGGTGACCAACAACTGAGATCCAACTGAGCTTTTCCAGTACGCACCACCCCCTGCATTATATACACACAAGGTTCTACATTCCAGGCTTCTCCCCTCTTATTCCCAGCCGGCAATTTGGGCCGCTTTCGCTGCCGGGCAGCATGGCTCCCGCCGCATTAGGTGAATAATCCCCGTCAAATCCACCCTGGCATGCGCACTCCTGCATCCTGCCTTATAGACGGCCCGCAGATTCGTGGTCTCTTCCCCACAAACCTTGTGTCATGGCCCGCAAGGTCCAGGGAGCTGGCAACGTAGTCGTCAAAGAGTCGTCGTTTAAAGGTTCCAGAAAATCGTCTGGTGTGCATCCGCCAATCGCTTTCGGACTTTTGAGGGTCGTTCCCGTTCGCAGGTCTCGCACCCAAAGTTTGGCAACGTGAGATCCAAACTTTATTGGTACCAGTGACCCCTCTGCGGTGACGTTTCCATTCCCGACCCCTCACTTCAAGCAGGGCAGGCAAATTTGCGGCCGAAAGTGTGGTTCACTGCAACTGTGGAGGTGCCTGAGCAAGGGCCTAAGCGAATGGCAAAATTACTGTACATCAAATACTATAGTGTGGCTTCAGGTGGCGGTCTGCTGTTTAAAGCCTGTGCCATTTGTATTCCACACTAGCTACTGGAAGGAGGCCCTCAGTAGGGGTTTGATATTAGTGGCAGATGCCGTATCCATTCTATACAATTCTGTAAGTCACCCAAAAGCACATACCAAATCTATCTTCGACTAGGTACTAGGCAACGAGATGTGTCTGGCAGTCTGCTTCCGTTAGCCAATGCCAATGTCTATTCTATACTATATAACAGTCCGGAGAGAATCCATTGTTGGTGCTAAAGAGCTCAATAAAATAGCAGCTCTGATTCCCATGAGGTTTCTAGAAATATCGTACTGCGTTCTCTCTCATCCTTCAGCAGTAAACCGCAAGTTGGCAGTAGCAAACCACCAAGCGGCAGCAGTGAACCAAAAGGTTACTGCAGTGAACCACCCCGTCCACTGTTTCCAAACCCCTCCATTTGACTAATAACATAGTTGTTGAACATCTCATTATCGTCCAAATAGATGTGATGCCCACAACCCTTGAAGATCCTCATCTCCGCCTTCAACCCTTTCCCTCTTAAAATCTCACACGCCTCTACCCCGCCTTGCTTCTCCATCCAGTCGTTTTCCCCATAGAGCCATTCTGTGTCGCACGTCATCCGGGAAAGTCTTTCAGGGTTCTTGACTAACGGATGCCGCGGCACGCCCCCAGCACTGAGCACATAGTTCAAGAGATACTCTCCAGAACCGCGTGAGTTGAAAATTCCATAGGTGTATTTATGAAGCAAATCGTACTCATGAGACGTCACTTTGGCAAACCTGCGAGTGGTCCACCCAGAGACAAAGTACGAGCCCAATGGCCCGGTATAGCGCACAAGCACAAACGGCGAGATGTTTCTGTTCCAGAGAATATCAAACCATTTCGGCACAGGGGCCTTGGTGAGTGGCTTCATCATTCCCGCGGGACTTACAAGGACGAGCTTTTTGAACGCCTGTGGGTACCGGATGTTGTAGCATGCAGATAGGTATGCGCCCAACGAGTGGGCAACAACCAAGTTGTTTTCCCGGACGGTCAAGCCCCTGGAAAGTCTCCAGTTCTCTAATGAGTCCACAAACCAGGTCTCAAAATTAGCTAGCGAGTTGTTTGTCTGGTAGTTGATTTTGGGGCGCGAGGAGGCACCGTAGCCCAAGAGGTCGATTGCATGGACACACCAATTGTCGTTGTTGGCAATGTAGTCAGTCAAAGACTCGAGATTCTTCACAAAGAATCCGAGCCCGGCGCCATATCCATGGATCAAGGTCATATGCTTGGTATTCGTGTCAACCTTTTTCGGCGAAATGCAGACTTCATTGATATAGTTGTACTGCAAGTCGGCCATGTTGTGATCCTCCAACTCATTTTGTGGCACAACCCTACCCTTCTTGTCTAAATAAACAGCCACCTTCAACACTTCTAGTTTCAAGTTCGGGTACTGCTCAATATTCAACAATTTGAGCAACTCGTCCTGCACGGCAAGCACCTCGTGCCTCACTCTGTAGTCCTCAAAGGATTCTCTGAAGCTGAGCGGAAAATTCACCCCAAAGATTTTAGTCAATGGTAATCCAGCGGGTGGTGTCAGGGCCTTGTAACTTCGTTCGTAGGCTCGCTTCGTAGCGGCTGGATCAATAGTACCGGTGGTGTTCACGGTGCTTCTGGCGGTACTCTTCACCGCACTTGCTTCGCGCCCCACACCAAACTTCTTGGCATTCCGACTAAACAACTTAGTCAAAAACGTCTTGTTCATGCTGCCTGTAAGCTCCGACTTGCAATATTCACGCCCATTTAATGGCCAAGTTGCCTACCGAATGTTTGCGAGAGGCATCTTGAAAAATATCGTGCAGCGAAGCACATAAGCACGTGATAGCGGGGGTGCTGCAAGGTGTTGCACAGCACTTATTTTTCGCCAATTTGAGCTAATAAGATTTCCCAATGGCATTCAAACAAAGACGTCTGGCTCATGGCTGTTTCCAAATATCTGTTGCACTTGATATGGTCATCATGTGCTCTCTTTTTGGCAACAGTTTCCGCGCTACTGCAGCTCAGCTGTACGGCTACAATGCGCATGCTCACGAGTGAGCATATAAAACACCAAAATCTTATAGACTCAAAGCGGTTAGAGCGGCATGTCACTTGGTTGCAGCGATGACCGTCTTCATTCAAAATTATTGTTGTTAGGAATGATGTGGAATCGGTGCCGTTGTCCAATCGCTGTCCCAACTACTGCATTGAGCACTTGGCGCATGATCGCCTGCAGGTCCCACGGAATTATCCAATAGCCACGGATATAAAAAGTTATCGGTGAAATTTTGAAAGAAGGGGCATTCAATATCAAGTGACCCCCTCTGACAATTATGGACCTAGACTTCGCTCAGGACCCACGAACCCCGGGCTCCTCGCCGTTTGCACAGTTCCTCACAATCTACCTGGAAGAGCCCGCGCGACTCAAGGACGAGTGGAACATTGCCTTGATTTCCAAGCTCGTGAGGGAGAAGCCTGACTGGAAGCGGAAGCTTGAAGACAAAGCGATAAGGGAGAAGTGGAAAACAGAGTTCCGTGAATATATCGTGACTAGAAACTTCGACGCGGTCTGGGACTATGCAGTGGAGGAAATGAGGTGGATGGCCTATGTCGAGAAGACGTTTCCAGGGATTCATGCTGGTGGCTTTTCCATGGGTTGTTCAGAAAGAATTGTCTTTTCTGACAAGGCCGTTTCGACAGAGACCAAGCAAAAACTAATAAAGTTCAAGAACTTGTTTGTCGAGAGTGAGTTCCCCGATGGCAAAGACTACCACCCCGGCAGCAATAGCACCGTGGTAGACATCGTGCATCCTTCGTTGTATCCGCTCCAGTATGGCAAGACCCCAGTTTACAAGACCGGGACTTTGAAGCTAGCCACTTTGGAAGATTCTAACTTACATGACAGCCATCATCTTGGTCGTTCAGAGAAGTTCCAGTGGTTGCCCGCGGTGTTGGGCTACAGCATGCGTGCGGACGTCAGGGCCTACCGTTTTTGGTCCTACATCAACAATTTAAATCCAAAGAACACAGAACTTTACGAAGCCATCCAGGAAGTGTTCAATTGTGCAGTTCCGGGGTTGAATCTTGCATTGGCGATGCTCAAGAATTCGGAACGGCCTCGAATACCTGTTGAGTGGGACCTCTACACCGAGGAGTGGCGGAATAAGATGGATGAGTTTGAGTCGCAGTGGGATGGTGACGACACAAAATTTGAGGAGTTTGATAAGCAGAAGATACAGTATTTGAAGAGTTTTGCTCCCCAGTACACGTGTGATCCTCCCATTGATTACCTGTTTAACTTGCATGATGTTTCCCACACCCTTCGTGTCATTGTCAAGCTTGCCGACATCGAACTAACGCCTGAAAATCCACAGTACAACGGCGGCTCGTGGCACGTCGAGGGAGCCGTGAACGAGAGTATTGTAGCCACAGTGTTGTACTATTATGACCAGGACAACATCTCAGAGTCCAGGCTCTCGTTCAGAACTAGTGTTGCAGACCCATTGTACGAACCGGGCGACGAAGAAGCTGTCAAAATCCTCTACGGTTTATCGGCCGAGGATGAGATGAGCCGTCATATTGGATCCGTGGAGTGCACGGAAGACAGGCTCCTTGTATTTCCAAACTGCTACCAGCACAAAGTGGAGCCGTTTGAGTTGTGTAACAAGACGAAGAGCGGCCACCGCAGAATTTTGTGCTTGTTCTTAGTCGACCCATACAACACCAATGTCATCACCACGGCACATGTTCCACCCCAGGACCCTAGATGGATCCCTGAGATGAAGAAAGCAGCTGAGAAAGAAAAGGCTCGTTTAGCGGCGATGCTGGACAGAGACAGAGACTATGAGACGCGCGCGAAGCGGTATCGTCCGGGGGAAGATATTTTCCAGCTAATGCCAGCCAATTGGGCAGAGCAACTAGAACAGTTAAGCAGTGAAAACTGGCCCATGAGTCTCGAGCAGGCAAAGAACGTCAGAGAAGAATTGATGAAGGAGCGGCTGGCTGTACTGGAGGAGGACATGTTCTACGACACGAGGTTCATAAGAACGTTCTCTCTCTGCGAGCATTAGCCAGCGGTGTTTCGATGAGGGTATTCTATGCACGTGCAATTACGAGGAATTTAGCAGCTACAAATGGTAGTCGAAGGCCGGGCGGGTTTCCAGAACTCTCAACGAAGAGTGTGACACCAATCGAGAGATGCAGTGCTGCCCATTAGGAAGCTATTGACTATGCCTTGTGGGTAAGGCACGTTTGTACATTGAATGGACTCAAACACGCATGGAGGAGCGTAACAGAAACTTAGAGAAATCACTGTTGAGAGCCCTACTCTACAGCTCTGCATGATGGAGTCTTCTTTTCACTCTGTTCAATGTGGAGGGAGCCCTGCAGATATTATTGCACGCATAGACCAAATTTGGAGAAATTTTATATCAAGAAGACTAGAGACCCAAAAGCTATTAAGTAAAGTAAAGTTCATTTGTAAATATATTTTGGGCAATGTTGAGGGAGAATGATCGCGTCACGTGACTTGGCCATTAGCAGTGAACCGCCGCGCTTGATCTCTGAAAACTGGAGACATCACCAGACCATGGACTCTCAAATAATAGAAGAGCTACGCAGCATAGAGTTTCTCCCGCTTCTTGCGGATATCCTTGTGGACCTTAATAAAGGTGCCATCAGCATACAGGATTTAAATAATGCCGCGGGAAAGTTACGGGTGAGGTTGGCGCGGTTCAAGAGCCGAGTCGGGGAGTTGGAAGTGATTAAGCAGCCATTAGGAGTCCAGGAAAAACAGATTGGGCAATTGAGCGGGCAGATTAAGAAGAAGAGGGAAATCTTGACGCAGTTTGCACAAGAGTTGGACTCGCAATTTGGCAAAGAATCAGAGGAAGAGGCGCCAGAAGGAAGCAAGCTGATAGAGGGCAGCGCTCAGCAAGACAGTGAGATGACGGAGGCGGAGCCGAAGAAAAAGGCAGTACGGCCTTTGCTAGTGTCTGACTTTATTTGTAAGAGTCTAGGGGTTGAACAAGGAAGTCTTCTGGAAATTATTGGCGAGAATAACAGATTTGTGGACGAGGAGAAACGCCGGGCCGAGGAGGAAATAGCTGCCCGGCGCGAAGCGGAAGAAGCCGAGCGCAAAGCACAAGCTGAGGCTGCAGCTGCCACCATGAAGTTGGACTTGAGCGCGGCGGGGAACACCTTGGAGGGCGGCGAGCCGTTGCCGAAGGAACTCGGAGGAAGCAGTGCTGGGTTGGACCTTATGGACTTGGACAAGGCGGGAGAGAGTAACGCAGATGGGTTCATGGACGGCGGAATGAACTTTGATGACGGTTTTGACATGGGTTTTGGCCCGGAGCCTGTAGATAAGGTGGAAGAAGCCAAAGAGGGCGAAACACAGGGAGAGGAACCGAAGAAGAATGAAGACTCTCAAGGAAACGCACAGGCCGCTCCGTCGAAGGAAGACCCCGAGGCCAAGTACTACAATGAAGAGTCGTTGGACTTGAACGACTTTAATTTAAATGATCTCCCCGGGGAGACGGGGGACGGTGGGTTTGGCGACTTTGAGGATTTCGGGTTCAACTTGGACCTTTAGCGGTGCGCTGGCCCTATGAAATTACACTCCTCTATCTTGCAAACGGCGAAGCAAGTTTCTCATACTGCACAATAATTACACGCTGATGCAGTCGCTGCCAGCAAGGCTTTACAGTTCCCGTAGAATTAACACTCAGAGATTGTAGTTGAGCGTGGCGTGCCTCTGCCTTACACAGACACTGGCAATCGTAAAGTAAGCACTGTTTCGAACAAAATCTGGTCAATCCTCTGATATCGTATAGTATTCGCAGTAGTGTGCTGTAGCGAGTCTCAGCGAGCTGCTGCGTGAAGCACTACTACTCTCAGCCATTGCCGCAGCATCTCGCTTCGCTTGTTGCTGCTCAAACGTCAGCTACCTACAGACCTACGCAACCATCAACGAACACACAACACGCCTCATTGAAAAAAGCCCTGACTTTTTTTTACTCACCATTTTATTTTGTTTAAGAATGAAATTCAAGGGCCCTATCTCTGGCACTATCGACGGCTGCTTTTTTGCCCCACCAATGAGCGGGCTACTGCCGCCCGCAATGCGCTTCCACGTGACCGTGGTTCCCTATCGCTTCCTTTTTGGCGATCCTTTCTGACACTAGCCGAAATTTGAGAACAAGGCAGCAGCAAAGAACACCCCGCAAGCCACTCTCTCATGTCGAATCCCAACTCTGTTAACCGCAAGCTCGCGGTGGTGGGCGCACGCGCAGTGGGCAAGTCCTCGCTCACCCTCCGCTTCACCGAGCTGCGCTTCGACGACACCTACTACCCGACAATCGCAAATCAGTTCATGAAGACGTTCAAGGTGAATGGGAAGACCTACGACGTTGACATTGCCGACACTGCGGGGCAGGACGAGTTTTCTATGATCGACCAGCGCCTGCTTATTGGGGTGCACGGCTTTCTTTTGGTCTACAGCGTCGCCTCCAGACTGTCGTTTGAGGTGCTTCGCACTGTGAGAGAAAAGATTCTCGACATCTTGAGTTTTGGTGACGAGACCAAGGTGCCGTTTGTGGTAATTGGCAACAAGACCGACTTGGACCCGAACTCGCACGTTGTCACCAAGGAGGAGGGGAAGGCGCTTGCCAGGGAGTTCAAGCTGCCGTTCATGGAGGTCAGCGCCAAGAGCGATATCAATGTGGAGAAGGCGTTTGAGGTGTTGTTGGTGAGAGTCGATGAGATCTTGTACCCGAATGAGAAGAAGGAGGGGGGGTGTTCAGTTGTCTAAGGGGGCACAGTTGGCAGAGTTGCATGTGGTGCACATATTCTATCTTGTCGATACGCTGGTGTACGACAATGTGTTGAGCCAAGGCTGCAGCATATCTGGCTCTGACACGTTTATACTATATTACTGATTCTTGTTACACGTACATGGGAGTTGTATATCAATGACAAAGGAATATTGGGCGAGCCGTAGAAAATAGCAGTTTACCTTTCGTTGCTTTTTTTTAGTAATGCAGAATGGTTTGTTGCTTTACTGCTTTTGTCAAATATGCAATCGCCTTTAAAAATCATTGCGCCCCCTCGGACGCGGTTACCCCACAGACATGCGGATTTAGCTCAGTTGGGAGAGCGTCAGACTGAAGTTCTCAGTCTAAGAAATCTGAAGGTCCTGCGTTCGATCCGCAGAATTCGCATTTTTTTTGAAAATATGGTGTCTTAACACTTTATTGCACTGCTTTCTACTCCTTAATAAACAAACTTCTAACCTCTTTTTTTGTGTTACGCTTGAAAAATACAGTTTTTATTAGAAAGTAGAAGAGTGGTTGTAAAATGCTAGGAATGGCACGGCAAGCTGGAGTACTCGTCAAGAGAACAAAGCTTGGGGCACTCATTACAAAAAGCAGCGTCCTGCTCCGCGATCCACCACTAGACACTAGTGAACAACATCCAAACCCCCTTCAAGTACCCCACAATTTCATCCCCCCCAAGTTTCGATTCGCCGTACAATCTGTCAACGAAACTGATTGGCACCTCGCCAATAGTAAATCCCAAGCTTCTAGCTCTCACCGCCATCTCCATCTGGAAAACGTAACCCTTGGACACAGTGACGTCAATGATCTTCTGCAAAACTGGCTTCTTGTACAATCTGAAACTGCCGGTCAAGTCGCTGACCTTTGGCTGCAACACAGTGTCCGCCAAGAAGTTCGCGCCTCTGGACACCAACTTGCGCTTCAAGTCCCAGCCGTAAACACCGCCATTGCCGGCGTATCTAGTCCCGGTGACAATGTCGTAGTTGCCCTCCTTCTGCTTGGCGATAAACTCGGGAATCGCCTCAGGGTGGTGCGAGAAGTCCGCATCCATTATTATGACAAAGTCGCCCGTGACATACTGGAGCGCGTGCACGTAGGCAGTGCCCAATCCCAACTTGCCCGCGCGCGGCTTCAAAAGGATTCTGTCTGGGCCGTAGACCTTGATCAACTGCTTGGCGACGTCCTGGGTCCCGTCGGGCGAGGCGTCGTCGACAATGACCACCTCCCAGTCGATCTTGTTCTCCTCAAAGGTCTTGGCAAGGAGATAGACAATGATCGGCAAGTTCTTGCGCTCGTTGTAGGTCGGTAAGATCACAGAGTACTTGTGGGCCATTGTTGGATAGATGTGCGGTGTTCTGGAGTATGCGCTGTTTACACGTCTGCAATTGACAATTGGCAGTTGCACATGAGCACTGGGCAGAGCCACTGGGGCACCCCTCAGCAGCGAATGGGGGTGAAATTGTGAGAGGGAAGGGGCCATGCAATCTATTAAACAACTTCTCTTTAACAAATTGTAAATGTTCTAGATAAAAATCTAGCCATTTCTGAGCATTCTTAGCTATTTTTTGTTGTGAGATTCGCACTGCTCTGTGGAAAGTTGTGGAATGCTGTGGCCTCTCCAACAAAGCTGTAGAAACCTGTGGCCTCCTCCCTGGACATGAGCCCGCCCGCCACACGCATTTAGACACTGCAATCTCCACGAATCAGCAGTGCCACCATCAACTAGCAGTATGTCGTTCGAGGACGAGTTTGACAACAACCCGTTTGCCGACCCGGGTCAGGGAGCCACGGGAGAGCACCAGGGGATATTTGATTCTCCTTATGGCAAGGAGCAATTGCCAGATAATAAGGGGGACCAGGACTTGCCTCAGTTGCCGCACCATGAGGAGCCCGAGGAGTATGCGGAGCAGGCTCCTGATGCCGACAATGAAACAGACCATGCCGTACAGGACGAAAGCGCAGCTTCCCACTCCGCTGAGCAAGAAGCGACGCCCGAGTTCAAACCAGACCTCACACTCATCCCGGAACGCCGCCTGAAGAAGGACTACCACATCAAGATTTACGTCCAGGGAATCGAACGGGTTGGGAAGAAAGACCCCGTGTGCAAGTTCGATGCCCGCACGAATCTTCCTCATTTTCGGGTGAGTCTGTTCAAGGATATCAGACGGACCTACAACGAGTTGGAAAAGTTCTTTGCATACTTGAATGGAGCCAATCCAGAATGCTTTGTTCCCCTGCTACCTGCCCCCCAGACGAGCTACGGTGCGGGCAGCGAGGAGGACGAGACGGTGCTTGTCTCACGGCTCCAACATTGGTTTGACGCCGTCACCGCGAATCCGATTTTGATTAGAAACCAGGAGTTTGTCTACTTCATCGAGAACGACTCTGGCTACAGCCCCGTGAACAAAGGGAAGGTGCCTGCCACGGGGTTGAAGCGGAAAACACTCAAGCAGTTTCAGCCGCCGTTTGACGATGTCCAGGGCCTTGTGGAGTTCCGTCCCTTCATCAAGGGCGTCTATGTGACAACCCAGGCGATGCTTAAAAGTTTTGACAAGAGTGTGAAGCTCAGAAAGAGCTTTGGCATACATCTTACTGAGTTCGGCACAAAAATCGGAGAGCTTTCTCTGTTGGAGAGAGAGCATCCGGGAATGGCGAATCTCTGGCAGCGTTTTGGCAAGGCAGTTGTCATCTATGGCGATATCGAGGCGGTCAAACTGGTTTACGAAGCTGCTTTGTTTTCGGACCCCATCAGCCAAATCAGCAATGACGCCTACGTCATCAAGGAACAGCTCACAAACCGCCATTTGTTGATGCGCGAGCTCCTCAATGCTGAGCAACTTACTAAAAGCCGGCATGTGCAGGCCCTCAAAGTGAAGACTAAAAGATACGAAGACCCCATCAAGATCGACGCCATAATCAGAGAGCTAGAAGAAAGCAAAGCGGCTGAGGACGGGTTGCGTACGAAAATCAAGCGTGTTTCTTCAAACATGTTGATCGAAAAAAACCAGGTCTCCCAGCAACGCCGGCGCAAGATCCGCGAAATCTTGAAGCTGTACACGTCCAAGATCATCGAGACCGAGCGCCGTACGTTGAGCAACTTTGAGAAGATCCGGCTCGACGTGCGGCTTGTTGACGAGAACGGCGGGTTGAGTCGTTTGGGGAGGGAGAACTACCCGAAGATGACGCCCGCGTTGAGAAACAGTCAGCGGTATGATGGCGACGACTGGTCGGGGGACAGAAAGCACAGGCGGTCGACGAGTGCAGTGAGTAACTCGAGTGGGGGAGGGGCAAAGGCAAAGCAGGAGGGTGCCGCTGAGGACCCACAGCAGTACATCGATGCGCGGAGTGCGGCGTCGCTCCTAGGGACGTCGATGTTTTAGCAGCGCAGCGGCGGGGCCACTCTAGCGAAGATTATGTACTGTGAGAATAAGATGGACCTCGGTGCTCTTTCCGGCGCACTGCAATGTTCTAGCATTAATAAAATGGTCAATCAGTTTTTGCTTAGTACTTGTAAGCCTGGCAACACATGTGGTGGCTGCGAAAAGTGTTGCCAAGAAGCATGAACCAATACTAGTTACCAAAGGGTACCGTTCTTGTAAATAACCAAACATCTTTAACTATTTTTTTTTATGTGGAATGCGGCAATCGATGCGGTGATATTTTACCGTTGAGGGCTTGGGCATCGGAATGCATGATAAGTTGGCACTGTTAGGTGCTGTAATCGATGAGCTGTGCAGCGCCACAGGAACGAGCTAAAAATAGAGGAACATGAAATTGATATAGACGGGTTTTTTCCGGACTATTTGCGCTGTTTTTGATGAGTATTTTTTCTAAAACTTTTAGCGAACAAATTCGTAGCCGGATTGGTGACTTATTTTTCAATTACAGAATTCACAGATCTTTGGAACAAATCTATGAAAGTTCAATACTATTTCAGAATAGCTCTTCGCCACTATCAACTAATTGAGCAAAACAGGGCGGCTACAATTGAGAATTTTTCTGCCACCCCGAAAAGTCCGGCAGCTCTTTAAAACTCTGTTTGCCTCCCTTCCATTTGCGCCACCCTTCACGCACTCTGCTTACCTGAGATTACCAATGCAGGACAGAGCAATGTAACAACAGGTCGAGAGGATAGCCAGCAGGTCGTGTAGTGTATTATATCAAATACACATCGACTAACAACATTTACAGAGAGCATCCGGTGGGAAAAAGAGCTAGGTGCCTAAGTTTTGTGAGCTTCATGGAAGCAGATCATTGGAGACCCGATGTAGCACTGCTTAGTAGTATGTTGAAAAAAACGCACCGTCATGCAATGGCCACTCTCTGGCCTGCCGCACTGATGCACTGGCGGTCCACGTTGTGCTTGTCCCCGCCTGGTGCTTGACCGGGCAACCCACGCTGGGCGGAAATTTTTTTCTCATTGGCCCGCCGCACACCCGTGCACCAGGCTTCCCCCCGGTCTTTTTTCTGAATATCTAGCTTGTAAAAAATTTTTCCTTCCTAACAGTGGATTAACTAAAACAAGATGGGTAAGTAAAAGCAAGGCGGGGCCACGAAGAAGCCCCCGCCGGCACCGCAAACGCTCCACAGCTCATACTAACAACCAGTTGCTTTCACTATTGAAGAGATCCGGGCTCTTATGGACGTTGTCACCAACGTCCGTAACATGTCCGTCATTGCCCACGTCGATCACGGAAAGTCGACCTTGACCGACTCCCTTGTCCAGAAGGCCGGTATCATCTCGGCCGCCAAGGCCGGTGAGGCGCGTTTCACCGACACCCGTAAGGACGAGCAGGAGCGTGGTATCACCATCAAGTCGACCGCCATCTCTTTGTTCGCCCAGATGACCGACGAGGACGTCAAGGAGATCAAGCAGAAGACCCAGGGCAACAAGTTCTTGATTAACTTGATCGACTCGCCAGGTCACGTTGACTTCTCTTCTGAGGTCACTGCCGCTCTCCGTGTCACCGACGGTGCCCTTGTGGTTGTCGACTGTGTGGAGGGTGTCTGTGTGCAGACCGAGACCGTGCTCAGACAGTCTCTCGGTGAGAGAATCAAGCCGGTTGTCATTGTCAACAAGGTGGACCGTGCGCTCCTCGAGTTGCAGGTCACCAAGGAGGACCTCTACCAGTCTTTTGCCAGAACTGTTGAGTCCGTCAACGTGATCATCGCCACCTACGTCGACTCGTCTCTCGGTGACGTCCAGGTGTTCCCAGACCAGGGTACCGTTGCCTTTGGTTCCGGTTTGCACGGATGGGCTTTCACTGTCCGCCAGTTTGCCACCCGTTACTCCAAGAAGTTTGGTGTTGACCGTGAAAAGATGATGAAGAGATTGTGGGGAGACTCGTTCTTCAACCCTAAGACCAAGAAGTGGTCGAAGAAGGACAAGGACGACGCTGGCAAGCCACTCGACCGTGCCTTCAACATGTTCATCCTCGACCCAATCTTCAAGTTGTTCTCGTCGATCATGAACTTCAAGAAGGACGAGATCCCAGCTCTCCTTGAGAAGCTCGAGATTGTCCTCAAGGGTTCCGAGAAGGAGCTCGAGGGTAAGGCTCTCCTCAAGACCGTCATGAGAAAGTTTTTGCCAGCCGCCGACGCCTTGCTTGAGATGATCATCATCCACTTGCCATCGCCAGTGACTGCCCAGGCCTACCGTGCCGAGACCCTCTACGAGGGTCCACAGGACGACGCCGCGTGCATCGCCATCAAGAACTGTGACCCTAAGGCCGACCTTATGTTGTACGTGTCCAAGATGGTGCCAACCTCCGACAAGGGTCGTTTTTACGCCTTCGGCCGTGTGTTCGCCGGTACCGTGAGATCTGGTCTTAAGGTCAGAATCCAGGGTCCAAACTACGTCCCAGGCAGAAAGGAGGACCTTTTCATCAAGGCCATCCAGAGAACCGTGCTCATGATGGGCCGTTTCGTCGAGCCAATTGACGACTGCCCAGCCGGTAACATTGTCGGTTTGGTTGGTATCGACCAGTTCTTGCTCAAGTCTGGTACCCTTACCACCTCGGACACCGCCCACAACCTCAAGGTGATGAAGTTCTCTGTCTCGCCGGTTGTCCAGGTTGCCGTTGAGGTGAAGAACGCCAACGACTTGCCAAAGCTTGTCGAGGGTCTTAAGCGTCTCTCCAAGTCCGACCCATGTGTCGTCACCTCGATCTCCGAGTCCGGTGAGCACATTGTCGCCTGTACCGGTGAGTTGCACCTTGAGATCTGTCTCTCCGACTTGGAGAACGACCACGCCGGTGTGCCATTGAAGGTGTCCCCACCAGTGGTTTCTTACAGAGAGACCGTCGAGGGTACCTCGTCCATGCAGGCCCTCTCGAAGTCGCCAAACAAGCACAACAGAATCTGGTTGGAGGCTCAGCCAATCGAGGAGGAGCTCTCTGCTGCCATCGAGTCCGGCAAGGTCAACCCTAAGGATGACTTCAAGGCTCGTGCCAGAATCATGGCTGACGAGTTCGGCTGGGATGTCACCGACGCCAGAAAGATCTGGTGTTTCGGTCCAGAGGGATCTGGTCCAAACTTGGTTGTCGACCAGACCAAGGCCATCCAATACCTTAACGAGATCAAGGACTCCGTCGTCGCTGCCTGGCAGTGGGCCACCAAGGAGGGTCCAATCTTTGGTGAGAACATGAGATCCGTCAGAGTCAACATCATGGACGTGAAGTTGCACACCGACGCCATCCACAGAGGTGGAGGACAGATCATCCCAACCATGAGAAGAGCCTCGTACGCTGCTGTTCTCTTGGCCGAGCCAAGAATCCAGGAGCCAGTCTTCCTTGTCGAGATCCAGTGTCCAGAGAACGCCATCGGTGGTATCTACTCTGTTCTCAACAGAAAGAGAGGTCAGGTTGTCTCTGAGGAGCAGAGACCAGGTACTCCATTGTTCACTGTCAAGGCCTACTTGCCAGTCAACGAGTCGTTCGGTTTCACCACCGACTTGAGACAGGCTACTGGTGGCCAGGCTTTCCCACAGATGGTGTTCGACCACTGGCAGTCGCTTAACGACGACCCAACCGACCCATCCACCAAGTCCGGTACTATTGTTGCCGAGACCAGAAAGAGACGTGGTATGAAGGCTGAGGTTCCAGGTTACGAGGAGTACTACGACAAGTTGTAAGCAATTGCGCTTGTGGCTTAGGATTTATTCTGAATATATGGTAAAATTAAGCAGCGTAGCATCAACAGCAGCAACAGCAGTGGCGAGCGTTAGCGAGACGCTGCGCTGTCAAGTGTTGTCAAGTGTTGTCTGGCAAAGCCTGCCAAGTGTTGTCTGGCACCTGGCTGCGCCAGTCTGTTGCTCTATGTAACAACACTTTGCCCATAATACCGCAGCATGTTGGTTTTACTGACTCGCAGTGCCCAGTGCTGACTGGGCATCAGGCACCAACCAGAGTGGCTCAGAACATTGCAATGAAACAAACAAGTGGTGCACAAAACATTGAAATCTCAGCTCATAAAAAGATCAAATATTTCAGTGTATAAATGTTACCACTGCCTTGCTTCTTCAATTGGGAGTCTTTGATCTACGCCCCAGAAACATCTGGCATCGCAGCACACTGGCTTCGCCAGTGCACTGCTACTGCATCTAGCCGCCAACTACGCGACTCCGAAGCGCGTGATACCAGGGGTGTGTAATTCCAAATTCAGACAACAAAATAAGTATTTGAATTCTCTCATGTACTAGTTCATTCGGATATTACTTATTCGCCTTTTTAGTAAACGAATTCTAGGCACTGCCCTACAACCTCGGACAGGGCTTAGCCACTGCCCTGGGTCCGCTCCGGGTAACGCTCCAACGTGGCGTTGAAAATTGTGTTTACCACAGGTATCAGCAGCATACAGGCTATCACAATGATCGTCACACAGGGCTCGATTCCAGAGTGAGTATGAACAATAGGTTTAGAATGCGAGGCAAGCTACCGTTCGGCGGCTAGCATTTTTGTTGTGCCATTTCTTCACAATGCGAGACTCGATCTTATAAAGCTGATAGCTCGTGAGAGGAACGGTGAGGCAGTGCCCTGTCTACTGTCAGGCATAATTCAACCTTGAATTGCAGTGCGCTGGCTCTATCAGTGTTCCAAATCGCCTTCGAAAAGTGTTAGGATGGCCTTATTTTGCTAGTTATTGCTTCCCCAACGCAGTGCTCTTCGAGTGCTCCTACCAGTTGTCGACTAACAAACAGGGTCAAAGAAAACGAACCTGGCGAATGCCTCCAGGAGCGCACGGCCAGAATCCGCCAGTTTCTGGACCTCGGTCCCCCGGACCTCATCAATCTCTTGAAACACAACTCGACGCAAAAACAGACCCTCAGCACGTTCCTCTACACCACCGGTGTGGATTGCACTTCCTCGTCTGCCATTGCGGCGCATCTCAACCAGTTGGCGAACGTCATTGGCGCCTCGCCACAGGTCTGGTTCGGCAAGCCAAAGCACTGGAAGGTGCTGCGCGGGACGTACTGCGCCTACAACAGTTTCTCCAAGGTCGACGTGCGAGTGACGGCGCATATTCCGGGAAAGGTCGAGACTGTTATTTTGGATGGCAAGGGGGAGCCCGTGCAGGAGACGGAACAGTTGTGGGTCGAGACGGCTGCGTCGGCGGTGATTCGGTCGTTGCTCAGTCTGACACCGGACGACGACGACGTGAACCCAGTGGTTGAGTGCCGCAATCTCAATCCGTTCCCTACCCTTGAACTTGCCAAGAACTTTTTGAGTGCGTACGAGTTGTTATTCTTGCAAGGGCCGAAGCTCGGTTGTGCGACAGACGTTCAGGCGCCAACCCTTGTCCTGAACTACTTACTGGACTGTTTTTTAAAGACGGTCGAGCTCACCAACTTGTTCGACGAGGCTCTCGCCATTTTGGAGAGATTAAGACAGGTTGACGAGAGCGTTCTTTCGTTGATTGCCCGGGTGACGTTCATGAAGGACGAGGAGGTGAAGGCCATCAAGGTGTTGCATTCTGCCATTGCTTCGCGTCCCCGCGACGCAAACCTCTTGGTTCTCCAGGCCGAGTACTGTATCAAGAAACAGCGCTACGATCTCGCATTGAGCTGTGCGACTCAAGCCGTGAAGGCCCTGCCCTCAGAGCTGCGTCTGTGGTGTGTCCTTGTCAAAGTGTACACCATCATTGGGGACTACGAAAACGCGCTTCTCACGTTGAACTCGTGCCCGATGATCCCACACAAGGACAAGTACCAGCTCCGTCGCGTGGTGGCAACCAGCCTGGACCAGATGCATCTTCCACTTCCTGTTGATGTTCACCTTGAGGAAGTCACCTCTCTTAATTCCAATGACGTCCATGCCGAGCACGAGGCTGTGGACCCTAATCTTCTCAACTTACCTGCCACAAACCTCAAGCTGACGTTTGCGCGTGCATACGAGCTTCTCACGGAGATTGTGCACCAGACTGGCTGGGAGCAGCTTCTCAAGTACAGAGCCAAGGTGTTTGTCATGGAGGAGGAGTACCGCAAGGACAAGAGCGACAAGAACGTCTCGCGCGAGAGTCAGGCGGACCCCGCCGAAGACGAGAACCTGCTTGCCGAGGCGTTCAAGAAGAAGCGCCTCTGTGAACGCTGGCTCGACAACCTCTTCATGCTTCTTTATGAGGATTTGCGTGCGTTCAAGATGTGGCAGGCGGAGTTCATTCACTTCCAGCTGCAGCGGCTCGCATACAAGAAGAACACTATGGAGTGGGAGCTCCTTGGGTTTGTGGCGGCGCGGTTGCACAACTCGAAGGAGGCGGCGGGGGCTTTCGCCAATGCCCTCAGTGGACGCTTCAGCGTCAGAAGCACGAAGAAACTTCTTGTCTATTACCAGGACGAGAAGAAAGAGTTGCTTAAGCAATCGCTTGAGAAGCACGACTCCAAGGCCAACGGGTCAACTAAGAAGCCGCTTTCTCAGAGCCAAATCCAGAAAAAAATTCAGTCCTTGGACGAGAAGATCCTCGACGGGGTGATCAAGTTGGCGGTGTGGAACCACCGGTGGTACCGGGAGTTCGACATCTTGACGGTCCAGCTGTTGAAGGGGCTCGTGGAAGAGGACGGGATTGTCAAGGTCGAGTCGCAGGTCGCGGCGATTTATGCCACTGACAAGAATGGCGTGGGGGCTCTCATGGGAGACTACTTCAAGTTCTTGAAGAACTTGGATATTTACGAAAAGGAAAGTACGGGGAACACTGCGAGCCAATAACACTGCCGAGTGCCAGGCAGCAGCAGGCAGCAGCAGTCGCGAGGAGGATTTCTTGTATTAGACTGTAATGGTGAGCCTGCGCTGGTTAGCTAGTGCTGGTCAGCCGGCGTCGCTTAGTCTATACTGGCTAGTTTCTACTTTGAAGCTGTATTCGCGGTGCTGCACAGTCCAACGTTGTTTGTTACTGTTAAACTTTGCTACTGGTATCAATTCTGTGCCCTAGTGCTGTGTAGCAGCATGTGGCCGGCCCGGTCTCGGGCGTTGCTTAGTGTATGCTTTTTTGGACCCAGCAAAAAGGCTCGTTTCCAAAAATATACTTAATGTTGCCTTGTTGTAGTTTTAGGACGGAGTGTCTCTGAAGCACATGCGGAGCACGCCAGTTTCAAGTATGCTACTGCCAAAATGGCGATTTTGAGCACCCCGGTTGAGAAAAATGTCGAGAGTGAACGTTAAGAATCTGGGTTGTTCGCACCGATATTATACTGTGATTCGACCTATCGCTCTGCACTTACAAGCTAGGACCTCTGCCGTATATTTGTATTACCTTTAATGATCTTGAAGAAACGCCAAGCGGTGGTGTGAGCTAGTGCAAGGTACTCACTGGGAGTAAGGCAAAGCCAGCAGTGCTTTCTCAAAGAGTGACGCAGGCAGCATGGGATATGCCAGTGAGATGCTTAGTCGATCAATAAAACCCCCTCTTCCACCTTCTGCTTCTTGGCACTCCCCTCCTCCTCATCCCCTTCCCGTCCATGCTTCTTACTAGCAGGCTCCTCGTCCACAATCTCAATGGCGCCATCACCATCAGCATCACCGTTCGCAGTGCCATTTACAGCCTCCTCCTCTTGCGGTTCCTCCTCCTCGGGATTCTCCTCTTCTGGCTTCGCTGGAACATCCATCTCATTGAGAGTCACGCCCTCCCCATCTGTCATCTCGATATAGAATTCTACCGGCGCCTTCTCCTCGTTCTCATCAATCACAAGCAACGTCTTCCCCTGGCTGAACCCAAGCCCCTGTAACTCCGAGCCCTTGTTGTCATCAAAGTCCAAGTCGTAGATCAAGTTGTCCTTGCCTAAAATGACGGAAATGTCTTCGTGGCCAAAGTTCAACTTGGTGGAGATCTCTGCCAACAAGTCCGAAAGCAACGGTTTTTTGTCGAGGTTGAGTTTCAACGTCGCCCGAGGCACATTGCAACTCTTGCACTTTGGATTGTTTGGGGCAAGGTTCGACGTCAGCATGTACCTCGTCGGGTCCTGGAACGTGTACACCATGCGGGCCGCCTCCTTCGGGGCTTTGTCGAACATGAAAATTGACTGGAGGGCACTGTATCCAGAGATAATCAGATTGGTTGTGGCAATAGCGGGAATGATGTTCCCCGCAATCTGCTTGATGTCAAACTTCGACTTCAACGGGATGTGGAACATCGCCAGGCGAATGTTGGCGGCGGCCACGACAAAATCCAAAGTGTCCTCGTCGTCCTTGTCAAATTCAAGTGAGATATCGCCACGCTGTTGCAAGGCGCGAATGCTCTTGACTAACAAATAGATGTACTTCTCCACTTCCCAGCAATCCTGGCCACGGGCCACATCGGTATCAGAGAACACTTTTTCCTTGGTGATAGGGTCCCACTGCAACGGCTCCGGTCTCTGTCTTGTCTTCCAGAGATCGTCGATTGCAAGCAACTTCCGCACATCGCTCACAAAGATCTTCTCGATGACCCTCTCGTAGAAATCGTCCTTGGACTTTTCCTCGCGCAACTCCTTCAACTCACTCTGCTCCTTCTTCAAGTTCTTGATCTCATCCTCGTTGTTGGTGCCCAAATCACCGCTCTCCTCCTGCTGCTCCTCCTCACCAAACAACTGGCCAAACAAGTAGTCTTTCGCCCACGTGACGCAGTGCACGGGCTGCGACGGGGTCAGCCGGATCGTGCACACGGGGTACGTCTTGGGCGTTTCCTTGATGGTGCAATCGTAGCACTCTGTCTCGTAGGGGAAAATGGGCGTCACCTGACCATTGAAGCCGGTGGTGCCGCTCTCAATGGAAGGCTTCTTGAGAAAGAGACACATCTTGTTGACGTAGCTGCGCGCCTGGATATTGTCAAGAGCATTGAAGATGAACCGGAACTGGTCGAACCACTCAAGAGGAAACTGCTCGGTGTCCATGATGTTTGCCATGTAGGGGACAAGCTTCGAGTTGTGAACGTTGAACGCCTCCACGGCAGCCACCGCGGTCCCGGACTTGGGCTTCTTGATATCCTTGTGTCTGAAAAGAAACTGGCGATTCAAGTTGCTAAGGTCGATGGTGTCGAGGTCCACAATGTGGATCTCGCCGTAGCCCATAAGCACCAAGTCCTTGAGGAGTTCGCAGCCAATTCCGCCGGCTCCAACAAGGAGCACCTTCGAGCCTTTCAATTCCGCATAGGTTTTGTCAGTCAAGACTTTTTTCAAGTACGTTTCGCGGGACATCGCTGTTGATATAGTCTTGTATTATGTACGCATCTCATGTCCAGCGCGAGTGAAATACTTGGGCAGGGTAACGCCCAGGAAGGTCTGGTGGTTTTCCTGAAAGTCAAAGCGTCTGATAGCTGCGCTGCGTCGTACGCGCTTAGTCAGAATCGGCTTCCGCTTAGTCAAGCATGCGGCGGAGATAATTGGGGGCGGAGGCAGTCGCCGGGGAATGTGCTGAAAGAATTCACACAGACAATGCCTTTGACACTGCTTCTAACGGAATCTTGGATATCCTTGATTCCTGATTAACTTCGCGCTTTTAGAATTTTTTTTTGTCGCCGCTTAGATAAGTTGGCGGACCCTTCTCTCCTGAGGCTTAGCCCGCGCTGTCTCTTTTCTCCGACGCATTAGGTTCTGCCCGCGCATAAACTCTGCCCGCGGGCCGAGGTCCAGCAATCCGTTGCAGGCTATGCCAGTGACATATAAAGAGAGCAGGAACTCCCCCAATGTAGGTCTAGCAATAAGCCAACAACCAGGCAACACACAACAGCCGCAGCAGCTTCTTTCGTTACAGCCAACAGCCTTTTTTGTTATTTTGTTTAATAATAACAATGCGCCACTGCCACAGATCTACTCCTTTCCAGATGAGTCCCGCGGGCCTCGCGCTTGCGGGCAACGGCACGCCCATGGCTGGGTTTATGGGCAATGGTGCCACTGGCGCGTTTTTTCCCGCACAGGGCCGCCGCAGTCGTCGCTGCAATCACGGCGGGCCACCGCTTGCGTACTTGGGGTATTTAGTCCTCCGTCACGGTGTGTACTTGCCGGCCAAAAAGGCGCACAAGCACTACAAGGAGAAGAAAGAATTGAAGCGGCGGGAGCTTGACCTGGAGCAGGCTTCTAGTTATGACGACTCGAGGGACATTTTCCAAAGTGCCAGCGGCACGAGGCAGCAACACCGTGACCAGTACCATGACGACGTGACTTCTTTGCGAAGTGCCGATGATGCTCCTCCTCCATATCCGGGAAAGCAGTGATAAGCACCGGCGAGCACTGGCGAGCGAAGCGAGACAGTGCGATAAGGTTCCTTAACTTGAAACTATTTACATCGACGTCAATCCTTACCTATTTGCTCGCTTTGCTCGCCGACGTCAAACCTTAC
The DNA here is from genome assembly GCA_002564235.1 of Saccharomycopsis fodiens. Lineage (NCBI taxonomy): Eukaryota > Fungi > Ascomycota > Saccharomycetes > Ascoideales > Saccharomycopsidaceae > Saccharomycopsis > Saccharomycopsis fodiens. The sequence goes on from JNFV01000003.1 coordinate 965,166, forward strand.
CTGTTTACTCGCTTCGCTCGGCGACGTCAACCATTCAAGTTCGTTCGCTTTGCTCGCATCATTACTTGCCCGCTCATTACTTAGTTTTTGCCTCTCAATGAATAATGCCTTCACCATAACGTAGTCCACAGAACATGATTGGTGGCTTTTAACCATGCAGCGCGGGTATCTCCGGTGCATGTGCGGCGTAATTCAGAGTGAAACACCACGGACGGACCTGTGATCCTAGACAAACTCGATGCTGCCCGATTTCTTGACTAGTATCACTCGCTAGCAGTGATATCATGACGAGCCATGCGCAAATCTCTCTCGAGAAGGACTCTCGGGAAGGAGTCTTGGCGCGGTGTGACCGCATCGTGTGTCCTCACTTGCAGGGCCCCAACCTCACTTCACTTGTTCCCACTTTGGTAATGCATCCCTCAGATGGTTCCTGAAACGAATCTTCTCGGCACTGACCCGCGCCGCTGTCCCTGAGTTTTCCAGTTAACTCCGTTTTAGTCTGCGCATTTCCGCGGTGCGCATCGTTCTTGCATTTTTCTCGCATCTCTTTTGCAGTACCTGTGCGTCGAGGAAGCCGACCAACTCAACTGTCTCGGACTCAACAGTCTCGAACTCATTGGCGCCAACCTCCACAGTGTCGACCTCAACAGTGTCACCTCAACAGTGTCATCTCCAACAATGTCAACCGCAACAGTTTCGAACTCAACAGTTTTGAACTCAATAGTTTCAATGCCCACTGCACTACCTCTTTCGGTGATTCACTGCGCGCTGCTGACAGTGGCTAAAAGAGGCTTTGCAGCGTCATTGCATGCAAAAACGGGCAATTTGCTGGTCCACGGAATTGGGCCGCGTGAGCATTCGACGGGGTTGGGCGGTATCCACGGATGAAAACAGAATTACTTGGACAGCAATGCAAGCGGAACGGAGAAAGAATAGGGGCTTAGAATATCCTACATTCCCACTCAACGCCCTTGTTTTTTCCGCCACTCTGCGTTTTCCGCCTCACTTGGCGGTCAGTACACTGCAGGCCGGCGCGCACTGCGGCTGCGCAACTGGGAAATAAACTTTTTCGCGGGGGGCTATATAACAAGACCCTTCCCCAAACGCCCAGCAAACTTTCGCACCACAACTTACCATGGCCAGACGCTGCTACTACCAGAGAAACGCGCTCGGATATTACCGCCGGCGCTGCACGGGCATCGGGGGCGGTGCCATCGGCGGAATCGTCGTGGCCATCGTCGTGGTGCTCGCGATTGTCGTGGTCTTGGTGTTTCTCAAGAGATTCCGCGCCAGCAGAAGAAACAAGAACAGCACGCAGCAGCCGTTTGTGCAGCAGGCGCCGCCGCAGCAGTACGACCAGCAGTATCAGCCGCCGCAGGGGCCGCCACCGCAGCAGTTCAACCAGGGCTATGCTCCGCAGCAGGAGTACAACCAGGGGTATCCTCCGCAAGGGTACGAGAATGCTCCGCAGTATCCTCAGAATGCCTATCAGAAGGCCTAAGCAGGGTGAAGCGTCTGGCGGACGCGACGTGGCTGCTTGGAGCACCATGTTTTTCATCACTTTTTCATAGTTTGCTCTCCCGACTGAAGTTTACGACTCTCGTGCCATAGAGTTTTGATTTAATATACCCGTTTGTATGTGTCGCGCTGTAGTGTGTATTTCATGGCTCTGATCTCCTCGCCCATGCTTGCTGGAATTCCACCTGCAGGGACCTCGCGGGGCGGGGCAGGCGAGCCCCAAGTTGGGTCGAAGCAGCGCTCAACTTGTCGCCTTGCCCACGTGACACGTCTATTACTGGCAAAGCCATAATCCCGGATCTCCAGAGACACAACGACGATGCCCGAGCAGTTGTTTTCTCTCAGAGATGGGGGCACTGTTACTTTGAGCCTACCGCTACTGCTTCTTCGGAGTGGCAAGCACATAGCAAGCCACAGTGACGAGCCCGAGCTTTTCCGCTTGCCTGTGGATGACAGCGTGGTGGAAGAGTTGGATGCGCTGTTGAAAAATGACAAGACCACCGAGAAGTACACCGTCCATGAGTACTGCGCCGTGTTTTTGAGGTCCTTGTATGAGTTAGAGTCACCCCTTATCACCGAAGACATGGGCTCCGAGTTGTGCAACTTATTGGGCAAATACCCGGACCTAATATTGCAGTTCAACGACGTGGCAACCCTCCATTTTGGCGGAGGCAGTGAGCCATACAAGAAGGCCGATATTGAGGCGGGGAGAGATAGCTTAGGATTTCCGCCGTTCGCAGTTACAAGCGAGACCCACGCGCAACTCGAGAAACAGTTTGGCGCCAATGCTCAGCTACTTGAACTCACCTTGGCACTGTTCCACGCCAAGCTTCAGAGTCTTGACAGAGAGCCGCTCTGCACTTTGATTTTTGTGCTTAACGTGTTCCACCGCTTGGTGACGCATCTGAGCGATCCCGGCGGCGATATGGAGTACTTTCTGTTAGTTTTTGCCAGCAGCGTGTTGCCCGAGGGCGACCTGGAGCAGGCAAGAATCAGCAAGTCTGTTTTCAATGCCTTGGTCTATGCCGTGGGCGTTGTGGTGCCCAACATCTTTTGTCAGAAAGACATAAAAAATGATATTTTAGAGAGCAACCTCAGAAAGAGCGGCGTCAGTGAACAAGAGAATGGGCAGAGTGGTGCCAGTGACCAGGCGTTTGGACAGATCTATGGAAGCAATGCCGAATTTGCTCCAGGATCTCGGGTAAAGAGCTCCGACGAACCAGCCCTCAGTTCAATGCGCCCCGAACTTGCTGAATCGAGCCTGGCGATTGACGTGTTTGTCGACAGCCCCGGGAGCCCCGGCCAGATGGAGAGGCTGCCTAGACAACTCAACGCAAGTGATGGGGACAATGAGATCAGAGGCAGCGACAGTTTAGCTATCTTAATGGAAGAGTTGCGGCTCAACCCGGATCTGCGGTTGAAGTTCCGCAGCGACAAACCGTTGCTCCAGCACTTGGCGTTGCCACCGGCCAAATCGGCGGTGCTTATACAGCTGAGGCAGTAGCAGCAGCAGAAGCAGTGCACGGGTGAAGCCAATGTGCTTAGATAGACGTTAGGAAACTCTGCACAGCGACAGATGGAGCTGCGTCAGCTGTTGTCTCTGTGCTGTGTCTCTGCGTTGTTCCGTATATCCTAGCGCCAACAGTCAGTGCTTGTGTATTTGTCTTATGTGTTTGTCTAGTGAAGTCGAGTGCCATCCCACAGACTTTACCAATGCACTGCAGACAAAAACATCCCCCAGAAACGAATTATGAAGTGCTTTTTCCTTGGTAGTAGATTGTGACAATAGAAAGCTGTCTGCAAATTGTATTAGGCATCTATCTTACTGTCTCGCTTCTTTAACAGGCAACGTAGTCCTGTCTCGCGGAACCTTAATGACCGCCCCACCTGTCACATGCACAATGTACGTGATCCCGCAGGCAGGTCATCGCAGCAGAATAGATTCAGGCAGGGCAAAAGCATACACCATACACAACCAACCCACAGGCAGAAATGACCCATCCCAACTACCTCGTCACATACCCCATCTACCAGCCAAACCAACAGGCAGCCTTCTCGCTTTGGAATGACAACGCCAACCGCGAGATGTACTTGCACGACCGGCTGCTCGACCAGCTGGATGTGTTCAGATATCCCAGCGAGGCCGAGCTCGCCGAGGCCTCGTGGATTGGTTTCGATGCAGAGTCGAAGCCAGAAAATAGTCGGAGTGAGAGCTGCAACAAATTTTTGGACACCTCGTTGACTCAGATCTTGAACAGAGGCGCGGCGCTGGGAATGAGTTCGGAGCTGGAACGCAGCATGGTGGAGACGAGCATCACGGTCAGCCCGCGGTTTTTATTCTTTATTGTCGGGGTCTCGTTTTCGGTGGGATATTACTTAGGCATCCAGGGGTTCAGATTTGGAAATGTGCTGCGGTAGCGTAGAGGACAACAACGCGAGGGTTTAATACCCGCAGCGAGACTAGGAACGACGAACACTCAGACCGGTGCACATACCCACGGTGTTTCGCAGCGCACCGGTCTCGAGTTCACAAAGTCGCTGCTGGCTTTGTCGCTAGCAGTGCACTGGCAAAGCCAGGGTGTTGCGGTGTTGCCCTTATCTGGCTATTTGAATTGCTGTTTTGATACTTTGCTAGAAGCTCTTGTTTGGCATGCGTCGAATGGTTCTCTCTTCAATCACTTTATGATCATTTCGTGCCACACATTTCCAGCTACCGCCTAAATAGTTTGACTTTGCGATCTGAATACTCTCTCTAGGCACATTACACTCCAGAGAGCTCAGAAGGTATTGAGGATATCAAGATAGGACAATGTGAGCAATGCGAGCAGTACTCTATCTCTCTATTAGCATTTCCCTATCTGACTCGCTCTGCTCAAGTGTTAATGACTACAATGACTTTTAACTTTTGTTTTTAAATTTCTGATTTCTTATAATATACAGGATGCAATGTTGTAGCGGGGGTCCGAGTGGGTCCACCAAGGGAAGACATAGTACTGACGCAGTGCGGCAAGTAGTGATTACCACTTTGAGTGATGGAATTCTCGCAGAAAATCAACAAATGCCAATAGCGGCTGCTCGATGGACAAGCAAGAGACCAATAAACAGCGGTAAGACGATTGCCGCGCAAGGGCAGTGCGCTGGCGAAGCCAGTGTGCTGCGCTGTAACTTTTTAACACTGGCTATTAGCAGTGTACTGGTGAAGCCAGGGTGCTGCGCTGTTAATTCTAATGCCTATGGCTAATAGTAGTGCATTGCATCAACTGCGAGCGGAGTCGCATAGCACGATGCGAGAAACGCAAGCATTGCTCGCATCGTCTTATCTGAAGATTCTCTCCAATCCCTTTCTAAACACCGCCGCATTATAGTCCAACACCGCCGCCGCCGCGCTCTCATTACCCCCCGCCTCGTCATCCCTGATGAACGCAATCAAGCAGATATCTTTTAACATCTCGTGCAAGTACAACTTGATGCCCCCCGACAACTTCGAAACACACTTCAACCTCTTTTCCAGCCCCTGCTCCTCCTCGGGGCTCACCAAAACCTCCATGTCCATCAGGAGGTCGATAAATTCCGCACACACCTCGTATATCTTCGAGTCCAATGGCGAACTATCCGTCACAAAATAGAGCTTACTCTTGAGGTCACAAAGAAACGCCTTCTCGATGGACAGGTGCTGCACAAAGTTGTCCAACAACTGCTCGAGGCTGGGCAATTCCGGGATGAGCCGTGATATTATTTTGCTAAGAATCTCATAGATGCTTTGGTCATAAATGGAGGTTTGATAGTAGTCAATACCCTGGAAGGAGTCTAACCCGTCTTCGAAGAGGACTTCCGTAGTTCTGTCCTTGATGTCTCTGACAGTGTCGTCCCGGAATTCCTCAGAAAGCCCATCAATCTTGTGGACCAACACTTCAATTCTGATGTTTGGATTGATCTTCACAGCCTGGCTGATGATGTATGTCAATGTCCGCACTGCCAAAAAGTACTCGTCCTGGGCGTCAATGACATAGATGATGGCTCCGACTCCAGTGAACATCGCGGCCAGGTCATAGTCCTCCGAGAAATAATCAATCTGACCGGGCAACTCCATAAGATTGATGTTGATTAGAGACGCCACATTGATGACTTCCGGCCGGCTCGTCAGCTCAAGATAGACGCTCTCCCACGGATTCATCTTGTTAAACACCGCCTCAAGAATCGACGACTTTCCGGACCGCCGACGGCCCATTAAAATCACGGTGGCGGCCTTTGAGTCCGCCTTCTTGTACTCCATGCTTTCCACTTCACTGTAGTTCATAACTGATGATGGCTTGTATCAATGCTCTGTGACAGTCCTGTAATGTCACTCTGAGATATCTGAGCTGCCTATCTGCTGGTTGCTGTACGGGCCGGGTAACAAATGTCACAGTGGAGCATAACTCATGGGGCACAACTCACCGGGCACTCCCACTGAGATTTTTCAAAAAGAATCCGCACCACAAAATGAGTAAGCGCGAATTGCTAACTAAGTTGAATTTTTGCAAAAAATGGAACGCGGAGCGTGCTTCACAAGTGCTATGCCAGTGCGCGACCTGACTTCTTCAGTTGGGAGCCCTGCTGCACACCCTCAACTTTTCAGTGAACATGAGACGCGCGGCAGACTACTGAAGAACACGGCTAGGTAGTTGGCTAACGGCTCGGCTGCTGACTCCACTGCCTGCTAGAAATTGCCAATGAACAATGGCTTTTACGGCGAACTCCAGGACCGCAACATAGACAGTGTCCAGGTGGGCGACCTCGAGTACAAAACATGGTACGGCCTGGCGTTGTACTTTGGCAACGACTGCAAGACCCTCGGATACAAGTACGCCCAGTTTGAGTCGCGAGACAAGAAGTCTGTCAAGAGACCGCCTCCTGGTATCTGGCTTGACAAGCTTTACGTCTGCGAACACTGCTTCAAGTACACCGACGAACCAAAAACCATGGAAACCCACAGAGTGTACTGCCGCTACGCGCTGCGAAAGCCAGGAAAGATCAAGTATTGGGACTCGAGGTATACCATTCGGAAAGTCAAGGGCACGAGGCACGAGCTTTTTTGCCAGGGCCTCTGCATGTTTGCAAAGCTATTTTTAGACAACAAGCTGGTTTTTTTTCAGGTTGAGAAGTTTGATTTTTACGTTGTCTACGGCTCCTCCCCACTGGGAGTTGTGCTTCCCATGGGGTATTTCTCCAAAGAGGTCATCAACTGCTGGGACGAGAACAATCTCGCGTGCGTCTGCGTGTTTCCTCCCTACCAGAACAGAAAATTGGGCACTTTGCTTATAGAGTTTAGCTATGCGATGCTGAGGTTCCAAGGACTCATCACTGGCCCTGAGCATCCGTTGAGCGCGTTTGGCAAAGTGAGTTATGTCAGATACTGGAGCAGGGCGCTCGCACATGAGTTTTTGCAGGGCAAGTTCTCGGCGGTAGACCGTGTTTCGATCGACGATATCTCCCGCTTCACTGGGTTTAGGCAAGACGACGTGTTATTGACCTTGAGAGAGATAGGAGTGCTCACCAGCGACCCACACAGCGGCTTAGTCATTGAGAGACAGGCGGTGGCCGCCTGGGCGGAGGGCCGCCCGGGATTTTCCCCCGTGCTCCAGCGCGAGGGCCTTGCAATGTAGCCTCCGGGTAACGGGTGCACACCGCGCACGTGCCGATGGGGGGTGGCGATGAGCGATGCAGTGACCTCCTTATCTCCTTCAGTGCTAACAAGGAGGCGACCAGGAAACACCAGGGAAATCCCAGATATTCGAATCTCTGTTCTTCCTACAGCCCTCTGTCATTTCGCGCTTCCATCTGTTTGCTATAGTTTCTAGAATGTCTGACAAAGACTACTTTTTGGTGGAGGAAGAGTCCGGGGACGGCTCGGACAACGGGTGGGCGTTGATCCTCACGGACGACGAGGATGCGCGGCTGACAGCGTCGGAGAGCTCCTGCGGCAGTGGCAATGATGATGATGATGCGAATTTGTTGTCGGATTCCGATGAGGAGGCGGCAAACAAGGGCAGAAGCACCGGGAAGTCGGCAAAGCAGGGGAAGCCTGCAGGAAGCCCTGCCGACAAGCCGCCGGCACCAGGTAGCAAGTGCTTTGCTTTGCCGAAGATCTCGTTACGTTCTGCCCGGAAAAACGGCGCGGTGCGGACGAGCCGGATGGCGCTTGTGGCGGCGCTCGTGACGGGCTTGCTGATTTCATTTTATGCGCAGCGGCAATTTTTGGCGGGCGCTTTTGGCGGTGAGCTGAACGCGGACGGGTCTTTGTGCGTGTGGTCTCTGCCGACGGTGACGCAGACCATGCAGATGCCCGCCCAGACTATTGTTGTCTCTGAGAAGCTCAGACCGTTTGAGGTGCTCAATGAGATGACCCTTGACGACTGGAAGGGGCTTGGCAGCGACGTGTGGCTGCTGCTTGCCAAGAGCACGGCCGAGGGGGAGCGGAAATTGGGCAACGTGCTCAGCGCCTGGTGGGCGGAGGGCAAGGCGCTTGAGGAGAGGGTTGCCAAGGAGGTGCCAGTCTACACAAGCAGGGGCCTAGAAGCCGCCAAGCAGTTTTCTGGCGAGAGCTACAAGGCGGCGAAGCAGTTTTCTGGTGAGAGCTACAAGGCGGTGCATCTATATAGCGGAAAGAGCTGTGCTGCTGCCCAGCTGTGGTGGAGCGAGACCGCCACGCCTTTTGGAGAACAGGCGTTGAAGGGCGCCGCTTCTTGTTGGTCGGGTTCCGCTATCTTCGCCAAGGAGCAGTACTCCTCGTTTAACAAGAACAGTAGAGCACAGTTGCAGACCTCGTGGGAGTCGCTCACCGACGGTGCGAGCAGGCTCTCCCGGTGGTCTGGAAAGCGGTGGGAAAATGCCAGAGACGACGCTTCTCTGTTGGCCGGTCGGTTGGTCGCGTGGAAAGACCAATTTGTTGCCGAGGCGGAGAAGTATGCGGCCGAGCAGAGAAAGTTGAAAGGGGACAGTGCTGGCGTTAACATCGAGGGCATCAAGAAAAAGGCTTCTGCTCTCTTGGAGTCTCGGAAGTACTTCTACGATCAGATCAGTAGCTCGTTTGAGGACTCGTACCAGAAATTGGGCGAGGCCGTTGGCGCCAAGGCTCCTAAAGTTCAGGCCAAGAAGGCTTCGCTTTTGTCCCGCCAATGGGCGCGGCAGATATTCAATGCCTTCTAGTGATGACTTTGTGGATTTAGTCGATTTTTGTCAATGGATGTTGGTCGATGCCATTGGTGGCACTGGATGGTGCTTAGCTGGACCCCTGTGGTTCAATCCTTTTTGTCCAGTTTTCCCTGGGCACCTTCCAGAAGACTTTCTGTGCCGCACCGGCTTGTTTTGATTGCTTTACGGATCTTTTTATTTATGGCGGTACTCTTTTTTCTTATTCCCGGTCTTTGCTTTTCATACGTCAAATCTTTTTTATCTACTTTTCGTAGTGATCCCCAGTACATAGATGGCCCCTGGCAAGAGCCCATGCCAATAGTTCTTAGCAATAGCACATGAAAGTAATACATATTCATCACAAAATGTAATCTTCGTAATGAAAACCCTGACTCAAGTCAGAGGTTTTCACGAAACACGATTTGCAAACAACGTTTGTAGATCAAGACTTCATTTTCTTGATTTCTGGTGCATACAGTTGGAGTCAAACCCCGGGCCTCCGGAGCATACATCGTCTTCACGTATCGTTTCACGCTCACACTACATTTTGACACGGTCTACAGTTTGCAACAGTATGTACAATGTTCGTCATTCTATATTCAGGTATGTTGGCGTGGTGCCGGGTGAGTTTGGGGGACTTTTCTGATACGGGCGAAGACTATGGTGCAGCCCGACAGCTCAGAGACCTAGGCAACAGGGCCACTACTGAGCAGTACCGTTTCGAAAGAAGCAGCACAGAGGGGAGTCAAGGACGAAACATTGTAGATCAGCCGGGAGCTGCTTGCACTACTGCAGCGCTTTGATCTTGCTGCTGCCCAGAACTGTAGCAACCGCCTCGCCAGGTCGCTGCTACTGCTGCTCCGGCATCACGGTTTTTGCTTTAACCCCCTCTGGCACCTGATCCACCGCCTCCTTGAGATTCTCTGGCAACCCGAGCGACTTCCAGTCGGACTGGTCCATCAACTTGTTGTTCATCCGGCAGTCCAAGTAGTCCTTGGCCAACAACCGGCAGTTTGGCGCGTTGTTGCCCTTCACCATTTTAAGACACTTCAAATACTGATTCATCTGCCCCGTGCACTCGCCGAAGTGGTCGAGGGGAAACGAGCCTCGCTCGGGCGGCGTGGGGTTCCAGCGTGCTTTGGGCGTCGACATTGATGAGGTCTACGCGTTTATTATGTGAGTCCGAAAAATTCATGCGTGAGAATGACATGCATGCAGCAGAGAGGAGGCGGGATCAGCAGGAGACTTGCGTAGCGAATCAGCATATATTACGGTGTGCAGAACTGGATTTTAATACTATTAAAAGTCACTGGAATGAAATTTAGTCATTGTGCTTATTCAACGGGTAGGGTTCTTTTGAATGTGATCTTGTTGAAACCAGTGTAGGATGTCCTTGGTGTATTCAGTGCCACTGACTGAAGCAGTCTCAGAGAGCAGTGCATTGGCAAAGCCAACGTGCTGCGATACTGGGAGTTTGATAGTCAAAATTGAGAGCACGCACTGCTCGCGAGACAAGGATCGAAAACTACTATCGAGAGTCATTTTGTGTGTCCGAGAATTTGCCCACCCAAACACTTTGCGCAGTAACGGGCACAGCTGTTGGAGCATTCCACTTCGACTTCCAGTGCCTTGCCTTTGATTTCCTGGTTTCTACCAACTACCAACTCTGTTTCTTGTACTAGCTGGTACTAAGACATTACAATATTGGACTTCTCCGTGTATACCGCCTGCCCAATGCCGATCTCCTTGTCCTCCAAGTCGTAATGCACGTATGCAGATCTCAAGAATCCGTCACCAAGAATGAAATGGTCCAGGCGCGAGTTCAAGAAGCCCACAAGGCACTGCGGACGCTCGTCAATCTCCACATCTGTTCCGTCCGCAAAGTGCAACTTGAAAAGTTGGTTCTGGAATGGCACCTTAATCTCTTTCCCCCCGAAATTGTAGACAAAGTCGGGCCCCTTAGAGTCGCATCTCGTCACATACCCCCCGATACTAGCAAGATACGTGCCAAACTGGGGCGCAATCTTCATATAGACTGCTTCTGGGGCATATACTAAAGAGGTGCCCGAGTCTAAAAGTGCAGGGTACAGCCGCGTGGTGACACTGCTGTTCCCTGACGAAAGCAGGTCCAATTGGACGTAGAAAGCTACCGGATCGTCTTCAGCCTTGACATTTGCGGCGTTTGGATTGTCATTGAGAATTGGTAGGGTCTTCAACTCTCCCTGGAACTTGGCATGATCCACTCCTCCAAAAAGAATAGAGCCGCTCTCTGCATCAATGCTGTTTAGATATAGCGAGTAGCAGACCTTACCAATCTTCCCCTTCTCTTTCAAGAGCTCTGGATAATTCTTGTAGGTGAACGGATTATCAAAGTAGTTGGAGCTCTCGGTTCCCGCCATGCCAATTCCAAAGATTGCCTGGCCAGTATCTTGCTCAAGACCTACCCCGAGCAACACATTGTCTACCTTCACCCCACCAAGGGTCACAGTGTCATTCCCCCACTCGCCCTTGGCGTAGGTGTTGTCGGCGTACCCGATCTTGAAGTTGTCCCTGAACATGTGATATGTGGAAGAAGCGTTCTTCTCAAACGTGCCGAATTTCGACTCCGTCCCCTTCGCGGGAACCCATAGATCAGAAGAACCGGTGTCGAGGTGAACTGTGAAGGTCTGGGGTGGCGTTCCCACGCCGATCTGTGCGCTGTACTTGGAGTACTCGTTGTCGAGCTTGAGTGTGATGCCCTTGGCGGGGCGGAGCGTTCGGCCACCAGAAGAAACGGGTTTTTCATAGTTAATGACCAGGAAATTTATTTCGATTGGCTCAAACTTTGGGGTCATAGGTTGGGTGACCGGGGCACTTGCCACCAAGTGGCCAAGCAACGGGACCAATGCCAAGTATGAGAGGTGCATTGGAAACTCTGAGTTTGGTGATTTGCAGGGTCTTATTTTGAGATCTACAAGATTCCTCATACTTTATATGTCTGCGCCGCACTATATAAGAGACCCTGACTTTTGCATATTCCATGGCGTGTGGCGTGGCATGGCGTGCCACAAGGCATGATGGTTCTTGCCAAGGACATGGCCCACAGTGTGCGGCGCTGCAGGCGGGATGCCTGGAATGCGGAGGCGGTGCTTCAGCACTGCATGAGCAGTGCCCACAATTACACGCGGAAACGCAGAATTGACAAAGCAATTGATACTGATTACTTATTGTTGTGATTTTGGACTGTCTTGTACCAAATCTTAGAGTTAACAATGCCAAGCTTGGGCGGCGCTCTATGGAATTTTTTGGGCGGCGCTCTATGTACTTTTGTTGCGCTGCCAAGTAGCAGGCTGTGGTGCAGGAAGCACGAGGAGCGATGCCCTAACCACAAAAGAGTCAGTAATGGCTAAGACAGCTGGCCCGAGTGTAGTAAAGTCAGAGTCTGTAGAAGATAACTGGGGAATTGCCGCGCGAGCGAGCGTAAGCGTACTGGACTGTATCTCAAACTGCCTCACTGATGCTCCCAATGGTCTTGTATAAGCAAATAACAAACCAACGAGAGACCTGTGAAAATCCTAACATCCGCACCATATCGCGTACGCTCATTGCCGCTCTTTTATAAGCTCTCGAATCGCCTCACCGATGCCCTCTAGTGCTAATAGATAACCAATAACGAACCATCATACATTCGTTGGTTCGCTACTGGGCCGCCTGCTGCTTCCCCAAACTTCTCTCCGCACAGTGCACAAACAACTGCGCAAACTCCTTCGCCAAGTCCCATCTGCTGGTATCCAACGCGGCCCCCACAATTTTCAAGAGCCCCACGACATTCCGCTTATCAGTCACGAACTGTAGATGATTCGCCTGCAGAAGCGTCGCCTTGTGATACTCTGCCACCAGCACCGCTGGCGTCGGGTGGATCTGGCTCAGTGTTCCAACCTGCAACTCGTCTTTAATCCGTCTGAGATATGCGTGCCCCTCCTCCTTTTCACTTAAGAATTTGATCTCGTCCTCGGGAAGTATGTCTTCCTGACCTTCTGTAGTATACACATAGGCCCAGACGGTCAAGGTGGCCACCGCCAACGAGTAGCTTCGCTCACTGATTGGGTCTGTGCCACAGTCATAGCCCCCGGGGGTCAAGAAAAGCTCAAAAAGATACAAGTAAGCATGTATCACCGAGAGCTTATGAGACTTTGCCCACTGGGCTACTCTCTGGTTGACAGCCTCGTAGTCCACCAGCTTCGCCTTGACGTTCATCCGTAAACGTGCCCCGGCAAAAATTACTAAGTCGTAGTGGTTGATCCGCATGCAGATGTGTGCAATGTGGTAGGCGGGGAATTTACACTTTGTGTCACAAAAGTAGCGACTTGCCAGCGGGTCGTAACTCACAGCGTCCAGACTGCAACAGCCGCCAAGATTCTCCACCATCAACGAGTCAAGAACATAGCTGAAGTACTCCTTCCACAGCTCGCCGCCTTCCCATCCAAGCGCACTGGTTTGTAGATCACCCTGCTGAAGCTGGTAGATAATGGCTAAAAGTCCCAGCATCAACACTTTCTTACCGAACACCCCGGTTTCGACATGCTGGTTTTTTAGGAGCATTCGAAGCTCTTTGAGGAACGACTCCGGCTTGCTTGTATTGTCAAAACTCCCCGTTGTCTCCCAGAGATCCTCGTCGCATGGCATCGGGAGCTGGATCTGATACGCGTGCAACATGGCTAGATGGCCAAACACAAGGGTGTGTGTCAGGTCGATGTAGAACGCCATGAGCGCCGCCCGTTTGAGACTCTCAAACTCAATCCACTGCTCCCACAAGCGGTTGTCGTCCTCCTGCTGGTCCGGTTTATTAGGGTTGCCTCCTAGCGTGGGGGTTCGCCGGAGAATCTGAATGATGGCGCCCTGGTGCAAGTAATTGCGCTCGTGGAATGAGCGGGCAGAGAAACTTTTTTCGTAGTATCCCAAGATGAGAAGCAGCTGAATGACCCAGGTTTTCACCGGAAACTGGATAGCCTCCGACTCGAAAAGGCGCCACCGGAGCGGTGCGCAGATCTGGTCGGCGAGCTCACGGGGATTCAATATGTATGCCGACTCGTCAATTTCCGTGGACGGAAGCAACCCCGCCCCGAGCATGATCATTGCCAATAGTAGAAGCTCTGGCGCCAGATTCGTGTCGAAGCTAGGCTTGTGCAAAAACGGCAACTGCACGTGGAAGTGCAGCCAGTATACTTCGAGGCAGCGCTGGAACGCGGCCACAGTGGCGCCAGGGTTGTCGAAAAGCTCCGGGAGAGTCGTCATCAAGTTCTGGAAAGTCAACGGCGAGAGCTCCAGGCAGCTTGCGCCGGGGTTCTTGAAGAAACTCGAGTGCTCCCGGGGCAACAGGAAGAGCGTGGCATTGAGGGCGTTTGGGTCGAGCCCGGGCACCTCGGAGCCAAACTGCGAGTCGATCCAGCCGTTCAACGTGGGAGACAGGGGCATTGAACCCAACTGTAGAAGAAACGGATCGGTGTCGCTGCTGGTGTGGTCTTTCAAGTCCATTACCTGGACCAACGGCTTGTTCTGATCCAGCACGGTTGGCTTGACCTGGAACAGGAGGGTGCTCATGCCTTTGAACCGCTTGTTGTCGGCCGCCTTGAGCTCAAGCTGCTGCAACTGCTGCTGCTTGACCCGCTTCACCTCGTGGCGTTTCTGGTGCCGGTCCTTGAGATCCGCCCGAACAAACGTCTTGTTACAGTTTGGCCAGGCGCATCGGTAAATCACCAGCGGGTTGTGGTTGAGCTTGTGGCGCGCGAGGTGCTCGGTTCGCGTGAACAGCTTGGTGCAGCCCACGTGGTCGCATTCGAATCGGTCGCGCGCTGTCATATCTCGGCCATGGAGCTCCTGGTTTGTGCAAACTCGTTAGTGGGTGGGACTAACTCGGTGGCTAAACACGGTGTGGTGCTGGGAATGCAGTGCTAGAGTTTTGGCAGGTGCTAATGAGGTCGGCGAAAAATAGTCAGCATGCACGAAAAATAAAGCAGCAGTCAATGAGATGCATAAATAGAAATATCGCTTGACGCAGTGCACTGCAAATTCCAGTGACAAAAGTACACTCTTCCGAGAACCACCCAGTATGGGCCTCGCGGATTACTTGAACAAGAACTACGGGGTCAGGAAGAAGAAGGTGAAGAAGGAAAAGAAAATTAAGTTGAGGGAGGCCAGTATAGAGAAGGCTACAAGTAGTGAGGTTCAGACTGAGTCAAACAGTGCAGTGACGCCCAGTGAGCAGCCAATAACGACAAACGAGACAACTGTTTCTGTCAAGAAGCCTCTTCCCGACCAGTCGACAATTTTCAGAAACGAAAGGGGCCAGATCATTGATGTGGACCAGCACGAAAAGGAACAGGCCGAGAAGGAGCGGCAGGTGGAGCTCAAGAAGCGGCAGAAGAACCACGCGGAGTTGGACAGCATAGCAACCAGAGATCTCGAGGATCGCCTCCATCAAACCAAGCGGTTGAAGACGAACGTACTTGCCAATGACGAGGATCTCAACAGGGAGATGCGCTCCAAGGTGTACGACGACGATCCGCTCCTAACGTTTACCGATAAAAAGCCGACGAGTGGTGTGGTCAAGGGCGTTTCAAAAACCGGAAGAAAGCTTTATCCAGGCGTTTCTCCTGCCAATCGGTTCAATATTGCGGCGGGGTACCGATGGGATGGCGTGGACCGGTCGAACGGGTTCGAGAAGCGCTGGTTTGACCGGCAGTATGAGAGGTAGCAAGCACTGGCGGTCGAAAACGAGTCGAAAACGATTTGGCGTGATCTGCGAACTCTCATACAAGATTTGGCATTGCAAACTTCAGACACACGACGTCGCAAGGTGTGAGTTACAGGATACTCGCTCTGACGTGACAAGCTAACCATATGCCTTTGGTGACACTCCGACTTTGCAAGCCAGCACTGCCTCAGACAGCTCTTCAAGTTGCAGAGCCGATGCTCAGTGAGTTTTTGCACTTTGTCTCCAAGTAGCTTTGTATAAATGCCTCCATGTCCCGTTGGCAGGCGATAAGGCAATTCGAAGCTGATTTAGCACACAAGTCAAGCATTACTTCACTCCACTTACCAGAAATTTATGGCCAGGGTGTTGCCGACTCCGCTGTGGACATCAGAAAGTATATGCTGGTGGCAAGCATGCTCTCGGGAGGCTCGCCAGGCTGCTGCTGTGTGTTCGAATCACAGAAACTGTGGCATGAATGTATGAATATGATTCCACGTAGTCCGATACATACAAATATAAAAGGAATGCGGGAGATTTTTAGCTATTGTGACTTGCGCATTGTCCCACAGCTCATATCCTAGCACAATTCTCTGCTGTATCTTTCACACAACATTTCTACAGTTCAAGCTCATCGTACCGCTGGCTTATGCTCGCCAATAGTTACTACACCCAATACTAAATGAATCTATTAACACATGAAAGAAATAAATTACAGATAGAATCTTTTCACCTAATCAAAAACACCCCCCACTCGAAAAAACTGCTCCCCGCTTCATCGCTTACTCGGATGAGCCTCTGCCTCTACCGCCTCTGCCTCTCCCTCTGCCATTACCTCTTCCTCTACCTCTTCCTCTCCCTCTGGCGCCATTCTTCGTTGGCTGCTGGCCCTGCGGCTGGCCCTGCTGTTGTGGCTGTCCCTGCGCCTCCTCAACCTTCATGGCACCAATCCCCTTCAACAAGTCCTTCAACTCGGCGGTCGCCTGTGTCTCCGGCGGAGGTCCCTGGTGGAACATCGGTGGCGGCATGTGCTGTGGCGGGAATTGTGGTGGAAACTGCTGGTGTGGGGCGAACTGCTGCTGATTTGGAGCAAACTGTGGAGCACACTGCTGCTGCTGCTGCTGCTGCTGCTGCTGCTGCTGCTGCGGCATGAACCCGCCCATGATCGCAGAGTACACCTCCTTGGCGGCTCTGTCGGTATCGATGTTGCGCGAGGCGCCAACCTCGGGCTGACCCTTGGAAGCCTCCTGAGAGTCGTCCTTTGGCTCGTCCTTCGAAACCTCCTCCTTTGGCTGCTGCCCCTTTGGCCCCTTCAAGAGGTTGAGCAACTTCTGCGAGTCTTCAGAGCGGCCCTGCTGCTTCTGCGGCTTCTGCTTCTCGGCAGACTCGGCAGCGGCCTTGGCCTTTGGAGTGGCCTCTCTAGGAGCTGGCTTACGCTCGGCGCTTGGCTTGGCCCCCTGCTTTGGCTTCTGCTGCTTCTTCTTGCCCTTGGCCGCCAACGACGCCTTGCTGTGGAACACAAACTGCTTGTTGGTGAGGTTCAACATGTGCAGGGCTGGAATGACTTGCCCACGGGCAGTCTTGAGACGGCCACTCAAGGAGTCGCCAGTGATCAATGGGGCGTCAAACACAACGTTGAGCGTCACCTTCTCCTCGGCAACGTTGATGCCCACAACAGTGCCCTTGATGAAAAGCGGAATATTACCCTGATCAGACACGTTCACCACGCGGTCGCCCAAGCCAAACTGCTGGGTGCGGAGAAGCTCCGCCAGCCGGCTGCTGTCCAAGACTGCCGCAACTGGGACGCCTTTCACTTGGTGGACAGTAGCTTCCTCTGGCTTCGAACTGCTTTGCTTCACGTAGTATTCCTCGATGGTCAAGATATCTTGACGGTTGAACGACTCACTGCCAAAGGTGGTGGTGTTGAACTTCGCTTTCTTGGTAGTCAAAAAGTCCTGCAACGACTTCATCTTCTGCTCAAGACCAGCGGAGTCAACACCTGGGTACAAGTCTCTGAAGCTGATGCTGAAGCTGTCCTTGCCCTGGCCCTGCAAGTTCTTGAAAAACGTAGGGAACATGTCGCGGTACTCGGCAATGAGGTTGATGGCCAACTGGCTGTAGCTCCAGCCGAAGGAGGTGCGCTGCGTGTAGCCCATCACCTTGAGGCCCTTCTTCTCGAACTTGAGGTCGAGACCCACATTAATGCGGCGGCCCTTGGCACCCTCAATCAAGAACGAAGAGGTGATCTTAGAGAGGAACAACGGATGGATGTTGATCTTCTTAGAGACATCGCGCGAAGAGTAGTAGCGTAAGGCATGCTTCTCTTTCTCGGCAAGCTGGCGGCCAATCTGAGGCTCTCCCTTGGCAGATTTCGCCACCTGGAGCACCAACTCCCTGTTCTCGTGACCAGAAACTAAGGCCTCCTCACCATAGGCAAACTCACCGAGAAAGACAACCTTCTTGTCCTTAGGGAACTCCTCCTCGATTGGGCGGGCCGGGATCTCCGCAAACCGGCGGTCCTTGTTCACCACGTCCGGAACCACAAGCTGCAACGGGAAGAGCTGGGTGTTTTCGCCAAACGTCTTGACATAGGCGCCCTGTCTGTTACGAACCAATCCAGTGACTGGGACAACAGTAAAGATGTACTCGACGTTGCCCAAGCGCACACCCTTGGTCACGTGGTAGCTGCGCTCCATGGCGCCGAAGCTGGTAGAAAACTCGCGAAGCTGCTCGTTGTCGAGTGGCTTCTTGGCAAGACGGC
Organism: Saccharomycopsis fodiens; assembly: GCA_002564235.1. Classification (NCBI taxonomy): domain Eukaryota; kingdom Fungi; phylum Ascomycota; class Saccharomycetes; order Ascoideales; family Saccharomycopsidaceae; genus Saccharomycopsis; species Saccharomycopsis fodiens. The sequence continues at coordinate 983,348 of JNFV01000003.1, forward strand.
CGTTTCTGTCCAACGAATAAGCCAAGGTTCCATCAGTGATCAGCAAAACCTTGCTCTCCTTGAGGAATGGCCAGGAGGTGTACACGATCTTCCCGAGAAACTGCTGGCAAACATCCTCAGCAGGCACTGGCGACGCCAACTCCTTGTGCGAGTCACTCACATTGAGAATCATCGACTCGGAACGCGACGGCTGGTTGAAAATCACAAGGGAATCGAGCAAAAGCTGGTTGGAGAACTCGAGCGTCTTCAAACTAGGGAAGCCGGCAAGTGAGTCGACCCCGGTCTTGGCGCCCTGGCACAAGACGTTGAACGGCTTCGAGTTGAGATCAGCAGAGTAGTCACCCTCCACGTGGCCGGGCAAGGTGAACTCCAACTCCACACAATGGTCCTCAGTGAAATCGGCAAACGAGTTTGGCAACGAGGACTTGTAGAAAGCGCGCTGCTGCGGATTGTACTTGAAGATCAAGTCCTGTCCAAACGAGTTTCTGTGCTTCTCCTCTGGCGACAACTTCTCGTCGTAGGGCTTCATCGCCTCGATCAACCGTTTTTCGTCAACAAACGCCAACTTCAACACATACTCCCAGCTCGCGGTCTTGTCGTTCTTGTCGACCTCGACCTCGTCGGGGTAGAAGTCGTGGATCGGCGAGTTCGGGTCCAACATGAGCGGGCGGTAGACCGGAGGCATGAGGCGCGAGGAACGGGCAGGTAAGACGCCCATCAACTGCTGCAACGGGAGGAACGGCTTGTCCTTAGGGAATTCGATCTTGAAGTCCTCGGTGATTCCTCTGGAGATGTCGGAGATTCTTGGAGGAAAGTGGTACTGGTAGTACCAGCCCCAGGACGGACAGCCCTTGTAGTAGTAGTAGAGCACCCACTGCAAACCTTCAAGGTAGTTGTGGGCCAACTTGCCAAACTGCTCGGTGTCGTTGAGGGTGAAGCCAAACTTTTTCTGGTAGTAGTCGTTCTTCCACTTGATGAAGCGCGAGTCTTCAAGATAACTCTGGAGGTTCAGCTCGGCGTCGTCCTCTGCGGCCTCGACATACTCCCGGAGCTCCTCGGCGCTCACGTGACCAAAGGCCGCGGCGTACTTCTCGATGCTCTGGTGGTACGAGTCGAATCTGGCGCTCTGCTCGTCGTCGCTCTCGCTCGGGTCCAACCCGGCGACGTCGAGCTTCAAGCTGATGGCACCGGTGTCGTTGTCCTGAACGACGATCAAGTCGAAGTCGTAGCCGAGTTGCTTGAGGAACTGGAACTGCAAGGAGCGGTTGTCGCTGACAAAACGCAGGGAGATCTCGAGCTCTGGGATCTCGTCCTCCTCCATCGAAGAAAAGTCAAGCCGCGGACCGCCAGTGGAGTAGACGTTCAACAACCACGGCTCGACAAAGGCAAAGATTCTAGCAAACGAGCCGTCATCAAGCTCCTTGAACTGGGCGATTTTGGCAGCAGAGACGTCGTAACTGTCCCCCTCATCGCCGTCTCCAAGACGGTCAAACGCATTCTTGGGGCCGTCCTTCGAGAGCTTCGAGAGCTTGTGCTGCGTCTCCTTCTCGGAACTGCGGCTCTGCTCCGCCGCGCGCTTCTTCTTCAACTGCGCGAGTTTTTTCTTGTTCTCGCTGCTCAACGTCATGCCGTCGAGCTTTTTGTTGAAGTAGGAGACGTCGAGGTTTCCGCCGTCGAAGTTTTCGTACTCGAAATGAGAAAGGTAGTCAAGCCAGACTTTGAGACGGTCGAAATTGATCTTTCCCGAGTCATTGATGTAGCCATCAGAATTGAGCAAGAACTTCTTAAACGTCTTCAAAAGAAGCGGAAAGGCTCCCTTGTTAATATGAAGGTCCGGAAGGTTCGGAAGGAAGTCGTTGCCGATGACAAACATGATCAAAATGAAATCATCGAGCAACCGCTCAAAGTTGTAGTTGAATCTCAAGTGGTTCTGCAAATCGGCAAATTCGAGCTCCAAGTACTCCCGCACAAGCGACAAGTGGAGGAGGTAGAAGTTCTCCTGCTGGAGGGTTTTGATGGTGGAACCGCCCTTGTCCAGGCTTCTCACCGGCCCGAATTTGACCTCCTCACGAAGTAACGCAAAGTGCGGGTCGTGGGTCACGAGCCCCAACATGATCAAATCGGCGTCGAGGCCATAGATACAGTGACGCAAGTTGGCGTCGTAGTCCGGCTGCTGCTTCATCGTCCGGATATACGTCATGATCTTATGCTCTCCCTCACCTGGCACCTCGTGGCCAGAAAACACGACGTTCACGTTCTGCCAGTTCTTGTCGGTGCTGACCTTCTTGTGGATGAAGAACTTGAGGTGCCGGGTGAGCGTCGCCATGAACTCGGTGCCCGGAGTGATCGAGTTGCTGTCGAACATTCTCAGCGGGTCCTTCGACTCGCCCTCAATGCCATTGAGGTCCTCGTGCTCCTGCTGCTCCTTCTGGAGTTTCTCGGCCTCGAGGGCCGTGCGGAATCTCCGCGACCGCTGCTGGTTCATCTTGGCACGTGGCGCGACACCATCAATGGCCATGTAGAACGTCTTTTGCGGCTTGATGATGTTGAAAAGGTGGTCGATGTAGGCGAAAATCGCGCCGTACATCTTGTCGTCCGAGATCAAATCAGTGAGGTCGTCGTAATTCTGCCCATTCGAATGGGTGCAGTTGTGGAGAATCGAGTTCATGTCGAGGTAGAGGTTGTCGAATTCCGGCACGCCGTCCTCGTCGACCAACTTCAGAATCAACGGCCATCTCTCCGAGATGAACCGGAACAACTTTGGAATACCCATGACTTTGGTGGGTGTTTTTGGTTGATTGTTGTTGGTTGTTTGGTGTGGGCGTTGCTTCGTCGAGTGAAAACGTAGTGGGCACTGGCGCGTTACCCGGAAATGGCAGAGCCCCGCAAGTGGTGTGGCACAATCCAGGCCGTAATGGGAGGCCATAGTGTTTAATTATTGATCCAGGCCGTAATGGGAGACCGATTCATGTCGGAAAATGTAGCGTTTTGATGCCATCGGGCTCAGAAATACGCAGAAAATGCGTTTTGGAAATTTGCAGCCTGGCAATTTTTAGAAGTCGTGGGTGCTGCGGGTAGAGGTGATGGGTCGGAGCCGCCGGAGAACAAGCGCGAGCCGCCGGGGCAAAAGCAAAAGCCGCCTGGGAAAAAGCAGGCGCCGCCTGGGAAAAAGGCAAAAACCGCCTGGGCAACAGTATCGCGATACTGCTCAACGAGGTTTCAAACACCATTTCTCAACAATCAAGGCTCGTCAGTTGCCGTGCCAGTAGCAAAAAACAAGTTTAGACAGTAAATTACAGCCAGGATCACCACTGTATTGACTGTCCAGTTTTCGCTGTGTTTACGATGCCCTGTGCCTGCCAAGTGAATAGGGGAAGTTATCTCCACAGTTCCAGCTGCGCGTAGCAGCTATTACGAGAACAATCTACCGCATCCTGGAGTCTTCGACTATCTAATGCTGATGGCTCCCGACAAAGAGCCTACAAAGCGCCTTCATTGATTAAGGGCTGCCAATTGGCAAGGGTCATCGACTATGCTGTCAACGCATGCCACCACTGTACTGTTGCGCCATGTCTACTCTCATGTACATCTCATGTGCACACTGTGTGAGTGGAATATGCCAAGCGTGGACATGAGGCAAGGCATTGGTACATGAAGCAAGGCCAGGGAAGCTCGAGGCTGCTATTGTAATTTTTGTCTTTGACAAGAACAATCTGCGGCATCCGCCAGTCTTCGACAATAACAATCTTCGGCGTCCGCCAGTCTTCGACTGTCGAATGCGGTCCAGCCCGTTTGGGAAGCGGGGAGCACTGGGCGGGGCGCGACAACCTCCGGGCGGCAGGCGTCGACGGCGTGGGCAGTCGGGTCTTTTGCCCAAACCAGCAGAAACGAGAGAAAACACAGCGCGCTCTATAGCCCCATTTCTTGGCGGGGGAAAAGTATACCTCTATGTTTTCACTTCTCTGCTTTCTGTGAGAGCCGATTCCTTGTTTCAGACAGGTTCAAATATTTCAGATCCATCTGATCAAGCTGCCTTGTCGCATGCCCTCTTCTTTCGAGTGTTAATTATGGTTCACAATCCGCACCGAAGCTTAAAACAGTGTTGTCACCGCGCAGTGTGCATGCAGAGTGCATGATTTTGCTGCAAACCGACAGAAAGCGGCCAATTGGAGGGGCCACTGGTTGGGGCTATATAACACTAGGTGTGTCCGATATAACACGAGGTGTGTCCGTTTTACACTAGGTGTGTCACTAGGTGTATCCGATAAAGCAATAGGCGTATCCGATATTACCCTAGGCACATCTCTCAAGACAAATTGACGCTGCAATGAGAAGCTTCTACTTGATAGCTTGGAGTGTGCTCTTGAGTTGCTGCCTTGGTGCTCCCACGAAGAGCTCGCTGAGCAGCACCGCCACAGCTACCAAACCCTCGGAAGACCCGTTCTACACCGCGGACGACGACCTTGACAACTACGAGTTGGGCGATGTCATCAAGTCCAGAGACATGACGGACGCGTACAGTGTGCTTGCCTTGACGAGCTACATCGACTCCATCCACCAGTATCTTGTGCGGTCCGAGGACAGCAACGGTGATGCGAACGCCATAGTGACTACGTTGTTTGTTCCAAAGAACGCAACCAAGGACCGCTTGGTCTCCTACCAGGTTGCTGAAGACTCGGCATACATCAACGATTCTCCCTCTTACCAGTTCCAGTTGAAGAGCGACTCCATGGAGCAGCTCTTGGCGCAGGCTCCCTTGGCGGACGGCTACTACGTGGTTGTGCCCGACCACCAAGGGCCAAAGTCCACTTTTGTTGTCGGGAAGCAGGCCGGCTACGCCACACTCAATCTGATCAGGGCGGTGCTCAACTCAACAGAGAAAACTGGCATATCAAAAGACGCCAAGGTAGCTGTTTGGGGCTACTCTGGGGGCCTGATTCCAACGGGCTGGGCTGCTGCTTTGCAGCCAGACTATGCCCCCGAGATCAATCTTTTGGCCTGCGCTCTTGGCGGCGTTGTGAGCAACGTGACACACACCGCGGAGTACAATCTTGGAAAAATCGGCGCGGGGCTCATCTTTGCCGGGATCAACGGCTTGGCCAACGAGTATCCCGAGGTTGAGAAGTATTTGAAGGACAATGTCGAGGAGGCTAAGTGGGAGCAGTTCAGACTGCCTACCAACACCACTCTCACTGCCGTTTTGATTGCGAATGCTTACAAGAACTTGTCGTACTACACCCCTGTTGGAAACGGGGCGTTTTACGACCCTACTATGGAAAAGTATATCACAAAACAAAACTTGGTGGCCTTTCCTGAGCTCGTGCCAAAGGCCAATGTTTACATTTACAACACTGCCTCTGACGAAACCATCCCTCCGGAGGACGCCGATGTGTGGTACAAGAATATGTGTGACAACGGCGGGAAGGTGACTTACAGACAGGGCATCTTGGGCAGCCACCTCTCGCAGGCGACCATTGGAGCCGGCGGGGCGTACACTTTTATTCAGCAGAGCCTCAATGGGACAAACATTGAGAAGTGCACTAAAACAACGATCTTGTCCAACATGTTCGCCCCGGGCTCCCTAGGCGGGACGACGCTGATCATTGCCGATGGGATGTTTGCCAAGTTGCACAAAAGATCGTACGATCCGTTTGAGCGATTCTAACCCCGGGCAGCATGGCCGAGGCAGCAGCAGAGTGTTGTGTTGCCATCGTTTACGTTTGTCTGCCACTAGAGCACTGCCAAAAATGGTTGCACACCGCAGCACACTGGCCACGCCAGTGCACTGCTAGTCTATGACCCACGATACAGTTATGATTTGACTTCTCTACAGTTATGATTTGACTTCTCTTTTTTGTTTTGTTGTTTGTGAATTTAGCTGGAAACAGCGGAGAAACTTTTTTCCAGCAGTTGTAGTATGCTTGTCAGCAGTGCCGAGTGACAATTGCTAGCAGTGCACTGGCGTAGCCAGTGTGCTGCGGTGAGAAGTTGCGGTGTGCAACCATTTTTGCGGAGTGATAGTGACATGGTACCACATAAATCCGTGACGTTCACATTGATTCGCTGAGGGCAATCCTCAACATTTCAAAGCACTCCTCAACATTTGAAGCACTCTCATTTTGGAGTTTGAGATTGCGCGGGACTCTCATTGTAGGGTTCTCCAGTACACACGCATCACGGACTTCACCAAAAGTAAAGTTGACCTTTGTAATTAGACCTTCCGGGAAGTCCGAGATGCTAAAAATAGTAAGTTTAGCATTTTTTGTACAAACAATTTACGAGAGACTGACGAGTGCAGCCGATGCAGATCCTGGAGTGCAGGCCAGCAGCGACAAGCAACAAGGTGGTGGCAACAACAGCACACCTGTAGCATTGTGGCTTCGTCAGTACTGCTACGGCTGTCAATGCAAGACGTTTATTAGATCAGCAGTGTATAATACAATGCAACTGTATAGCGCGTAAAATCAGATGGTCATGCTATAGTACATCTCGTCGTTTCGTAATTTGGTTGAGTGGTAGAAAAATAGACTGCCTCGCTTCGCCCGACAGGCTACTTCTTGTACTTCTCTTGGAACTGCTTGTAGATATCGTAGTTGAAACTCCCGAAGTTCGGATTGATGTCCTTCAAAAGGTCCAATGTCTGCAACGTCTTGGTCCAGTACTCATTGTTCGCGGTGTTCTCTCTCTGAGCTCCCAAGCTGTTGAAACTCAGATTGATGGTGTCACTGCTCAAGCCCTTGAGCAGGTCGTTGCTCACGCTTTTCTTGGAGATGAGTCCGATGGCCGCGTTGCTCGCCCCGTCGAAAGGAATCATCTTCTGCAAGAGCTCGTACGATGCCAAGGTGAAACCGAACTGCGGCGACGAGCGGAAGATTCTGGCCGGCCCGCCCTTGAAAAACGCAGTGAAGCCTTCCTCCTTGAAGATGACACGTGCCGCGTCGGCAATGCCCTTGTAGCTGACCTCGCCCTTCTTCACCTCCAACTGGAGACGCGTCTTGATCACATCACACGGGGTCGTGAGGTACGCGGCAGGCATACCGGCAGCGGCACCGGCAGTCAACAACTGCCAGGTGTGGATGTTGTCCTTTGCAGGGTGAGCAGAACCGAGGTTGTTCTTGTCAATGAAGTACTGCTTGAGGTGAGCGTAGGATGGGAAGTAGATCGACGAGAAGGGCACGTCTCTCAAGAGACAAGCACCAACTCCCTTGTACAACCCCCTGAGACCGAGCTCGTTGACGATCTGCATCGCCGTCTTCTTCACAATGACCTCACCGGTGGAGCTCAACTTGCCAATAAGTTGGCCCTGGATCTGGAGACGGATCTTCACAATCTCCAACGGATTGGTGAACACGACCTGAGCACCTCCGGCGCACGAGCCGGCAAGGATCTCATACTTGAGTGGGATCTCGCCCAGCTTCTTGTCCTTGGCCATGCCGCGGATCAAATCGTTCACCGTCAACTTGATGGCTTTCTCCGGCGCGATTCCGACAAGCTGTGGGACAAGCCCGGAGTAGAGCTTGAGTGGCCCCTCTCTCGAGATGATCTTGGCAAAACAATCAAACGAGTTCTTGTACTGCTTTGGCGCACCATCTGCGGCATTGCGCTGCGCCTGGATCCGCGTCTTGACAAGATCGATCGGGTACACCATGGTGGCACCAATGGCGCCCGAGATTGCACCAAGACCGAAATGGTAGGCGCTCTCGAGCACAGAGTACAACCCGTTGTGCTCTGGGGCGACAGGAGTTGGGATTCTCACCGGCGCAGTGTACGCCACAGGGGCGTAGTTGTCAATCAAAATCCCAGAGGCGCCATTGTTGGTGTAGTTACCCAACACGTTCGACTCGTAATCGGTGAACACATTACTTTGATTGTTCTTGACAAGGTAGTCGTCGAGCGACGTGTAGCTGTCCTTGCTCTTGTAGTAGCCGGTCAACAACTGGTCGATAAGGTAATGCTTGTTAAGCAAGTTGGTAAGGTGCTTAACACCAGCCTTGGAGAAGTTGTCGGTGTTGTCCAACAAATAGTCAAGGAACTGGGGCTTGACGCGGTGGGAGTACAAGTTCTTGAGGAGTTTTTCAACCTTGGCCCGATCGAGCAGGTTGTTGCTCTGAAGGAAGTTGGCAACCTTCTCGGAGTTCAACTCGTTCACCACCAAGTTGTTGAGATCGTGGTAGTTGATCAGCTTCGACCCCAGTAACTGCTGGTTGATGAGATGCTTGAGCCGCAGCCAGTTGATCTCCTCGTCGTTCTGGGTGAAGGCGTCGAGGTTCTGTAACGTCTCGGTGAATTGTTTCACAAGAATCTTCTCGGAGCCGTCATCAACTGGGGGAGTCTTAGAGACCCACTTCTCATAATAGCTGGAGTCCTCTTGCTTAAATTTCGTAAAAAACTTCCAGATAAGCTTGAACTGCGAGTTGTTCTCGTTGAAAAGTTTCGCAAACTTGATCCAGTCGGCTTTCGTGACGTATCCCTTGAAATTCTCGTCGGCAATCAAGAAGAAAATCCCAAAGTTGCTGGCTGCGGCAGACTTGGGGCGGCCCGTGAGGTGGCCAAAGAGGTCCACAAAGTCGCTGTACGACAAACGCGACAGGTTGTTAGAGTAGGTGTTGAACACCGTTTCCAAATCGGGACTAGACATAGCGAGTGGTTGATACTTGTTGGACGTGTGATGTTTGTGAGACTGTGTTTCTTCAGACTAAGTCCATTCTATGAAAACGAATAATGTTGGAAAACGTCGCTGGCAAAAACAAACGGCAGTTCCTGGGATTCTGACAGCTGCAAGCGGAAGCTTTTAAGTAACGGGGAAAAATTTTAAGGTTTGGGAGGTGCAGAAAAAAAAGTAATGTGTGGGGTAGTGCAACCGTGTCTGCCCGACGCAGCGGTGTCGAGTGGCGCCCGACGCCCGTTTCCTTCGTGGCGGGTGCTGTTTCGGGGCCCCGATCGGCTAGCGCCCGCGGGCGCACGCACCGAGCGGCGCGAAAAAGGCGACCCAAGGGTCCGGCGAGGGCGGCCAAGCGCAGCCCTCGCGCCGCGGGGGTACGCCGTTTTCACATGAGGGAAAGCAGGCCACGGGTTGCGTCAGAGGCAAGGCGTGGCGCCACGAATCGCATGCCTTGCCGATTTTACTTTTTCGGACTTAGTCATGGCACACAGTCATTGGGTGGGCCATAGTCACGTCCAACGTGAGACGTCGCACATTCGCATGGTAACACATGTCTTACTTCGTGTCCGCTACGTTGTCCCCACAGTGTCGCTACAATTTCCATGTACAAGCTGCTGTCTATTAATACACGTGGCGAGTAGGGGCGCACGCTGTGCTGTGCCGCGCAAACACCCATTTAACTAACCACCATTATGGTCCTTTGTATTTATGGACCCCTTTTCGTTGGCACTCCCTGGAAGCGCCGGCTATTGTTATATATGTCGTGGTGTGGAGTACGTCAGAAAAGACCCAGCTGCATAAGCATAAGCTATGCAGAGCAAGAGAGAAGCAGTGAACTTCGTGACTATAGTTTTGCTGCCATCGCCATTGAAATGCTTGTCATTCATGGGGTCAAGCCAGTGTTTGCTCCAAACTCCATGTCTGACAATCCAAGCTCTTTCCTAGCTAGTAATTGGGCTCCGGCTGTGACTATGCGATTGCTGTCTGTCACTCATCGGAGACACAATGGGACTCGCGGACTCTCTATTCAGCGGCGTGCCCGAAAGCTCGCGAATCTCCACCCCTATGGCCTCCCGCTTCTTCTTCTTTTTCGTCTCCTCAAATGGCTGGAAGTGGAAGTACTGGTGCTCCTTGGACTCCAACTTGGCGAGCGCGAGCCCCAGATCCTTGGTGTCCAGGTCCTTGTACTTCCTCACGGGCGACGTGTTGTGTATGCTGAATATGAACGATTCGTTGTCTGATAGCACACTATCGCTGCTCTTTGTCGGTCTCTTCAATTTGCGCTTTTTCGTAAACTCCAAAAGCTCGTACTGGCTGGTGTCGAAACTGTCCTCTTCTTCCACAAGCGCTGGGTTCTGCTTGCGCTTTAACGTGATCACCTGATTCTCAATGACCTTGGTCTTGCTATTCACTGTGCTCGTGACGGTGACATCACTGACCAGCACCAGGGAGTCGCACTTGACATTGTTGAGCGGCTTGATAAAGTTCATGTGTCGCTGCGAACCCAATCTCAGCATTGAAAAAAATATATATGCCCGCACCCCGCGGCACCCCCCAAAAACGACGCGCTTGCTCTGCGCCATTGCTCGCGCCTGGCCGCTTGCTCCGCGCCACGGGCGGCCCCAGGCCGCGACCTCTCTGCATGCCGCCTGAACACAGCCGGCGATCGCCAGCCGAGTCTCTCCGAGAACCCACATTGCCGCCCACATAATCGGCCCACATGACATCGCGATTGCGCATGTATAGTGTGATTGAGCAGCGGTTCAGTATTGAGCAGCGTGACTCACAAGAAAAGTAAAGTGTCCCACCAATGGCAAGCCCTGGGCCCCATCGAAGACCAACTCCGAAAGCCGCAAATAGATTCGCAAAAGCAACGCCTAATTTCCAAGCAGTGTCTTTTGAAAAAGCAACGCGCTGGGCGGCGTTTCAGAATCCCCGTCCCCGACCCAGAATAGCGGACCACGCTGGCCCATCAGAGTAAACACTTTAAAGCATCGCTGCGAGTTTCCTAATCCACCAACTCCCTTGATAAGCAAGCAGCTCTTTCTTTAGCCTCTTCGTTTTTGACTCCGGATCTCCACTGCCGGCGATTTCTCCCGGCGCCAACCTTGCTCCTGAACAATTAAGATTTTGATCCTGCGCGATCGGATTATCCGGGATTGGCATGTGAGAGCAGCATGGCGCGTGAAAGGTGCAAGTGAAGCAGTGATCCATCGGAAGTGCAGGGATTGTGAGCCGCAAAGGAAGAGTGATTGAGAGGGGGAGTGGTTAATCTCGAGCAATATTGGGTAAATCGCGCAGATCAAAAGTGACAACGCACCGAGGTACGCGTAGACAGCACGCTGCAAAAATAGAACTTTTTCAGGCGTGCGTCTGAAAGAGTGCTGTTTTCTGCCAACTGCTGATTTTGTGAGAGTCTACGATGATGAATCAACGTCTGAGCACGACAATAGGACTGTATTTTTTGAGTGCGAGTTATTATAAGCACATCTGTGCGATACTCTCCCGCCATATATGCTACTCCCGAGCGACTTGCGTGCGTCTTGTCATGCGTCAACGTATGGGAGCAGGACAAGAATGAAAGTCATTAGATTGCAAAATAAAGAGTTGGCACTTGTCAATGGATTTTAGAGAAAATAGTGGGAAACGCATGCTCTTCTGATAAGAGAATTGGCAATGCTTAATCAGAAGTTCGAGGCTCTTCAGAGGGCCTGCGCCAGATGAGTCAAAATTGCAGACCAGGCGCTTGTGGTAACAGAGTTTGTAGGAAAGTCGACCTTCTATAGATATGGCTAGAGCTGTGTCTCCCATCAGCAATATAATTCATTGATTGAGCACCAAATACTGGTTCTTTACAAAATCTAGTTATCGTCGCCTGAATCAATGAAACAGCTCGTTGTTCTCGTACAGGTCAAAGTGACGCATCGATCTTGAACAGATCCTTAGCTATGACGGGCCCGACAGTTCAAGATAGCAAGTCCATTGCTTGCTTGTCCATTACCTCCAGAACTTGTTTCCGCGGAATCACATTAGCGGTGCGGCCGCGGCGGTTCACGGCAACCGTCGGTCGGCGATGTCAATTCAAGATGTCACGTGAGAGGCAGATTTCAACACACCTACACATTATAGAAATCCAGGCACAGTGCTCACCACAAGAGGAGTCATGAAAAGTTGAGGTTATAAAAAAGTGAGCTCCATGAGAAAGCATTGGCTGGTGTCGACCTTTGGGTCGGCGGGTAGCTGCCTAGAGATCTAGGGCGCTGCATGTTACCTCTCCATGTGTCCAAGAGCTATCGTGTTGTAATGCCACCAACGAAACAAGACAAAACAATTAAGTACCAGGCTTACGGTGGCAAACAGAGGCCACCGGACAAGATATCTAATATGACACAGCCCAATATGGCACAGCCCAATATGACAGTACAATGTTGCTCCACATTACACTGCTCTCTCTGCCGCTGAGCCGCTACGAACCACCTCAAAGCTGAGCAGGGAGAGCTTCCTAGACGGTTGATTCTAAATAGTAATAATGCAAAGAACTGCCGCAGCACAGCTAGTATACTAAGCAAGAACTGGGAGCAAGTATACTCACAAAGAACTGTCGCAGCACATTGGCTTCGCCAATGCACTGCTCTTCCACAAGACCAGCTTAGGCCACTGCCTTGGTTTTTTCAACAGTAGCACACCCGACGCAGCTTCACTGTGTTGCTCAATAGAACTCTTTCAATGCCTACTGAAGTTTTCAAAGCAGTTCAATGCCTTACTAAGATGTTGAGAGCAGACAGCATCGCATCGCTTCGTCGTGGCGAAATCAATGTTCTTGCCGGCGGCGCGCCAAAGGAGGCAAGCCCGGTTACCCGACCCAAGAGTGGTGCGGAAAAAACACCACTCTGCCATTTATCACGTGACCACAACTTTCTCCGGGTCACCCCGCTGGTCTCCACCCTGTGGCAAATCGCGAGCGCTGCACGGTACCATTAAACCAGCATTAACCGTTCTTAGTTAACAGCGTACCGCTCACCACAACCCCCTCACTAGCGCCTTACTAAAACAAACATGGCGACGGCGGCTCCCCACTACGGCGGAATCAAGCCGTTTTTCGTCCAGAAAATTCAGGACACCCAGTTGCTGATCGAGCACAAGACACACAACTTGCGGCGTCTCGAGGCCGAGCGCAACATCTTAAACACCAACGTCCGGTCTCTCAAGGACGAGCTCAAGCTCTTGCAGGAGCCCAGCTCGTACGTCGGCGAGGTGGTCAAGGTGATGTCGTTGAACCAGGTGTTGGTCAAAATCCACCCCGAGGGGAAGTATGTCGTGGGCATTGCGCCCGACATCGACATCAAGACAATCAAGCCGTCGTTGCGGGTGTGCCTCAAGTCGGACTCGTACACGTTGCACCAGGTGTTGCCCAACAAGGTGGACCCGCTTGTGTCGTTGATGATGGTGGAGAAGGTGCCGGACTCGACGTACGACATGATTGGCGGCTTGGACAAGCAGATCAAGGAGATCAAGGAGGTCATCGAGCTCCCGGTCAAGCACCCCGAGTTGTTCGAGTCGCTCGGCATTCAGCAGCCCAAGGGCGTGATTCTCTACGGCCCGCCAGGTACTGGCAAGACGCTATTGGCACGTGCGGTGGCGCACCACACCGAGTGCAAGTTCATCCGGGTCTCGGGCTCGGAGCTTGTCCAGAAGTACATCGGCGAGGGCTCGCGGATGGTGCGGGAGCTCTTCATCATGGCACGTGAGCACGCGCCGTCGATCATCTTCATGGACGAGATCGACTCGATTGGGTCGTCGCGGGTCGAGGGCAGCGGCGGCGGGTCGGGCGACAGCGAGGTGCAGCGGACGATGTTGGAGCTCTTGAACCAGTTGGACGGGTTTGAGAGCAGCAAGAACATCAAGATCATCATGGCGACGAACCGCTTGGATATTCTTGACCCGGCGCTCTTGAGACCGGGCCGCATTGACCGCAAGATCGAGTTCCCGCCGCCAACCGTCACCGCGCGAACCGACATTCTCAAGATCCACTCCCGCTCGATGAACTTGACCAGAGGGATTAACTTGCGGAAGATTGCCGAGAAGATGAACGGCTGCTCGGGCGCCGACGCCAAGGGTGTGTGCACCGAGGCCGGGATGTACGCGTTGCGAGAGAGACGGATCCACGTGACCCAGGAGGACTTTGAGTTGGCGGTGGCCAAGGTGATGGCGCGGCACGACGAGAACACCGCGGTTTCGTTGGCGAAGCTATTTAAGTGAACTCCAAGCACTATAGCATACGCGGAGCGTGTGCGGTGTGGTCTAAGCGCCAAGCACTGTAGCATACGCGGAGCGTGTGCGGTTTGGTCCGAGTCCTACGCTTTACGCACGTGCAAAGTTTCTTGGTGTTTCTCGAGGCACACTCACCATTGCTATTTGCCAAGTGCAGCTCGCTGCTGCCACTTAAAATTATTGCCGGCTATAGAGTATAGTCAATACAGGAAGTGGGAATCGTTAGTAGGACGTAGGAGGGTGATAGTAGACATGAGCAGACATGTGCAGACATTGATAGGCAGTCTTCTCTTTTAACTACATTGAGAAAAGAGACAGACCACTACAACGGATCAGAAACCAATGCCAACTCCACTGAAGTGGGGCACCATGCTCGGCACCATGCTCGGAAATTGATCGCAGCCGAATTTCCAACTCTCTTAAACACGCGCTGTCAACAAACAGCTCACTGATTACAGCCATTTCTCAGCAACGCAATATGTAAAGGGGCAGGCCAAAAAGTTGGGCATGAAACGTAGTATGCTGTAAGACTCCGCAGTGATGCCAACTCTTACAGCATTGCTATTATGCGTATGGCTATCTTTATTACTGCTTTCTTATGTTTACCATTGAATACACCCCTTGCCAAAGCCATATAATGGCTATACCCAGGTAGTCTCTATATGTTACCCGGCAATGTCATACCTGGCTGCACCTGCAGGATGCGATGACAACTCACAACGCACAACAGCATATCTCCAAGCTCCCTCCAAGAGCTCTATCGAACCGCAGTCTTTTATTTTACATGCGTTTTTTCAGAAGGAGCCGGCCGGAGCCAGAATCCGATACGGTCCCGCCGGAAATTCTTCGCGCGGCCCAGGAACTTGCCGACCTAGAACCGCCGCCGACGACGAGCATTCTCGCGGAGGTCGTTGATCTCATTGGGTTTGTCATCATCCCAATAGTGATCCTCAGAATATTGAAGAACTTGATCAATTATGTCACGTTCTCGAGCGATTATCTCCTTGATATCAACGATTATATAAGCGTGCCGAAGGACAAGCTCGGGGAGATGCCTCCGGGGACGCTACTAGCCAAGTTTTCCGCGCTGCTACTCCTGAATTATCCGGGCCTTCAAGCTTATCCAAACGGCCTCAAAGCTCTTTCAGTGGCCTGCTATATTGCCTACTCGTTGTGCAGCAGCGGGTACCTTGTGGTGAGCTTCGGGTTCTATGTGATCTGCATGATCCCGTTGACCACTAGGAAATGGTATCACATCAATCGGTTTGTTTACAAGATTTTGCAGAACAGCAATGGCGTTTTTTAGTTTCTCTTGCCTGGCGAGCGACGTGAGGCCAGAGAACATGCTTTCATTCGGAAACTCTTCTTGCCGCTTTTGTTTCAATTTTGAAGCTCTTCTCGCCGCTTTGATTGCCGCCAATGCACTGCCAATTGCCTCGCTTCTCGCGCCAGGCAAGAGAATACCAGAGAATTTTGGAAGCTCTTGCCGCGCCAAAGCACTGTGAATTGTATTCGTCAACTGCTCGCTTCGCTCGCAGTTGAAGCGCGGACCTCACTACTACTTGCCTGTGCTAATGCTCACAACGGTATGCGATACACTTTTTTACCAGCAGGAACCTTTTGAATTGCGCCTCAATAGCTTATTTTTGGCTTTACAGTTATGCCATGCCACTGGAGGACTGGTCCCGTATGGTTGACCCTTCCGGTCACGCCCCTCTCACTGTGTCTTATTCACACTTACATATGTTGCTTGATAGAAATTAATGATAATGAATAATAGTAGTGGGAGCACCGGCGAGCGCCAGCGAGACGGTGCGATGGCTGTGAACTCGGAGGCGAAGCCACGCAGCACGCAGCCAAACAGTCTTAGCACGAAGCGAAAGGCGATGGCTGTAAACAAGGAGGGTGAGCTCAAGACTAAGATTGGAAACTGTGTTGTCGCAAAAGACTGTGTGTCTCACCTAGACATAGCTAGTGCATTTGAGTAACAACCGATTGTGTAGGTTAATTTCTGCAACTCAATAATATTAGACAAAGCCACGACGCTCGCATGAAAACATGTTCTCTGGTATTCTCGCTCGCCATTCTCTTGCACTGCCTCGCTTCGCTCGCCATTCTCTTGCACTGCCTCGCTTCGCTCGCCATTCTCTTGCACTGCCTCGCTTCGCTCCCCAGTGCACTACATAGTGTGCTTCAAAAATGGCATAAAAAAAGTGGGAGAGGACTCACCACAAATATTTAACACACTCCGGCTAAAAGATAAACTTGTAGTTGACATCAATAGGATGCGACGCGCACAACTGCGGCTTCTGCGAGTACTTGCCCGACAACACGTCTCTGGTGTTCTGCAACAACGACAAGTAGCTCTGCTGCTTGCCTGAGTTCATCACCTTAATGAACGCATACGACATCGCGCCTGTCGCCGCGCCGCCCTCGCTGGCATCGGCACTCGTCTGGTCGTCCTTGCACCCAGACAACATCAACACGTCCGCAGGACTGGTCTTGGTCTGCTTGGTCTTCTGCAACGCCGAGTTGTTCAGGCCCTGCATGAAGGTGCCGACCGCGCCAAACGCCTTGGTCATGGCGCTCATCGTGTCGCCCGTCATGTACGACGTGACTGCCAGAAGCAAGCCCTCGCCGGCTTCGGCCGCCACGTTCGGCTCCTTCTCCACACCCTTGGTCGAGTAGGTGTACGGCAAGTCCAACGCCGAGCCCGAGTGGCAGCAGTCGAGCAACGCCGTGAGGCGGCACCCGGCCGGCAACGTCTTCACAAGAAGGTCGTGCATAACGTCGTCGATGATCTCGCCCGCGGTCTCAAAGTCCATTGGGTAGATGCACTCGTCGTAGCCGTCGTACTCGTCGCCGTCCTTGTCCGCAACCTGCCCGCCGTGGCCGGAGTAGTGGAAAAACAACGAGTCGCCCTCGCGGGCGCCGTTGACCAACCACTTCATGGCGTCGAGGATGTTCTGGCGCTTCGGGAGCGCACGTGCGTTGGTCTGGTCGTCGGTAAGCACCACTATGTCCAGCTTGTTGTAGCCGTGGCGCTGCAAGAACTGCGACACGTTGTTGACGTCGTTGATGCAGCCGCGCAACTGGTTCTTGGTGCCGATGTAGTTGATCCCGATGAGCAACGCCTTGCGCTTGCCGTTACAGCTCGAGTACTTGTAGTTGTAGCCCTGGACGTTGTTGGAGAACTGGTGCGGGCCCGTGGACGGCGCCTGGATGTTGTGCGCCTCGTGGATCTGCACGTCGTGGTCGTTCTCCTCAAACACAGACACGGTGTTGGCCTGCTCCTGGACTTGCTCCTGGGTCCAGCCGGGCGGCGGGCCCTGGGGCCGGTGGAACAGGCCGCCGCCAATCAGGCCGAACTCCGAGTAGTTGTGCGGCCGGGTCGAGTGAGCGACGTTGCCCTGGCTGAACCCTGGCGGCGGGGCCAGGGGGCGATTATAGGTGGAATGGATCTGGGAGGAAGTCTGCGAGGAGTGGGACTGTTGACCATAGCCCTGCTGTTGGCCGTAGCCTTGCTGCTGATACCCTTGGTTAGGCTGCTGATACCCTTGGTTAGGCTGCTGATACCCCTGGTTAGGCTGCTGATACCCCTGGTTAGGCTGCTGATACCCCTGGTTAGGCTGCTGCCCCCCGTAGGTCGGCCGGCTCTGCCCCGGGAACCCGCCGGCACTCTGCCCGCCGTAGGTCGCTCCGCCCTGCCCGGGGTACCCGCTGCCGCGCTCCTGGCGTCTGTTGTCGTCCGGTGGAGGTCCGCTCGGTCTGTGCCACATGTTTTTGGATTAGTAGTGAAGAACTGGTTGTGGAGAACTGGTAGTAAAGAGCCAGTAGTAAAGAGCCGGTAGTAGAGAGCCAGGGTGGAGATGTTTGAAATCCGCCAACTTGTCATGTTTGTCACGTGACGGCCCAAGGCTTAGCAGGGGAAGCGAGGGACCGAGGAAAAGAAGCGGGACTCATAGGAACTGAACGTGCTTTCGATATTAGAGTCTCAGTACAGTTAAGATAGTGGGGAGTTTAACTATAGGTTTGTTTTGATGTTTAGATTGTGCTGTAAGTTTGTGTAGCTCGCTCAAGGCATGTACAGCGACAAGACATCGCAGCAAAGCCACAGAAGACAAACTTACACACTCGCTTCGCTCGCCACTCCGTGTATCGCAAGGCACATCCACTGACCCGCGAACATTAGGAGACTACTACCGGGATCATGTCACGCAGTGTCTCGCTTCCCTCGCCACTGCTTTGAATAAGACATTGCAGCACATTGGCAAAGCCATATAAGACAAACCCACAGCACTAAAACGACACACGCAGTGGCGAGCAAAGTGAAACCCACTGCACTACAACAACACGCAGTGTCTCGCTTCGCTCGCCACTGCTCTGAATAAGACATCGCAGCATGCCATGCACTGCCACACAGCACACTGGGCAGCCAGTGCGCTCCAACACCACTGCGTCCCAATCTGCTTTCTACTACAGTGCTCTAAATTGGTTCCTCGCACGGCCCTCATCTTATTGCCAGTTACCGCTTTTCAATATTTTAGTTCCCGATATATATATATATATCTGCACCACAACGACACGCAACGACACTCCGTGTCTCGCTTCGCTCGCCACTGCTGCGTGCATGCCTTTGCAGAGAGATCCCAGAAAGAGGACTCCCAAAACTTCACGAACGCAGCAGATATTCACCAACTAAAAACCCAACCCTACCAAACATAGCCCACAAATACCATCCGCAATAACCAGAAACCTCCCCCGCTCCCCCTGTGTGCTGCTCAGCTCCCTCATCTCGCCTCCGCGTTACGAGCCCTGCACCGCTCATATTCCAGCACTTTCTGCGAAAAACGATTATATAGCCAAAATTTTCCGGGCTGCTGCAAGCTACAACATCGATGATCAAGCCATTTCTTCGAAGCGGAGTGCGATTCGCAAGGGGCCGCAGGGCTCCGTGCAGGGCCTATTGGGAGAGTCCCTTGGTCCAGCAGCCAAGATTCGTCCGCCACTTCCACAGCACAAACATCAGTGCCAAAGTGAGTGACCCATACAAGACATTAGGCGTCGATAAGAGCGCCTCGGGGTCCCAGATCAAGAAGGCCTACTACAAGCTTGCCAAGCAGTACCACCCGGACGTCAACAAGGAGGAGGGGGCCGACACGAAGTTCCACGACATCCAGGACGCCTACGACATCTTGTCGAACCTGGACAAAAAGGCGCAGTTCGACCAGTACGGCTCCGCGGCGTTCGACGACAGTGGGAACTTCAATCCTGGCGCCGGCAACCCGTTCGGAGGCGGCGGCGGGTTCGGCGGGTTTGGCGGGTTTGGCGGCCAGGCCGGCGGCCAGAGTCCGTTTGGCGACATCAATTTCGAGGACCTTTTTGGGGCGGCCTTTGGAGGCGGCCAGCGGGGCCAGGGCCGGGCCCAGGGAGGCAGAAGCTATGTCACCGAGTACGTCGGAAACAACATCGAGCTTTTGCAGACAATCTCGTTGAAAGACGCGGTGTTTGGCAAGAAGGCCAAGGTGCAGTACTCGGCGTTGGACTCGTGCAACACCTGTACGGGCTCCGGACTCAAGCCGGGCAAGGAGAAGCTGACGTGCGGGGTGTGCCACGGCACGGGGCAGCGGGTGCAGTACATGCAGGGCGGGTTCCAGATGGCGGCGACGTGCAACAAGTGTGGCGGCCTGGGGGTGGTGATCCTGAAGGACGCGGCCTGTGTCACGTGCCACGGCGAAGGGGTGCGCCAGGTGGCGAAGCTGACGGAGATCGACTTGCCGGCGGGGATCTCGGACGGGGTGCGGATCAAGATCCACGGCGAGGGCGATGAGCCGATGGTTACGCGGCTGGCGACGGTCAAGACCCACAAGGGCGACCTCTTGATCCGGGTCAGAGTCAAGCCGGACCCGGATTTTGTGGTGGCCGGCAAGGACTTGGCGTACAAGGCGCGCATTCCGTTTACGACTGCCATTTTGGGAGGCATCATTGAAGTGCCTACCATCGACGGTCAGAAACTCCGCCTCAAGGTGCCGTCGGGAACAAACAACGACAAGGTGATCACTGTGTCCGAGAAGGGAATCCCCAAGAACGGCAACGTGCAGAAGCGCGGGAACATGTTGGTGCAGTTCGAGGTGCAGATCCCGAAGGCCCAGAACGATACCCAGGTGGCGATTCTCGAGGCGTTGGCCGACAGCTATGACGACAAGACGGCGACCCGGACGAACCCGCTCGGCATCAAGTTGGATGCGGAGGTCAAGGAGGAGAAACACGAGCTGACGTTTGAGAAGATCAAGAATTTTCTCGGGAAGAAGAAGTAGCAGTGGCAGCAGTGGCAGCAGTGGCGAGCGTTAGCGAGACGCTGCGTGCTTTACTGATTGCTTTGAGTAGCACTGGCGCGAAGCGGCAGTGCAGAATTCTCAAGAAAGACTCAACAGCACCAAGCGGCAGACTCTTCAAGGAAGACTCATCAGCGAGCAGCAATGCAGAATCTTCAAGAAAGAGCTAATATCATTGGCGTGAAGTCAAATCAGCAGGGCCGCAGTCAAGCACTGGGTGCGTAGCCAATACTTCCCAAACAGGCAGGTACCAGCACATATACCCTTTGCCACGCTGTTTGACGCTGAACTCAGTTCTATGAAACTGTGCTGTCTTGCGTTTGCACAATGCTCTGAGACGATGCTCTGGGACTCTGTATTAGGCCATTGGGAGAGGACTATATTAG
Organism: Saccharomycopsis fodiens; assembly: GCA_002564235.1. Classification (NCBI taxonomy): domain Eukaryota; kingdom Fungi; phylum Ascomycota; class Saccharomycetes; order Ascoideales; family Saccharomycopsidaceae; genus Saccharomycopsis; species Saccharomycopsis fodiens. The sequence goes on from JNFV01000003.1 coordinate 1,004,002, forward strand.
GACATTGGGAGAGGACTGTATCAGGCCATGGGGGGCCGATTGTACATATTTTAGAAGCAGGCATTTGTAAATTTGTATCAATGAATCTGTATGATAGTGTGTAAGCAGTGCACTGGCAAAGTCAGTGTGCTAAAGTAGTTTGGTAAGTGGTTATCTTGGCTCTGCCAATGGTGGAGTTTATGATGGGCACATGACCAAATGCTGACTAAGCAACATCACGCAGGTCTGCCCACTGACCTCTTTCGCGGTTGACACCCCGATTCTTTCATGCGGGCAAGAAACATCTTTCCACCACGCGCCCCCCGATGTTAGGATGTCTTTGCCTTTTTGTGTCACATAGATGCAAACCGCTGCCCACTAAGGCGACCGACGGTGACACAAAACCAAAACACCCGGACATAAGTTTTTGAATCGGTGTTTGGATGTTTGGGCTGTCCACATGACTGTTGCGTATTGACACAGTCTACCGCATTGTTGTGCAGTCACCAGACATAAGCTGCTACTTTCTACTACTATACATGTGAAATGTTTATTGTGGCCACCGACCGAGCGGCGGCCGTGTCGTAAGAACAGCCTCGTGATTTGTGGAAACCAATTCTGATGTTGTCGCGTCATGAGCCCCTTACCACGATGATACGGGGTGGTTGTACTGCTTGATAGCTCTCAATCTGAAAAAGGTGTTTCTGAGACTGAGAATTTCAGTCTCCAAGTGCTGCTCAACCGCTTGCTGACAATTTGATAGGAAAAACTTTCAGTTTTCGGTACAGCTCGCGTGATCACAGAATATTGGTGATCTGAAAGCTGCTAATTTTTGATGGTCTTCCGGTTGTAGTACCGGATGAAGTCCTTGATGCTCATCTTGAACTTGCGGAAGTTCTTCGACGCCAACGCAGTCTCAATCTCGCCAAGAACCTTGACGCGCTCCTGGTCGCTCACCGTGCCCGCCGGCAAATCCTGGATGGCATGAGCAACCCACATCTTGACCACGTCAGCTGCGTTCTGGTCAAGAACAAAAATGTGCTTGACAAGTTTGACGACCAAGTCGTACGCCTCGAACTGGGCATCCACGGGAAACTTGAACACCAACCCTTTGAAACAGATGTTGAAGAGAAGCATTCCCTGGGAGTCGCCCTGCACCGGCCCACCAGTGGGCTGCGCCAAGAACCGAAGCACGAGCTCGCGCACGTGCACTGGGTTCTCCTTGAAGAGCCGCGTCGGTGGGACCTCATTGCCCCACGCGATGAAGTCAATCAAGTAGCGAATGATGTTGATGAGCGGATCATACTTGTCCAAGTTCAAACCCACAATGGCAATCCGGAACCCGTTCTCCACCCACAGGCCCGGAGAAGAAAGCTCTTCGACTAGACGGAAGGGGAAGTAAGTGATCACGTCATCCATCATGCGGAAGAAGTCCTCCACCTTGTCTTCGACGGCAATCAAAGCCTCGCCAACGGCCTTGCGGGCAAGCGCCACCGACTCACGTGACAGCTCGGGCTGGTTCAACACCAAAAGCTGAAGCTCTGCCGAGGGCAACGCCAGCCCGATCCACGCCAAAAAGAGCTCGCCCTGCATTTTGGCGAAGCTGTACACCGCCACCTTGATGTCCTCCGTGACATATTCGTCGTTGAACTCGCGGATGATGATCCCCGTGACCCAGAGGTAGCAGCCGTATTTCGTCTCTTGGTAGCCCGAGTTGACGAGGCGCAAAATCGAGTCCAAGATTGGTAGTAAAAACGTGGTGTAGTTTTCAATTTGATTGCGGATAAACTTGACAAGTCTCTCGGAAACCTTGAAGCTATGCTTGAAGTTTGCAAAGAGCTGCTCCATTAGCGGAAAAAGCTCCATGATCAAGTTGGCAACCTTGCTCTCCGGCTCATCAAGACTGCGTGGCGTGAGAATAGTGAGGAAGATGTTGACGAGCTCAATTTTGTCCGCGATGGCCTTGTAATTCGCCTCGTCATTCTGAGCATTGACTTGCTGTGCGGATTCGTTGAAAGCAGCAAGCTCCTTCATGGTAGGCTCAATAAAGATCTTGGCAGAATGGCAGACCGCCTCCTCAGAGCTTTGCGCCTTGATGATATGAGCAAATCCGTCCGCAATCTCATAGAGCGAGGTGAGCTCGAGGTTGGTGTTTCCAGACATGCTCGTGAAAAACGTGTAGAACTCTTCAAGATGGGGAACAAGCTTGGCAGAGCAGTCTTGGCAAAAATACATGAGCGACTGCGAAGAAGCAGTCAAGAGATCTTTCTCACTGTCAGAAAGACCCTGCTTTTGAGCCACCTGAGTCAAATTCTGGAGAACAAAATCAAGCCCGGGCTTGAGGTACTGGTCGTGGCAGTTAATGTACTCGGTGTACCGACCAAAAACAAGAAGGATGGCGTACTTGATCTTGTCAAATCGTAGAAGTGGACTGTTGGAATCAACAAGTTTTAGGAGCAAATCAAAGGCACTATTAAGGACCACACTGTCGTTGCGCGGATCGATTTCCTTTGCCATCGAGCGCATCGAGAAAAGTGGCGCCTCCACGTCCTGCCAGCGCACTGCGCTTGATTCCAGACTGGCAAGCTCGTGGATCTTCTGGAACGGAATCGCAAGCGACTCGGAAGGTCCCACCAAGTAACAACACTCCTTGAGGACATCACCCATCTCGTAACGGAAATCCTTGAACTTCTCCTCGCTCTCAGCATCGCCCTCAAACAATTCCTTGGTGCTCTGTGTGTCTGGTTCATCCTCGAGGATCGGGTAGCGCAATTGTTGAACAATAATTTCTATGAGGCGGTGAAAAACCGGGATGAAGATGAGTTTCTGCTCCTTGTAGGCAGGAGACCCAAGAAGCTCTGCCGTAAGGTACCAAAAATTGAATGTGTACCGGATGATCTCAAGGTCCTCCTTGAACTCGCAGCACTTGAGGATTATCTCAATGGCCTCCTTGAAGTATTCGGGATTTTTTATGATGTTGGCATTCCACGACTCGCCGATCTCCACAAACAACCGGGCAAGGCCACCGACAATCTCGCTACTGTCAAAGTGGCTGTCCAACAACGGCTTGAGCTTGATGAGTTCTGTGTAGAGGTTCGAGATAATGTCGATGTTTTCAATGTCGCGTGTTTCCTGGATGATAGAAATAAGCACTTCGATGGAGAGATCAAAGTTCTGCTCGTTCAAAAGGTTCGAGAAAATGAGTTGGTAGAGCGCTTCCTTCAGGAGGATACTGGTGATGGGAAACTCGGGCACCCACGAGTTGAGACAGCCCAACACGGCACTGCTCACCTGTTTCGAGCCAGATCCACCCACCGCGTCCCCAGCAAGCTGGGTCAAAAGCTGCAAGAGTTTCAGCTTGGTCTTGGTGATGAGCACCGCGGTGCGCGTGCTGAACTGCTGGTCTGTGAGGGGCGTCTTGTTGATGCCCAGGCATTCCTCCGGGACAAACTTCAAAAACTGTAGGAGCGAGACTAGATATAGTTCGCCGTTCGCCGCATCCTGCTGCGTCTGCTGCTCAAAAACCGCAATGATGTCGTCGACCGGACTCTGCCAGTTGAGAAACTGCAACGCCAAATTCACAAGCGCCAAGTTGAGGTGGGTCGTGATCACCTTCACTTGCTGCCGCGTATACTTCAACAACAAATCCACCACGCTCTGCTTGAGACTCTCGATATTGCTGCTCGGCACTTGCGGTAAATCAAAGCTGATTTTCAGCCTCAACGTTTGTGCCGCAAAGAGCTTGGCCTGCACGTCGTACTTGGCGTCGTCGCTGAGGATCTCGTGGCACACGCCCCATGCCTCCTGGGACAACCTGAACTGCTGGAGGTATTCGTTGGCCTGCTGATACGACGCAATGTCGCCGTTCAGAAACATTGCGGCAAGCGCAGTGTGGAGCTGCCCGATTTGCGCTTCCATGTGGTACTAATCAACAGGGCCATGCGTGAGTGCTCAGGCTGAAAAATAGCGTGTGCCGCGGGTTACCCGGCCGCATCGCACCCTAAAATTTTTTTTCAGACCCACACACTGAGGCCACTCTCTAAGGATGACCGCCAAGAGAACCCTTGAAGAATCGTCTGTGCTCACGCCAAACGAGAGCTCGCTTCTTCGCCTGAGCGAGGTTGCGTTCCCCCGTGGCGGAGGGTCTGCGCTTACGGCGTTGGAGGTCAAGGACGCCGCGAATCAAGCGGCGCAGGACGTTCTCTTTGAGACCCATGAGGAGGAGGACTCTGCTCCCAAAAAGAAGAAGAAGAAGACGGGTGCAAGCTTAGACGATGAGGAAGTTGTTACCATTGACCACTTGGGCTTCAGAAACTGCTTGCCTGGCACTCTTGTTCTTGGTCAGATTGTGTCTGTGAACAAGACGGACGTCGAGGTCGCTCTTGCCGACAACCTTGTCGGTTATGTCCCGCTCTCCAACATTTCTGCCGAGGTCAGCAGTCAACTTGGCGAAGAGTCTGGTGACGAATCTGACGAAGAAGAATCGGAAATCCCGGACCTCTCATCGTTGGTGAAAATCGGCCAATGGGTGCGTGCGCTCGTGGTGGAGCCTGCCGAGAAGAGCAAGAAGAAGCGTATTGAGTTGACGCTAGAGCCGGCCCGGGTCAATGAGAATCTTGAGGACGACGACCTTGTTGTCGGGCAGACTGTGCAGGCGTCTGTAAAGAGTGTGGAGGACCACGGTGTGATCCTCAATATCGGGAAGCAGGCGACTGGTTTCTTGTCGAAAAAGGAGTTGCAAGCGGCCAAGTTGGACCTTGACTCTATGACCATTGGAAGCATCTTCTTGCTCTCTGTGCTCAAGAAGCCAACCAACCCGCGTGTCGTCAACCTTTCGTTCACCCCGGAGCAGAAGCAGAAGAATGTCACGTGCGTCGACAAGATCTCGCTGACGGACGCCGTTGTTCCCGGGAGTGCTGTTGAGGTCTTTATCAATACTGTCTCTGCCGAGGGTGTCATTGGAAAAGTTTTCGGAACAATCAATGCTTCGTTGAATTTGCCAAGCTTAGGCATTTACAGCGAGAACGCGCTCAAGGACCGGTTTGAGATTGGCCTGAAAGTCAAGGCGAGAATCGTCGTTTCCACAATTGCTGGCGGCGAGAAGAAGTTGCTTCTCTCTGCGTTGCCAGGCGTACTTGGTCTCCAGAGCTCTGCTTCTGATGCTCTTGAGCAATTTCCTGTTGGTTTCACCCTCGAGAAGGTCACCGTTAAGAGCAAGGACGCCCAATACTTGTATGTTGACATCGGCTCTGGCAAGCTCGGGGGTGCTGTGCATCTTTCGAAACTTCCAGACAGCAAAAACATCAGCGACAAGTACTTTAGCGGTTCGATTCACAGGGCCAAGGTCACTGGCTTCAACCAGGTTGACAACGTCTATGTGTTGACCATGGACCCGAAATTGATGGCCCAGGAGTACCTCAGACCACAAGATGTGCCGGTTGGCGAACTTGTCACCGGTGTCATTGAGTCTGTTTCGGCTGCGAAGGGAATCTCTCTCAAAATTTTGGACTCCTTTGAGGCCAAGGTGTCGCCAAAGCACATCAGCGACATCAAGCTTGTCTACCCGGAGCGCAAGTTCAAGGTGGGCAGCACCGTCAAAGCACGTGTCTTGAAGTCCCTCCCACGTCAGGTGTTTGTGACTCTCAAGAAGTCGTTGGTGAGTTCCGATGGACAGCTTTTCACTGACTACTCCGAAATCAAGCCGGGCGACAAGTCCATGGGCAACGTGGAGGCGATATATCCAAGCGGTGCGCTTGTCACCTTTTTTGGCGACGTCAAGGCGTTTCTTCCAAAGAACGAGATCTCTGAGACGTTTGTCAAGAACCCACAGGACTACCTCAAGCTTGGCCACACCATCCAGGTACTTGTGAAGAGCGTGGATGCTGCGCAGAGCAGAATGACAGTCAGCTGCAAAATGACCACCTCTGTTGAGAGTGACGGGTTCAAGGATCTTACTCCAGGAAAGACTGTGTTGAATGTGAAGGTTATCGAGAAGACCAAAGACTCTGTGCTTGTTGAGGAGGAGGCCCTCCAAGTGAGAGGTGTCATCTTTGCCTCCCAATTGCTGGACGGCAACTACGAACAGAACCGCGCGTTGCTCAAGAAAACCGACGTCGGCAAGAAACTCGAGGTCTTGGTGCTTGAGAAGGACAAGAAGGCGAAGCTTGCGGTGTGTTCTGGCAAGGCGTCGCTTGTTAAGGATGCCAAGAGCGGGAAGTTGCCATGCACATATCAGGATATTGAGGCGCTCAAGCCGGATACTCTTATCAGAGGGTATGTCAAGAACGTCTCCCTGAAGGGTTTGTTTGTTGCCTTCGGCGGACGCCTTACTGGTTTGATGCTCTCTAAATATGCCACCACCGGCGACATCAACAAGGAGTTCACCAAGTATCAGAGCATCTCCTGTTACGTTTTGCGCAGCGACAAGGAGACCGAGCGGTTCCTTTTGACGATGTACGAAAATAAGAAGCAGAAGAAAACCATCACTGATCACGACCACGATTACAAGTTGGAGGTTGGCAGCACAGTTCCAGGCAAGGTCAAGACCATAGGCGAGAACTTTGTCATTGTGGAGCTTGTGCAGCGCAAGACTGGGTTCTGTTACGTCACTGATGCGCTTGCCGATTACGATAAGCTGCTTAAGGATGTTTACCAGGTGGGAAGCGTTGTCCAAGCCAAGATCTTGGCCATCGACGGTGCCAAGTACTCTGTCTCCTTGAGAAGTGAGGGCGACGCCGTGGACCGTCAGATCAACAGTGTTGACGACTTGAAATCGGGCGACGTTGTTCGTGGGTTCGTCAAGAACGTCAACGATAAGGGTGTTTACGTCGCCTTGAACTCCCACCTTTATGGTCTTGTGACAGTGCGTGACTTGTCTGACGAGTTTCTCAAGAACTGGAAGAATTTTTTCAAGCCAAACCAGGTCGTCAAGGCACGTGTTCTCAGCGTGAAAGGGGAGGGTCGCATTTTGTTGACACTCAGAAAGTCGCAGCTCGAGGGTGAGCTCAAGCTCTTGAAGACCTTCGACGAGTTGGAGGTTGGCGAGATCCTTGATGGTACTGTGCGTGCCGTCACCGAGTTCGGTGTCTTTGTGAACCTTGAAGAGACCAAGGGTCTTTCTGGGTTGTGCCACAAGAGCGAAATCTCGGACAGTGCGGAGATCGGCGAGCTCAGCGGGTTGTTCGGCGAGGGCGATAAGGTGAAGGTCAAGGTATTGAAGAAGAATGCTGGCAAGAAGCAGATTTCTCTCGGCATGAAAGCGTCTTATTTCCAGGACAATGCCAGCGAAGAGGAGGCTCCTGACAGTGACGTCGAGATGGCTGAGGCCGAGAGCGATTCTGAGGAGGCAGACTCTGACGAGGAGCTTGGTGATGACGCCTTTGGTGAGGACTCTGAGTCCGAGGCCGAGGCCGACGAAGAACCCGGCTTGAGCGCCGCCCCAGTCGATGCTGCTTCGGGATTGTCTACCAACGGATTTGACTGGACCGCCAGTATCCTTGAACAGGCTGAGCCAGACAGTTATGACGAGAGCGAGCCTGCTCAGAAGACCAAGAAGGCCGCCCGCTTTGTGGAGGACAAGACCATTGACTTGAACACGCGCGCTCCGCAGTCCGTGGCCGACTTTGAGCGTCTCCTTATCGGAGAGCCAAACTCGTCGGTGCTCTGGATGAACTACATGTCGTTCCAATTGCAGTTGAGTGAAATTGAGAAGGCCCGTGAGATCGGCGAGCGGGCCCTCAAGACCATTGGATACAGAGAGGAACAAGAGAAGGCAAACATCTGGATCGCGCTTCTCAACCTCGAGAATACCTTCGGGACGAAGGAGGTGTTGCAGGAGACGTTCACGCGTGCCTGCCAGCACATGGACTCGTTGACGATCCACCAGAAGTTGGCCGGGATCTACATCTTGTCCGAGAAGACCTCTGAGGCCGAGGAGCTCTACCAGGCGATGACTAAGAAGTTCAACCGCGAGATCCTGGTGTGGATTAACTTCGGCAAGTTCTTGCTTGAGGCCGGCCGCAGCGAGGAGGCGCACGAGTTGCTTGCGCGTGCTCTTAAGTCGTTGCCAAAGCACAATCATGTGGAGGTCGTCAAGGTGTATGGCCAGATGGAGTACAAGGTGGGAGACCCGGAGCAGGGCCGTGCCTTGTTTGAAGGTTTGGTTGCCGACGCGCCAAAGCGGATTGACTTGTGGAACGTGTACATTGATCAGGAGATCAAACAGGGCGAGAAGCAGAACGTGGAGGGCTTGTTCGAGCGTTTGGTGACGAAGAAGCTCAGCAATAAGCAGAAGAAGTTCTTCTTCACCAAGTGGTTGCAGTTTGAGGAGAAGGAGGGGGACGAGAAGGCGTGCGAGTATGTGAAGGCGAAGGCGAAGCAGGTGAGCGAACAGTAAGCGGGCGAGTTGAAGACGAGCCCGCTAATTGTGATCGAACACTAAATTTTTTCGAGTATGCTACAAAAACAAGCATTGTAATTAATTGAATAGACAATATGCATTTACATTAGTAGTATAAATGGCAAGATGTTTGGAAGTACTTGCAAAATAAAGGCACGCGCTAAACCTTTGAGAATACGCTTCGTGCAAGCGACAGTGGTTTATCCACTACCCCGGATCAACTGCGCTTTGCAAAATTTTGCTACACGCCACTCGACGATTAAGAGAAATTGTCTGAGTAGTATGAGTGCTTCTCAGTTGTGAGGCAGAAACCGTAATGACATAAAATATGCCATTACAGTTACGGCTACATGGCCAGCCTGATGTGCTGTCTGACAAATCTCAGTTTCCCAATAGTTGGCAAGCTTTGCCGGCTAGCAGATCATACTGAAGCGAACAATGATAACACACGAGGAAAGCCGTTGGGGCCATTGGCTTGACAACTATATCGGCGCAGAGGTTTCAAAGTAGTTTTGTAAACAGCCTCGCTAGCATAATCGGTAGTGCATTCGACTCTTAATCGAAAGGTTGCGGGTTCGAGCCCCGCGTGGGGCTTTTCCTTTTTTTTTGTCAGCTTGATCTAGTGAACTACAACCGCTGGGGCCACTTATCTGAACTACAATCATTAATTGGCACTTACATGATTGTCAGACTTTCAAGCTTCTTGTTTTTGTGACAGGCTACTTTCTTTGATCTTTATGTGGATGCCTAGGACAATGCACTGCTTCTCACTGCTTCTACCCCGCTACACGACCACGACCGCCTCCCTGGCTATCTCAAACCCCAATATTCTTGTAAGATTATAGAGCGTCGTCTCTGGGTCGTCAAGCTCACCTTGAACCTTGTAAATCCCAATCTCCGAAATGCTAAACTCACTACTGGCCACCGCCTGCAGCAACTGCGGCAATGGCACTGCACCAGGCAAGACCCCGGGCAAAGCGTAAGACATTTCCAGGGTGCTGCTCAGAACGCTAGCAGCCAGAAACACGGTTTTCTTTGGGTCCTCTTCAGTGTCAATGCCGAGCTTTGTAGCTACATCCCGCAACTCCGACTTATGGTCAGCACTTAGCACGCCCTTTTCGCTGTACAACAGACTGGCAACATTGACCAACGGCAAAGAGATGTCCCACTCAGTAACGGTATCAGCAATAGGAGACTCTTCAAGCACTTCGCCGTCTTTACTGAGAGCAAACAACTTCTTGTCTTCCAACAATCTGTTCGATTCCAAGTATGCTAGCAGCACATACTTGCTACTAACCAAGTCCAATATCTGCCCCCCAAACTTCTTCTTGTAGTTCATCTTCTGGTTGTTCGGTACATAGTAGCCAAGACAGTAGTGCAGCTTCCCGATCATTTCTGTGAACACCAAGTCTTTCAAGGCAGAAAAGTTCCCAAGCCCGAGTTGTGCGTAGTCGGGGTCCCAAATGAAGTAGACAGAGGAAATGGAGTCGGGAAGAATGTCGATGACAGAGATGGCCACAAGCTTGTCGTCGATGTAGTACAGTTCATGAAATGCCCCAACGGCTTCAAACCGCTTGTTTCCCTCTGTGCGTTTGTACCAGCTGTCAAACACATCTCCGCGACTCTTCTCCACAACATAGGGATTATCGCAGAGAAACAGCTTGAACTGCTTGGCCGTGACCTCGTCTTCCTTGTCGTTGTGCACGGCCACCTGGTACTTCTTATAGAGTGCATACTTGTCATTGGAGAAGCTCGCCGGCTCGATCTTGGTGCGGAGCCGGTGGCTCTCAAAGAGCTCGATGATGGACCGTTTAAGGTCAAACCCGTTCTTCTTGTTTTTGAGATCGACTCCAAGGTGTTTTGCCATCTTGTTCACGCACCGTTTTTGGTCCTTATTCGGCAGAAACGGGGCGTCAGCAGTCCCAGGACCGCTGCTCTTCCCATTGAGACTGGTTCTGATGGTGTAAAGCTGGCAGCAGTTGCGGAGCAAGTCGTGGCGGTAAAGAAACAGCCCCGACCTTCTGAATCCCTTGTTCATGAGCCGTTCGTAGACCGCGGGGGTGCACTGGTATATATGGAGGCCCACTGTTGACGACGGCACAAGTCTGTGCTGCTCCGGCTTGTCCTCGAGCCGACAGTACCCGCAGTGGTAGCTGGCGCTGTAGAACGCCGGGGAGCAGAGAATCGAAGGCATTGGAGGGGTTAGCTAGAAAGTTGACAAGTAGGATTTGTTGAGTGTTTCAGATGTTTGTCAATGAGTCTGAGTCAATGAGTCTTTTTCTGTTATTTGTCGATTAGTATTCTGTCAAAAAGTGCAGTGTGCAGTTGGCAGTGTCGAGAGCTGTCTGCAGGTGCACCTTCAATTTTCAGCGCAGCACCAGTGCACTGGCGAACCCAGTGTGCTGAGAGCTATCAATACTAATCTTGCAACTACTATATTAATATTATGTTGCTAGCTATTATATTTATATTGATGTTGCAAGCTACTATATTAATAACAACGCAAGCTACTATGTCAATGTTGCAAGCTACTATATCAATGCCGCTCGCTACAGTAGTCTTCGTGTGCTATGCCATAGTGATACCCGCTGTCGAAGATTGAAGCACCAGCAACTCAAGCTTCGAAGACATACGGGTTAATCGAGTGGCCGTCTTGATGACCTGGGCCACCTTACAAAATAAACCGTAGAGATCCAGAAGCCTGAGAAATGACAGTACAATAAGTAACACTCCGCACTGTCTCGCTTACGCTCGCCAGTACTCATTTGGCACCAGCTACTGAGCAGAACGACTTGCACTGCATGCCAGCCAAGGAGCACATTACACCTAGATCACTGATAAGTTTTTTTCTTTGCCACGACCTTGGTCTACATATTCCAAAAGAAACTCGAAACTTTTGTATTCATTATACTATTCTGGCAGCAATGAGAGCATAACACCCCACAATGGTGCAAATCCTGAGCGGAGGGAGCGAAAGCAAGCAATGCCAGCTGGCAGAAGGCGGAGCATCAGCATAACATGATTATTGTAGCTGCCCAACAGACTTAGTCAGTCACAAGCTGTGCAACGTACAAGCTGTGCCACCTCTCACAAGTTCGCCTTCCCCACACCAATCTCCGCCAAAAACGCATCGCTGTTCGGCTCTCTCCCCAACACCTCGCGCAAGTTCTCAATGTCATCCCGCGACCCGCCGCGCTTCAACACCAAGTCCCTGTACTTCGCTCCGCTCGCCTTGTTCATTGGGTCCTCCTTGAACAACGTGTAGTACATGTCCGCGGCAAACACCAGCGACCAGAGGTACCCGTAGTACCCAGCAGCATACCCGCCCATCATGTGGCCAAAAGAGCCGTACCCGCGAGTGGTCTCTCCCCCGACGCTCAACAAGGTGATGTCCTCCCGGAGCTGGTTCCACGCCTGGTCCAAGTCCACAGACCCGTCCTCGGAGTTGTGCAACGTCATGTCGAACATCCCAAAGTGCACCTGTCTGAGAGTGGCAAGGCCCTCGTTGACATGTTTCGAGCGGCCGAGTCTCTCGATCAAGGCATCGTCCAACGGCTCGCCAGTCTCGTAGTGCGACGACAACCGCTTCAACTCCTTGGGGGTCCATGTCCAGTACTCGAGCATCTGCGACGGCGCCTCGACAAAGTCGCGGGCCACGGCAGTGCCATGGAACCGGGAAAATCTCACGTCAGAAGCAAGCCCGTGGATCCCGTGGCCGAGCTCGTGGAAGAAAGTCGTGACCTCGCTGTGTTTGAGGAGCGCCGGCTTCCCGTTCTGGGGCTTCGAGAAGTTGCAAACAAGCGCGCTGATCGGTCTCTCCTTGACCCCAGTGGCGGCATCGTAGTAGCCCGGCTTGATGCCAAAGTGCGCCGCATGGCCGTACTTCCCGTCGCGCGGGTGCAAGTCGAAGTAGATCCAGCCAAGGAACTCGGGCGCGTCCGAGTCCGTCTTCCAGACCGCGTACTGCTTGACGTCCTCATGCCAAATGCGCTTGTTCTCCGTGACCTCGTCAAACTTGAGGGAGAACAACTCCTCGTAGAACTCAAGCATCTTCGCAATGGTCAGCTCCAACGGGAAGTACTCTGCAATCTTCTGCTCGTCGACAGCGTACTCGGTCTCCAACAACCGGTTGGTGTAGAAGTTGTTGTCCCAGATGTAGAACTCGCTGTCGCCCTCAAGCTGCTGCTTCTGCGCGCGCATCTTCTTCAACTCCTCCTGGGCCTTTGGCTTCAACTTCTCAATCAAGTCGGCCTCGAAGTCCATGACGGTCTTGACGTTTTTGGCCATCTTTGGGTCCAAGATGTACTGCGAGTAGTTCGGGTAGCCCAAAAGCTGGGCAAACTCGGCCCGCTTGGCAACCGCCTGCTTCAAGAGCCCCGCGTTTTCAGGGACCTTGTTCTGGTCGCCCAAGAACGCCGCCTTTCTGGTGGCAGCCCGCTTCGAGTACTTGATCACCGGAACAATGTCCGGGTACTTGAAGGTCACCTTGAGCTTGCCGTCGACCTCCTCAAACTGCTCCAAGACGTTTGGCGGCACCCCCTCGAGCTCCTCTCTGGTGAAGAGCAAGAACTCCTTCTGCTCGCCGAGGTTCTTGTTGTACTTGATCAGCAAGTCCAGCATCTCCTTCGAAACCGCCTCGACCTTGTCGCGCTGCTCCTTGCTCAAGTCCAACCCGTTGCGCTTGAAATCGTTGTAGAGCTTGTAAATGTAGCGCTTGAGCTGCGGTTCAAGGTCCTGGTCCTTGGTGTCCAAGTACACCTTCTTGATCACCTTGAACACATCCTCTCTGAGGCCCGCCTCGATATAGAAATCGTCAAGCTTTGCCTCGGCGTCGGTGGAGGCGTCTCTGATCGCGGCGTCCGGCGAAACGCTCAGGTAGAACGTCAAGCGGTTCACCACGAGATCGGCCTTGTCCTCAAACGCGGCGTACGGCAAAATGACATTCTCGACTGTGGGGTTCTCGGTCGCGGCAAGGCTGTCGTCAAACGCCTTGGCCTCGTCAATGTATTCCTGGGCGAGTCTCGCGATGTCCTGGGGGGAGTCCGTCCAGAGCGGGGGCTGTTGTGGTGGCACTGGCATGGTTTTTGAGAGGTGTGTAAATCGTGCAGCGTTGCGGGTGGTCAATTTCCGGCACCCGCTGGTCTTATATAGTGTGGGGCAGTGCAATGCAGCTCTCAAGAATGGCCTTGCGAGCATTGCCAAATGTGGAGAACAGCACTGGCGAGCGTCAGCGAGACAGTGCTACATACCACTAATCTAGCGCACGCGTCAGCGAGACAGTGCTACATACCACTAATCTAACGCACTCTCTCGCTGGCTCTCCAGTGCAGTGTCAAAAGCGGGCGGGAAATAGTGCCGCCTCCCAGGGGGGCCCTATGCGATGCAGAGGCAGCCTTTTCAACACTTGCTCTTTCCATTGGCATAGCACTGTCTCGCTGACGCTCGCCAGTGCGTTAGATTAGTGGAATGTGTCGATGGATTTCTCAGTGGCTACAATTCAACCACAGGAGGTAGCAGAGCATTTTTGCCAGTTCTTCCGCTGCTCTCAATTACTACTTAGTCTTCCCGCGTAATCTTGGGCGGCTGCATGAGCGATTGCGCCCGGGCGGCCCTAATTGGCAGGCGGCGGGGCAAGCCGCGGGCGGGGCGGGGCAGCGGCAGGGCTAACTGTGGCGGTTTTGGAAACAATAGGTGCTAACTTCTGCACTGGCGAGCGTCAGCGAGACAGTGCGGTAGACTAGTGGTTTTTTGGGCCATGATTTGAATTGGGGCATTGTTACTGGGGTTTAGCACTGGCGAGCGTCAGCGAGACAGTGCGGTAAACTAGTGGTATTACGCCTGCCAGTGCAGTAACCTAGTGGTAATACTTTGGAACTAAGCTTCGCTGATTACACATCACGCCGACCAATGCCGGTAGCAGTGCCAGTAGTAATGCCAGCAGTGCCGGTAACAATACCAGTAACAATGCCGGTAACGACGTCCGTCCAATTCAAATCATTGCCCAAGGAAACAGTACTAGTCTACTGCACTGTCTCGCTGACGCTCGCCAGTGCGCGGGTGTCAAAACTGCTCACTTAACTCCGTGGTGTCTCGTAATCTTCAGTAGCTTGGTGGCATCCTTTGGCATTCCTTTGGGCCATTGCACAACTGGTTTGGCCCATTGCTCTTATTTTGCAGAATACATCAATCCTTCATGACCAAAAGACTTGAATGGGATTGGCCTAACCAAATGTATTGCCGAAGCACAGCTGCACCAATGACATAGGAAGACTAGTGGTAATCCTCCGGGCCATTGGCAGGGCGCAGTATCAAAAAATCTATTTTGAGCCTCGCACAAAAAACTAATGGTAAATTGTGACGGTGGCCATAATAAAATCTAGAGTTTGACGCAGCACACTGGCTTCGCACACTGGCTTCGCCCATGCACTGCTGGCAGCATTGACAGTGCAGATCAGAAGACTGAGATGCGGCGCATTGGCTCCGCCAATGCACTGCACTGCTACAAAAAACAAAACTGGGATAACTCCCCCTGTATTCTATAATGCTAATGTACAATGCTACTCATTTTATCAATATAATCTAGTCCGTTGACTAACAAGCCAGTGCCGCAGCACACTGGCGAAGCACACCGAGCCCCACGGACACCGCTGCTCAAATCAAAACATTTGCCAATCAATCTGTCAAAGCCACTTGCTTGTTTCCTGATGGATGCCGGTCTAAAAGCAAAAGCTCAGCACTGTCTCGCTGACGCTCGCCAGTGCAGACGCTCGCCAGTGCAGACGCTCGTCAGTGCTATCGCTCAGAAGTGCACCTCGACGTCCTTGTTCCCCTCCGCCAACACTTTGTCCAACACACCGGCAGCCGCCGCCACCAACCCAAGGAACGGCTCAGACGGCTGCAACACCTTCGACAAGTACTCCGGGTGGTACTGCGCCGCGACGAAGTACGGGTGGGTGGCGTCCTCCAACTCGAGGATCTCCATCCGCTCGTGGTTCTCGTCCTTCCCCACAAACTTCAACCCGCTCGCCTCGATCTTGGCGACCAACTTCGGGTTGACCTCGTATCTGTGGCGGTGTCTCTCCATGATCTCCGGCTTCCCGCCGTACAACTTTCTGATCTTCGAGGTCTCGGAACCAGGCTGGAAAAGCGTTGGGCGCAACCCAAGACGCATGGTACCACCAAGCTTGGCCTTGTCAATCTCCGGCATGTACACAATGGCAGACTTCTCGTCGCCCAAGTTGTCGATGAACTCCTGCGAGTTCGCATCCTTCACCCCAACAACGTTACGCACATACTCGATGACCGCAATCTGCAAGCCGAGACACACGCCAAGGTATGGCACCTTGTTGAGACGAGCGTAGTTGGCCACCTGGATCATGCCCTCAATGCCACGCGAGCCAAACCCGCCCGGCACGAGCACGCCGTCGCTGGACTTGATTTTCGCCCAGGCCGCCTCCTTCTCGGCCTCTGACTCGGCCTCCAAGTCGGTCGACTCGATCCAGACAATCTCGAGCTTGCGCTGGATGCGCATCGACGCATGCTCGAGGGCCTTGATGACGGAGAGGTACGAGTCGTGCAAGTTGGTGTACTTGCCCACAATCGCGATCTTGACCACCTTCTCGGCGGCGTCAATGGAGTCGCACATCTTGGTCCAGCTGGTCAACAACTTGTCGCCGTCGAGGATCCGCTCCTCGCTCAACTGCGGAAGCTTCAACCGCTTGGTGAGGAAGCTGCCAAGGTTCTGCTGCTTCAAGAGCAACGGCACGTGGTAGGTCGAGCTCAAGTCGTGCACCCCAAGCACATGGTCGGGGGTCACGTGGCAGAACATCGAGATCTTGTTGATCGTGCCCTCCTCGAGCTCCTTGGAGCAGCGGCATGCGATCAAGTCCGGGTTCAACCCGAGCGAGCGCACATCGCGGATCGCCGCCTGCGACGGCTTGGTCTTCTGCTCGCCGCCAATCACAGGGACAAGCGACACGTGCGCCAACGCAAAGTTGTCGCTGCCCACGCGGAACTGGAACTGGCGGAGCGCCTCGATGAACGGCGCGCTCTCGATGTCGCCCACCGTGCCGCCGAGCTCGATGATGCACACGTCCGGCTTCTCGCCCGAGCCGTCGACGGGCAACCGCGCAGTGCGCTCGATCCAGTCCTGGATCTCGTTGGTCAAGTGCGGGACAATCTGCACGGTCTTCCCCAAGTAGTCTCCGCGTCTCTCCTTCTCAAGCACTCTCTGGTAGACCTTACCGGTGGTGATGTTGTGGTCCTTGGTCAAAGACACATTGAGATAGCGCTCGTAGTTGCCAAGGTCAAGGTCGCACTCCGCACCGTCGTCAAGAGTGAACACCTCACCGTGCTCGAGCGGCGACATGGTTCCGGCGTCGATGTTCATGTACGGGTCGATCTTGATCGAGGTGACCCGGTAGCCCAAGGACTTGAGAAGCAAGCCGGTGGACGAGGCGAAGATGCCCTTTCCGATCCCGCTGATGACACCTCCAGAGACAACGACGTACTTCATATTGCTAGGTGGTAATTGGTGGTGGGCTGTGGATGCTGTGCTGTGGTTGGGTCCTTGAGAACTCGCCTTTGGGGGGACTTTCTAGGTGACTCGAAATAAAAAATTTGAGATGCGACGCGAGAAAAATTTATGACCGGGTAAGAAGGCAGATCTTAGGCAGGGCAGAGCAGGGCACTGGCGAAGCCAGTGTGCTGCGGGGTATCATAAAAACATAACCAAGAACATCACAACAAAAACTTTGTTTGAATAAGTGTAGAGGACTTAATGTAACTTTGGGTCCCGTCTTTTATTGGTTCATCACATGCCAGAAACCCGCAAGACGCTGTAGAGCGTTACGAGCCCTGTGATGGGCCCAGTGGGAGACTATATATGAAGCCTTCGCAAGCCCGGGTACGCTAGAAGTATAGCACTGATCAGTTTTTCTAATAGATTATGCTGCCACATGATTGTCGCGTTTCCGCTCCTGGCACACCGGCCTTAGGAACGCACTCCTCCCAGTCGAGACACCCCCTAACTGAGCAAATCATTACCCGGAAATCCTTACGGGAGGCCGTCGTCGCCGGAAGCATTTCAGCGCAACGTGTCGGTTTTTGCTAGCTGATAGAGTGCTAATGTGCTTTGCTGCTCTCTGGCAAGTTTTGAGACTCCTACGAGCAAATTCAATGTATTTGCAGTCAAGAGTTTTACCTGTCACGTGATGTTTACACCCCCTATATTCAACATGGCAATGCCCAGTGAATTGAGGTGTAATCAAGCGTTGTCTAACTAACTATGGTCAAGTGTTGTCCAACTGTAGCCAATACACGCTTATATTCATAGAACGATTTGGATCAATTGATTGAAGACATTCGGCCCCAGGAATGACATTGCCACCTACTACAGCCCACTCATCAATGCTATGTTCGTAAATTCTAGTATACAAAATTACCCCCGCAAACAGCAGGCGACAAATAAAAACGAATTCCGTTGAATGGGTCACACTGTGTTGCGACTGCTGCGTATAGGCCAACGCAGCACACTGGCATTGCCATTCACTGAGTCTCGTCTCAAACGCTACTCTCTAGCGCTTGGCTGTGCGCAGCCTTGTACTGTGCGCAGAGCGGACAGTGCACAGTATGATAAAACACTCCTCAGCTCTCACCGCTACTACGAACCTTCAGCAGGTGGCCCGTCTCCTTTGTTCTAAAGTCCTCTCTTGAATGACCACCGCACTCGCTCAGCTTATCCTTGGCTCGCCAGTGAGATGGTTAGCCAAGCAATTCACTGACAAACTGTTGGCTCTGCCAATGCACTGCTTAGACATCCAAGCTGCTGATCAAACTGATATTGTCGCCCTTCAAAAGAAGTCTTCCCAACGGCGTCTTGTGCGCTGTCGCAGTGTCCACCTCCACCGCGTCGCCCACTACCACATTCATAAACTCGTCGAACCCGCAAATCTTTCCCTGAATCCGCGAACTGTTCTGCTCGTAGAGCCAGATCTGAACCGTCAGCTGCTGCTGGAAGAACTTGAATATGAGGTTCACGGGCGGAACCATCTGTTGTTAGTAAAGACCGCAAAAATAGCAGCTCAGTGAGGTCAATGGGCTGCGTCTAAGCAACAGAATGAGTTTGCTAGTAGTATAATAACGACCTATCAGTACGAGCAGTACTGGAGTAGTACTACTATAATGGTACTAGAGTAGTACTACTATGATGGTGCCCAAGTAGCACCAGCAGAGCAGTACCCTTTCCCATAAACGACCAAACTCGCACGTAGCATACTGGCTTCCTCATTAAACTGCTGAATACTTGTTGGACTTTGTTACTCACAATTTTTTGCTGTCTTGCGCTAGACATGATGTGTAGTATCTAGTGCATACTCAGCTCAGCCAAATGTTTTTCAATCATGTAAGTCACGTGACTAACAGTGCTGAGTCAGCAGAGAGTGGGCTCCCCTTCGGTAGAGTATTATGAAAGTACGAGTAATGATTGCGCAAAGTACCAAAAAAAACATTTGTTGTCTCTTTGAGCATGACACTATGAATTTATTTTTCAGAAAGGTAGAAAAGATGTGTACCATAGGATGTCGAACATGCAGAGCTCCAGTATAGACTTGGAGCGGTGTTACAAAGACCACAGCACAAGTGATGATTACATGTAGATCAACAAAATTTCTAACATGGTTTATTAAAAAAAGGAAACACCAGCTGCTATGAGTGCACTCAAGAAACCTGGGAAGGCCGCGTGGGACCCCAAACCATTGAACGTGGAAACATCTCCCATAGTTGGGACGCCTGTAGATGCAGAAGTTTTCTCTGAAGGTGCCGCTGACCCGGTCTGAGAACTAGCATTGGTTTCTTCAGCAATATTTAAGCTGCATTCCAGCTCTAAACATGCGCGAGAGTTGATTGCAGAGCTTGCTGCTGTAAAAGCCTCAGTCAGGATGGTGTGAGAAGCCCGCTCAGTTGAAGCCCACAGCAACACCTGAGTGGCTTTTGAGAGCGGGCACGTAGTAGTAGTTGAGATGTGTGTGGAGACTATGCGCGTACATCCTGCTGAGCCACATGAGGTGAGCGTTTCGATCACTGTGGAAACAAAAGTTTCTTTCAAAGACAGTTGTGCCACGCTAGCACTTGAGATGGTTTTAGGGGTGGCGCCTGCAAGGCTTTCACGGTTGGCAGTTTCAGCTGATGAAGTTTTGGTACTCTTACTTGTGGTTGCGTTCGGGTAGTAGTTGCCAAAGGGAACATTAATAAGAACTATAACAGTACTGGACTGTGTCGTAGTTTGAGCCGTGGTGTATGCCAGTAGCCAGGTGTTTGTCATTGTGGTGGTCACGACACCGGCAGAACCCGCGAGTGTAGTTCCGGTTGTGGAACTAGATTTTTCTGAGGTAGTCGTAGCTGAAATAGTTAAACCTGAACTCTTCAGAGCCGCTGAGGTAGATGAGTAAGCAGAAGCTGCTGAGGTATTTGTGGTAGTCGCTGTACCAATTATAGTAGATGTAGTTGAACCAGCCAATGTGGTGGAGACGAGCAAGACACTCGCTGTCAGAGTAGTTGAGGCTGTTGGTGTACCTGTACTCTGGGTAGTTGAGCTAGTAACAGTGTTCAACGAATTGGCTGTGGCAATAGACATTTCTGTAGTATTCGTTGCCTGATCCGTTGTCGCTGTCTCCTGGTTAGATGTTGTGTTTGTTGAGGCGATTATCGGGGTGTAGACTATGACCGAGTCGCTGCCTTTCAAATCTGGATTCTGAAATGTGCTGGTGACAGTGACACTACCACTCCAAACTTGTGTTGTTGTTGCCGTTGCTTGCGGGGTCTCAACGATAACAGTGAATCCATCGGACAAGTCTTCAGCAGGCGCCACTGTAGAAGTCTTTGTGTACTCTCCTGTCCAAACAGTGGTGTCATACACAGTAGGAGCAGGCGTGTAAACAATAACAGTGTCATTATCCGCTGTGTCCGGGTTTTGAACAGTGCTGCTATATTCCACTGATCCAGTCCAGAATTCTGTAACTGTCTCTGTTTGCTGCGGTACATTGGCAATGACCGTGACAACACCCAAAATGTCATCAGGAGAAATAGTTTCCAGATAGATAAACTCACCTGTCCACACTGAGGTGACAGTAGTTGTGCCTCGTGGCGTGTAGACAAGAACGGTGTCACTGCCCTCCGGGTCGGCGTTCTCAAATGTACTGCTGACTGTCTGGGAGCCGGTCCATGGCTGTGTTGTAGTCACAGTAACCTGTGGGGTTTCAACAACAACGGTGACAGTGTCGTAAGTATTTACTGGATATACTGTGGTAGATGTCGTAGTGTACTGACCCGTCCAAGCAGTAGTGACAGTCGTGGACGGTTCTGGCTGATAAATAACTTCGTAAACTGGGGATCTCGGGTCAGAGTTTGTCGTGTACAAAGTACTGGTTTCTTCGCTGTCCCACTGACTTGTGATTGTGACAGTTGATCTGGAAGTCAAAACTTCAACCGCTTCACAGGTTCCAACTTTGAGTTCCGGCGTCTCGTCAAACAGAAACACGCTGTTGGCATAGTTCGGGATCATTGATCCGTTAGGACGTGTGACAACAAACGCAAACTCAAGGTTTCCTGATGTCTGAAGGTACATTACCCTCAAAGGATAGTAATGACCTGCCTCGAAATAAATGTATCGAAACAAGAAGTTGGTTCCCAACAGTTCGTAGAGAAACACTTCCGATGTGTCTGATCCCAGCCTGCTGCTATTGCAACAGTCAAAAGCAGTTCCGGCTCCAATACTAACAAGAGACGCCTTGTTGGCGTAGGTAAACAGAATCTTGTAGTACCCAGACTCCGGTGGGAAAAAGTAGCCAGTCAACTCTACTGTGAAGTTAGTGATAGTCACTGTAGTTCCATATATCTTTCCCGTGTAGATTTTGTAAGGACCAGACCCATCTGGCCCATACTCAGTGCCCACCAACGTGCCTTTGATTGCGGAAGCAGGATTTCCAGGAACTCCAGCAAATCCAGGCTGGATGACCAGCGAGGCAGTGGCAACAACGGTGTTAGCCTTGTAGCCCGAATTCAAGAACGCTTCGTTGTAGGCACCGCCAATAGGGAAGGAGTAAAACTTTGCGTTGAAGCCCGGAGTCATTGATACGCCGGATATCACGCAACCTTCCACTGAAGAGACAGCGCCAAAGTCAGTGGAGCTGGTACTTTCTCCACTGGTACCAGTGGCAACAGCATCAACAAAACCCCATAACCGAGCAAGTAGTAAACCCCAGCTTCTTAGTCTCATTTCTAATGAGCAAAACTCGTTTTTTTGCAACACTTTCTTACAAGTATCCGGGGGGGTTGCCGCAAAAGTTTGGAGCTTACACTACGCCGTGCGGCCGGCATGCTCAGATATGCAAGTAGGGCCAGTACTTACCTAGGCTGAGCAGTTTCCTAGATATGCGTGTCAAAAGAAACCGCGGTCTCTTCTGTATGGATACTCATCGTGCTTCCAGATACTAGCCACAGCAATATAAACAACAAAGTCAGTGCAAAAATAGAACGGATACGCTGGCTGGCCCTAGGTTGACCGGCGATCCGGCGATTATCTGCAAGGCTTACAATTATGCAGGAATATGTGCTCAGAGTACCGCGGGATTAGAACTAGCATGTGTACGATACATCCGGTGCGGCTGCATCCGCAACAATAGACGACAAATTTCGGAATGTGTGAGGTGTCCATTGAAACAGCACTCTGGGCAGTCTCAGCGTACTTATCTGTGCTGTATCTGGCGAGACGCAACAATCTCCAGAGATGGTAGCATGGAAAGCAGCATGACCAATGTTTGTCAATTGAGATTTTGAGATAATGATACAAACAAAGTAAAAAGTGATTCGGCAAATCTTTACAGAATACCAGTCGATGCTTTTTTTTTTGTTTTTTTCTTTTTTTTTGGCTCGGTTCTCAGGAAATTATGTTCTGCTGGTTGAAATAATGTTCTTTCTCCACCAAAGCGAGTTGGGCGCGTAGGCTAATGCTTCAGCTACACAAGTAGTCAACGCATCGAAAAAGATACAAGTTAAAAAGGAAAAAAGTTCAAAATGCCATTCTCAAACGAAAAAAAAAGAAGGAATCGAAATGAGTCGTATAAA
Organism: Saccharomycopsis fodiens; assembly: GCA_002564235.1. Taxonomy (NCBI): domain Eukaryota; kingdom Fungi; phylum Ascomycota; class Saccharomycetes; order Ascoideales; family Saccharomycopsidaceae; genus Saccharomycopsis; species Saccharomycopsis fodiens. The sequence goes on from JNFV01000003.1 coordinate 1,026,500, forward strand.
GGTATTGTGGTTGCAACGCACATTGTGGCAAGAGATAAGCTGAAAACCTATGTACAAAAACGACTCAATTGGTCTTAGCGGAAGTAGTGCGAACTCTAAGGGTTTGAGCTAACCGCACTGTCTCGCTGACGCTCGTCAGTGCTACACTCTACAGCAACCATATCTATTTGTTTAGTAAACATTTAGGAAGCAGCACTGATCGGGACGCAGTGCCCTCACAAGTGGCCTAACTACTAGTCTTGGCGGAAATAGTGCGAACACTAAGCTCTTGAGCTGATCGCACTGGCGAGTGTCAGGGGGCTTCGCCAGCGGCCTAATTGAGCTGCACATAGTTCCCCGGAAACACGCCCTGCTGCCCGTTGGCAATCCCGGTCCACCACCCATTCTCGTCGGCAGTGCGCTGCACGATCTGAATCACAGTCCCCGCGCTGAACGAAAGGTCGCCCTCTGCCTGGGCCGCGTAGTCGTAAAGGGCGGTGCAATACTCGAGGGCCGGGGCACCGGGAGCAGGAGCCGAAGCCACTGGCGCAGCAACTGGCGCGGCAGCAGCATAGCCTGCGACCGGCTGCTGGGCCGGAGTGCCGGCCGGCGAGTAAGTGTACGAAGGCGGCGACGCCACAGTACTACCGGTAGGCAGAGCATACACGCCGGCGCTCCCCGTCGTCTGAGGCAGTCCCGGATACATAGGCAACTGCTCCTGCTGCGCGACAGCGTCTTGCGCCGCCTCCTGGCCCTTGCCGAACCGACGCTTTGTCATGTCCAACTTGGCCTTGGCGTAGTTCGTCTTGAAGTGGCAAATGGCAATCGCCTCGGTGAGCTCCTCGACATTTCCGCGCTTCGCCGCAAACGCCTCAAGAATGTCCGCGTTAAGGTTGAAGTATGGGATCTTGAGCTCCTCCATACGCGTGTAGAGCGTGTAGAAAATGTTCAACTGCATGAAGTAGAAGGAGACGAAAAGCGGCTTGATGAACTCGGCCTCCAAGTGGAACAACGGTGGGAGTTCCTTGACGCAAATGTCGTTGTAGTAGTTGAACTCTTCCTGCGCCACCTCGACATTCGCCTGGTACTTGTACAACCGCTCCTCGTCCTTGGCATTCTTCTCCTTCTTGGCCTCGATCTTCGCCACAGTGTCCGTGTGACGGTCGAGGTCCACCTTTTTATGGTGCCGTTTGGTCAACATCTTGCGGATCGTCGCAATGATCTTGAGGAGCTCCTTGGCCGGGTTGATGATACGCTCTTCGATAAGTGCCAAGTCCGGCGCCAAAGAAGCTTTGATTTCCGTGACCAACGCAGTGTAGGCCTCACAAGCCTCGATCCCCTCAGGATTATCCTCCTGAACAGTGGCGTTGGGGTCCAGGATCTTCCCCGAAATCGGCTTGTAGATCTCTTCAACTCCCTTGCTGAATCCAATCTGGTGGTCCAACAAGCCATTGACTGCCTTGAAGTACTTGTCGGTCTCCTCCGACAACCGCTTGGTTTCAACCTCAAGTTCCTTGAACCGCCGCTCCGCGTCAATGAACACAGGATCCTCCTCGGTCAGGGTGCCCATGTTGAGCTTCTGCTTCATGAGCGTGGGGGCGCGGGTGATCCCCTTGGTGAATCCCTTGAAACTCATGATGAACCGGTAGTTTTCAACGGTTTAGAAAGACAAACAAACGGCAAGAAATCAAATATCCTGCTTAGCAAATTGCCAACTCGGCCTATTCACTGGTTCGGTTGATGTTTTGTAGTTGGGGTGCAATTGCGTCACAATTGCCTCACAATTGCTGTAGCCTCTTGTGACCTTCAAGTATGAATTAGGGGCAATCGAACGGCCCGCGAAATCTCACGATTGGGGAGTGAGCCAGTGCGACGGGGCGAAGCGAGAGGGAGCCGAGTCAGTGTCACATGAAGTAGTGAGGAAATGTTCGGGCAAATTCATTTTGGAGCAGTGTCATGAAAAGGCTCCCTAATTACCAACTAAAAAAAATATACCAATTATGGTTTTCTGTGTTCTTTACTGCCCCGATGGGTGGTTGTCTTGCTGCAACCATGCTTTGCCAAAAAAGCAAAAAAATAACGATCTCGGAGAGGGTCGAACTCTCGATCTTGCGATTAACAGTCGCACGCCTTAACCAACTTGGCCACGAAATCATCTTGTGAGGGACTTCATTTTTTAGCCGTCAACAGGGCATCGCGTGAGGCAAAAACCAAAACGACGACGAGGCAGCAGCAGCAGGGCCAGCAGGGCCGACAAACTTACCAAAATCTGGAAAGCAGACCCCCGTTGATACAAACTTTATTGTTGTTTTAATCAAACATGTTGATCACAATTCTTACTATTCGAGACGCCACATCCGTCAATTGTTCAGATTCCCCCGCACTTCCCGGCAGCCACTATCATCATGGGGAAGCATGGAAGCTACGCGCCACTTACACAGAATCAGGGGCAAGCTGACGACAATATAGATCATAATGTCGGGGTCGGGGAAGAGCATAATTATGGTTTTGAGCAGGCCTTAGATATTCATGAGGCCCCGGGGGAAGCGTCCCCGGCCATGAGCATCTTTAGCACCGCGGTGCTGTCCAGCAACACACGGTCGTTGGACAGTATCGAAGACACGAAGCTCGGAAAGTTTCTGATCTTTGTGGTGAGTGCTGCCGCGGTGGGCGGGATCCTTTTTGGCTTTGACACCGCGATTATCCTGAGTTGTCTAGTGTTTGTCAAGGACGATTTGGGCCATACATTGGGGCCAGAGGAGAAGGAAGTGATCACTGCTGTGACCTCTGTGACGGCTCTTTTGGGCTCTGCTTGTGCTGGGTATCTATCCGACCGCTTGGGCCGCCGCAGTGTGCTTGGATTGTGCTGCTTAGTCTTTATTCTACTGGGAATAGAGATGGGCGCTGCCAAGAGCGTGGCCCAACTCATAGTCGGCCGAGCAGTGGTCGGGCTAGCCATTGGCGGCGCCAGCATGATTGTGCCCGTGTTTATTTCTGAGGTCGCGCCCTCAAAGATCCGCGGCATGTTGTTGGCTGTCAATTCGATGTCGACAACCGGGGGACAGCTCATAGCTTATTTGCTTGCTAACGGGCTCAAAAACGTCGACAAGAACTGGCGTTATTCCTTCTGGCTAAGCACCATACCGCCTCTCTTGTTCCTCTTAGCAATCAAATTCATTCCTGAGTCGCCCCGCTATGACATCATCAAGGGCAGGGTGGACAGAGCAGAGCAGGCGCTTGCCCGCATTTTTCCGTACGCTGAAAAGAGCCAAGTGAAGGATAAAGTAGCATTGATCCAAAACGACATATCGAAATCCGCCCATCTCTATGGCAAACCGTTCTGGGTCGTGATATCTGGCAAAAAAGCCACGCAGAACGCCCTCTTCGTTGGCTGTGTGTTGATGGCCATCCAGCAGTGCTGTGGGTTCAACGCTTTCATGTACTACCTGGCGACAATATTCAGCGACTTGGGCTACAAGGATCCCATTTTTGCCTCGATTCTGATTGCCCTAACCAATTTTGCCTTTTCGCTTGTGCCGTTCTATCTTCTAGACAGGGTGGGACGAAGAAAGACTTTGCTTGGCAGTTCTTGGATCATGTGCGTTTCCCTCTTCGGAGCGGCCCTGTTGTACCATTTTTCTAGCGATTCCAAAAGCGTCAATGTCTACCTTCTAATTATGATTATTCTCTTTGTTGCCAGCTACGCCTCTGGCTTGGGAACCGTCCCGTGGTCCTCGGTGGAGTTCCTCCCGCTAGAAGCCCGCTCCATCGGCGCCACGATCATCACGTGCTGCAACTGGAGCATCAACTTCTTTGTGAGTCTCAGCTACCTCAGTTTGATCGACCGGGCGGGGCCCTCGTTCACTTTCGGCTTGTTTGGCTTTATCTGTCTAGTTCTGTGGGTCTGGATCTGGCGGCGGTATCCGGATGTGAGTGGGATTCCTCTTGAACAGATTGCGAAGATTTTTGAGAATGGTGTTGATTTGAAGATGGCGGAGAGGATTAGGGGAGAGCTCAGACAGCAGCGAGGGGGGTTCAGTTAGTGGCATTTGCAGTGCATTGGCGCAGCCAATGTGCTGCGGAGTGTCATTGTACTATCAAAGTCTACTACCCAATCCGTAACTACTCATACTGGGGTTTTGATTATGGGGCATACTTTGATCTTGAGGAACATCTCTGAGCAGTGCCTCCGATGCCTAGCTTCTTCACAGATGTTCGGTGCGACCGGTGAGCAGAGTGCGTTGCTAACATTGCAGTCTTGGAGATACAATAAACGTGTACAGTATAGAGGAGGAAGTAACCACAGTTTGAGACTAGCAAGTCAATAGGAGTGGTTTTAGCTAGCGACACATTGTATATGCTATGCCACGCACGGCACAGCCGCGCACGTTCGCCATAGCACTGCAACACGCTTTCGCCATGGAAAAGCGCCAGCACAACGGCAATGTCAGAGTTCAACACGCCACAACAGCAATGCCAGAGTTCAACACGGCATATGTTCCACAGTGGTAGCCGCAGCGCGCGGCTTCGCCAATGTGCTACATGGCTAACAACTTGTTAGCACAGCTTGTTAGCACAGCTTATTAGCACAGCTGCGCACTGGATTGTGCCAAGTGATCCTCATCTTTGACTAACAAGTGTACTTCTCAAGTAAGAATGCCACAACAACATGTTTGGAAAAGTATCCACCCACTCGTAGTGGTACTCTGAGCCAGGCGGCAGCTGGACGGCAGCTGGATGGGCGGCGGGCAGGCCCGCTGACCCACCGCCTCGCTGACCCACCGCCTCGCTGACCCACCGCCCCGCGCAGCTCTGACGCACCTCCGCATCTCCACAGATCTGGGATCGGCAGTCATTTACAAGTAAAGTTTACAACTCCCACCTTACGCCTTGCCGCCCAGCGCCTACCGGAGACCCACAGCAAACAAAAGCTTGATAGTTTTTGTTCCGACTTCTCTTTCATTGTCTTAGCTGTCTGCTAGTGCCAACAGTGTCCGATTCGAAAGTCCCAATCGGAAATCCCTGATCCGCACTTCTAACAGCCACCACAGCTCACGGCTTACACCGCTTACAAACACCGCTTACCACTGGGTCCAAGCCCCAACGCTGAGAAGTTTCTGGGTCCAAACCCCAACTCTGAGCATTTTTTGGGTCCAACACCCAGCGCTGAGCATTTTCTGGCATTTTCCTGTTCCTTAGAGCTATACATTAGCCGCCCCCTGCCCAAGGCTTTCTTGCTTCCTGGATGCCCCTTCTCCGGATATTTTTTGAGACCGGCGCCGACGCCCTCGGCCTTCTTCTCGGTCTCCTTGTCCTCCCCTGGGCGCTTCTCTGGATTCTCTTGGGCTGGCTCAAGCAGGACGCATGCGCGGCCTGGCACTTTGGCAGCTTCATCGGCACCGAGCTCTTCCACGTGGTGCCCTGCATCCTTGCCCAGATGGGACTCATCAGCTACCCGCCGATTCAGCATATCATCGACTACCAGCAGGCGAAGCTACGAGTGGAGCGCCGCTTCTTCGAAAGACAGGTCTTGCGCGTCAGCTTGCAGGTCGACACCGCCAACACGATTGTGGTGCGCAATGTCAGTAGAGTTGTTGACGAGGTCACTGACATGATCGGCCGGTTCGGGAAGCGGCTGGACGACGTTATTGGTGCTTTCTCGTTGGTCTCAAGAGTGCAGAGAAAGGTGAAGCAGTTATTCGAGGGGCCACTTTCAAACAGCCACGAGCTACGCCCCTACAACTTGTTGCCCAGCGCCCACTCGACCCCCAAGTCCAAGACATCTATCCCTAGATCTTCGGTCTACAGCTCCTCCCGGGCCAGATCGGTCGGCTTCTCTGCTTTGCCCCCGGAAGTCATTACCAAGAGTGGGTTTGGGCCAACCGATTCTTTGAGCAAGTCGCTTCTTTCTCTGAGTTGCTCCGCCACTCCCTCGTCGAAATTCGCCAAGTTGGACAAGTCTGTGATTTCCAAGGAGCTTGCGACGCGCGACGGAGCCTCGTTGAGAGACACATTGCGGGGCTGGGGCTCGAGAAAGAAGGGCAACTTTGAGAGTGTCGATGTCTGGTTTGAAAACGCAAACGGTCTTGATGATGGTGTCAGCAACACTGCCGCTGTTCATGACACGTCCGACTACTCTGTGGTTAAGCGAGCTATTGGCAAAGTCTTGGCCTCTGCCTCCCATGACGATGGCTCGTTTGCCCCCGTGGTTTTGCGCTTGGCGTGGCACTGCTGCGGCACCTACGACAAGGCCACCAACACCGGCGGGTCCAATGGAGGCACCATCAAGTTCGAGCCAGAGTTGACTGACCCGGGCAACATGGGGCTTGACAAGGCGATGTGGTGCTTGGAGCCCGTGAAGTGGAAGTTTCCATGGGTGACCTACGCCGACTTGTACACTCTTTCTGGGGCGGTTGCTGTCGAGGCGATGGGGGGACCACAGATTCCGTGGCTCCCAGGGAGAATTGACTGCACCGACATGAACTTGGTCCCCGACAACGGACGCTTGCCGGTGGCGAGTCTTGGTGCGGAGCATGTGAAAGACGTGTTTGGCCGGATGGGGTTCACCGTGCAGGAGACTGTGGCGTTGATTGGCGCACACACCGCCGGCAGAGCGCACCGCAAGTGGTCTGGGTTCGACGGGAAGTGGACCTTGGAGCCGCTCCGGTTCGACAACAGTTTCTTCCGCGACCTCTTGTTCAAGGACTGGTGCTTGGGCACCGTGGAGTACACCGGGCGCCAGCAGTTCTGCGACCCGCACGACCCGGAGGTGATGATGTTGCCCACCGACATGGCGTTGGTGCAGGACCCGGATTTCTTGAACTGGGTGGAGGTCTATGCGAAGAGTGAGCAGAAGTACTTTGAGGACTTTGCGGCGGCGTTCGCCAAGTTGCTCGAGTTGGGGATTGAGAGAGATGGCAATGGGGAGCCGGTGGGAAAGTAATGCAGTAGCATAGAGAGATTTAGGGAGGGGGCTCTTAGAGAGGACTAGGAAGAGCATCTGAGAGCCAGATAATGAAGAGATGAGCTGGAGGGCTCACCGAGGCTAGAAACTTGAGATCCTCAGTAAGGAAGCTATGGGAATGCCTGCGAAGAAAGTTCTCAAGGCTATAGAGTGCTCTTAGGGGGAGAGAACGCATAGAGAGCCGGGGATTGCGTGCAGTGCTGTAAAGAGAGCACAGTGCTAGAATGGTTACATGTTGCTTGCTATTTATTTCGCTACTTATTTTTGCTAATGATTGATGACACAAATGAAATATACTTGAAAATTTCGTAGTTGGTTGTATATGTTGGCGAGAAATATATTAAGGTGTGCACTTCTTGCAAAAAGTGTTTTCGCAGCACATTCGCCGTTGCACTGCTTGGCTCTTTTTCATGTTGAAACTTTTTGACGCGCATCGCGTTCTCATCGAATCAGTCTCGCATGACGATGGGTACGCTCACCCCTACCGAGCTACGGCAGCTCTTTACCGAGTGGATGGAGCAGGAGGCGCAGCGGTTGCACGAGAACAATAATAAAAGCGCGCTAGGAATGCGCAAAGCCGTGGACAAGTTGAAAGAGAACGACAAGGAGATCACGACGCCCAAGGACTTGTTGGCGATCCAGTTTGTGGGGGCAAAAACCGTGGCGCTTTTACAACGAAAACTACGACAGCATTGTGCCAAAGAGGGGCTAGCACTTCCCGAGAGCTTTGCGACGCCCAAAAAGGTTGCGCATGCGGCGGACGAAGACCTGCCCGTGCAGAAGAAGCGCAAGGTGGCGGCCAAGAAGTATGTTCCTTCCAGGCGGTCTGGTGGGTATGCTATTCTCATTGCATTGGCCAAGCACGATAAGCAGGGTGGGCTCACCAAAAACGAGCTTATTGAGAAGGCAAGCGAATACTGTGATAAGAGCTTTCTCCCCAATCCGAGCACCCAGCAGTTCTACTCCGCGTGGGGCTCGCACAAGACATTGATCAGTCACAACCTTATAGTAGTCACGGGGCGCCCCATGAGATACTGTCTCACTGACGAAGGGACGAGCTTGGCTACTGTGTTGGCGGAAGCCGAGGGGATTCAATTGCTGCAGGGGCAAGCGGAGCGTTTGCCGGCGCAAACTGTGGGTCATGTTTCGCATGGGCCCGTCTTTGAAGGCTGCCCCTACGTTATATGGAAACCAGAGGAATATGAGGTGGTTTTAGTGGTGGACAGCAGAGAGGTCAGGCTGAGGTCGGAGCGCGACTTCTTTGTCACAAAGCTCCAGGCGTTGGGCGTCAGTGCCAAGCTGGAACTGTTGTCTGTGGGCGACGCGGTGTGGGTGGCGCGTCATAAGCAATCTGGGAAAGAGGCGGTGCTTGATTTCATTCTAGAGCGGAAACGGCTCGACGATCTTGTTGACAGTATCAAGGACGGTCGGTTCGTCGAACAGAAGGCTCGGTTGAAGAAGACAGGAATCAGCCACGTGTACTATTTAATCGAGGAGCACGCGTTCAACAACACTTTGGGATACGCAGAGCAGATCAAGACTGCAATTTCGCAGACAATTGTCTCGTCAAAGTTCTTTGTGCATCGTACAAAAGACCACGACCAGACAATCTCGTTGCTCATGGCGATGACCGAGAACGTGCAGAACTTCTACGGGTTGCGCAATTTAGTAGTGGTGGATCCGCGGGAGGTGAAGACTCAGGAAGAATACGCGATTATATTGGGCAAGTTTCAAAAGCAATTTCTGGACCCGAGTGTGATGTCACTTGTCACGTTCCAGGCAATGATGGACAAGAGCAAGTTGACCACCGTCAAGGAGATGTTTGTGAAGATGCTCATGACGACGCGCGGCGTTAGTATGGAGAAGGCGTTGGTCATTCAGAAGAATTTTCCAACCCCGCGTCGCTTGATCGAGGCGTACGCCGGTGTTTCGGAGGTGCTGGATAAGATGAAGTTGATGAGGAGCGTCACGAGCCATGAGGTGGGGAGCAGGGCCATCGGGCCCAAGTTGTCCGAGAAGATCTACGAGGTCTGGGGGAAGCTCTGAGGGGGCATGGCATGAGAATTGCAAAATCCAAGGAGGTGTTACGATGTGCAAACAAAATCTTGTTTTATGGAACGATCCTCAGAAGCTTCAGCTTGGAAGTTGGCGATTACAACTAAGAGTTCCTAATTAACGATAGGCTTCTGGAGTGAATTACCTTTAGTCTAACCGCCAAGAAAAGTTTTCGAATGATACCAAGAAACTCATCCCAGACTGCTGGCAATGTGTCACAGCTCATTACCATCGCGGTTGGCTCGTGCTCGGTACTCTAGCAGGGCCTTCAAGTCTACGCACTAGACAAGCATTGCACTGGTACGCAGCACATCGACTCCTGCCAACATGCTGCTTGCTACTCTCCGAAACAGCAGAAGCTATCTATTAGCTAAAAAAAAACTAGTATTACACGAGACCCGGGAGGTCTCACGCGGAAGCTTTGACGAGGAGTCCACACGCGAGGCCAAGCCTGGCCGTCTCTGATTTGGCTCCGGCTGAGCTTCTTTTCATTTTTTATGTATGCCTTGCATTTGATCTTGTTTTGCTTTCCTTTGGTAGTTTCCGCGCCGGCAGTAGCAATTGGGCAGTGCATTCCCGTAGTATTCCTTCAAGACACAGAGTTGCAGATTCGAGAGCCAGAAGAACAGCGCAACTTCAAGAATGCCATACAAAGACTTCACAGGCTCGCGTCTGCCGCCGTCGCATTGTCTTGCTTCCGTCCGCCAATGCTATCAGAGCGCCCCGAGATAATCCTCCTTGATGGAACCAATCGCGTAGATCTCGTTGACGTCGGTTCTGGTCCCCACGAGCTTCAACCGAATCTTGCTCCCCTTCTCGATGATCTGGTCCTCGGACTCGTACGCCGGCGGGTTCAGGTTCGGGCTGAACAGCATGTCGCTCGGCACCAAGTGCTTGGAGATGAACACCGACAACGGGCCGGCATCAGCAATCACGCCCATCTTGGTCACGCTGCTGACAACCGCGTCCATCACCTCGCCCTTGAACGGCTTCCACACAACGGCACGGTACTTCACCTCGAACTCTGCCGCGCCGCTCTGGGGAATCACACGCCCTTTCCCCACGTCGATCTTCATCGAGTCGAGCACACACACAATGTAACCAAACTGCCCCGTACAAGTGCCCTCGACGTCGGTCAAGAGCTTGTTCCGAAGGTACTGGTTCATCTGCGGGCCGAAGTACGACGGATGCAACTCCAAGTTCAAAGACAAATCTTTAATGAAGAACATGCCGTCAGCTTGCGAGGTGTGTGTCTGGCGTGTGTGTTTTTGGCTGAAAAACCCAGCCTGGTGCACGGGTGGAGTATGCAAGGGTGAAAATCATGAAAATTGAACAAGCGCTGCACGGACCAGGAACCACTGCAAAGAAGCACAGCATGTCGCAAAAGATCGGGAGAGTATGTTAGATATTATAGAGGGAGGTCAATAACTGAAATGTTAGGAGCTCGAAAGAGAGGCCGGGAGAGTTAGTTATGGGATGCCTTGGGTTGTGGCTGAGTCGTGTGATTGACTGCTAGGTATCGAGGAGTATTAGCTGATTTCTCATAGCTGATTTCTCATAGCTGATTTCTCATAGCTGATTTCCCATAGCTGCTTTCTCATAGCTGATCTCTCATAACTGATTTGTCATAGTTAAACCCACTTGGAAATTTTCACTTGATATTTGAACTTCTACATGAAAGCAAAGACATGCGTCTCTCTGAGATGTCAAGCATTCATTAAAGGCACTTTCCAAGCTTTGAAGTTCGAGCTTGCAACTCTTCCACCTCATTGGACCTCACACTCCTTCTGCCACTCAATTACTAACCCCAGACCGGAATTGCGTTCGCCAGACAGTGGCACCACGTGGATGTGGCCAAGGACGAGCGGACCCTCGGCCGCTTGGCGTCCTCGATTGCCGTGACCCTCATGGGCAAGCACAAGCCGGTGTACCACCCGACGATGGACATCGGCGACTACGTGGTGGTGACAAACTGCACGGACTTGCGGGTCACGGGCAAGAAGATGCAGCAGAAGACTTACTGGCTGCACAGCACCAAGCCCGGCCAGTTGAAGCTCGTGCCGATGGAGCGCATGGCGGCCAACAAGGGTTTTGGCGAGTTGTTGCGCAAGGCGGTGAGCGGGATGTTGCCCAAGAACAAGTTGCGCAAGGTACGTCTCGAGCGCTTGAAGGTGTTTGAGGACGCCGAGCACCCGTACAGACAGAACTTTACGGGGCACTGGGACGAGCAGCAGAAGTTGAAGGAGTTGCTCAAGAAGGACTAAGCAGTGTCAGCAGTGCATTGGCGAAGCCGACGTGCTGCGACGTGACAGTTGAAGAGTAGTACATTCTGTCCTACCAATGTGCTGATGTTGGCAAGTGACGCAGTTGCCTGAAGGAATCAGTGGAAGAGCCTCCCATCGGGCTCTCGGGAGTGGTTTATTGATGTACATAGATGGAACCAAGGTTGTAATATAGTTCTTTGTAGCGAGATAAGCAAATCGAGTTACGGCATCTCTACATTCCATACACTCACTCACTTCTCACCTACATCTCTCATTTACGTTTGTATTAAACTGTTAACTATTTTACTGGGCATACTTTACTAGGTGGCAACAGAAGAGTCCTGGGACAACGTTAGCGCTGCCATCGGCCCCGCACATTGCTCCGCCAACGTGCTCATCTGACACTCAAAGTAGAGTGATCAGTGTACATCCGCGGGGTGATGTTCATCGCCATCAACTCCTGGAACAACAACTTGGCCGCATATGGAATCTGGATCTGGTAGATGTTGGTCTTGTTCTTGCACGCACGGCACTCAAACTGGTTCTTTTTCAAGTTTGCAATGACACTCATCAAACCACACACACCGCAGATGTGAACCCGGAACGCGTCCGAGGCCTCCATCAACCGCTCGCGCAAGAACGACGACGTACCATGGGCAATCATACAGTCACGCTCCATCTCTCCGAAACGCAACCCACCGTCACGCGAACGACCCTCGACCGGCTGTCTCGTCAACACCTGGAGCGGCCCACGGGCACGCGCATGGATCTTGTCGTCCACCATGTGACGCAAACGCTGGTAGTAGGTTGGCCCGAAGAAGCACTGGGCCATCAACTTCTTGCCCGTGTGGCCGTGGTACAACAACTCGAACCCACGCGACTGGTACCCGTGCTGCTTGAGCAACTCCGAGATCGCCTCCACTGTCACGTCGGTGAACGGAGAGGCGTCACCCTCAAGACCTGTCAACGAAGAGAGCTTCGAAAGGAGACACTCGATCAAATGCGCCACCGTCATCCGCGATGGGATAGCGTGTGGGTTGATCACGAGGTCCGGCACCACACCCTCTGCGGTGAACGGCATGTCCTCGTTACGGTAGGTGATACCAATGGTACCCTTCTGACCGTGACGCGACGCAAACTTGTCACCGATCTGCGGCACCTTGGTGGTCCGCATCCGCACCTTGGAGAACTTCAAGCCCTCTTGGTTTGTAGTGAGAAGCACCTGGTCAACAATACCGTTCTCGGTCATACGCAACACCGTCGAGGCGTCACGCTTCGTGTGGAACTTGGTACGCTGACCCAATTCCTCGTTGTTTGCCGGGATCGGCGCGGTCTTACCAATGATGACATCACCTCCAGAGACTCTGACACCTGGAGCAATCAACCCATCCTCGTCCAACTTCTCATAAGTACCCTGCTTCAAGCGCAAGGTGTTGCTGCGCAACGGCTTCTCAAACTCCTCGACAAAATTCATACCTTCACGACGTTCCTGGTCCATGTACGACCGGAAGAAGAGCGAACGGAACAAACCACGGTCAATCGAACTCTGGTTCATGATCACGGAATCTTCCTGGTTGTAACCCGAGTAGCACAAGATCGCAACAATGGCGTTCTGGCCAGCGGGCAACTCACGGAACTTGAGATACTCCATCGACCGCGTGGTGGCAAGCGGTTTCTGTGGGTAGTACAAGATATTCGCCATGGTGTCCATACGCACCCCGTAGTTCGTGAGGTACACCCCCATGGCCTGCTTACCCATGGCCGACTGGTACGTGTTACGTGGCGACTGGTTGTGATCCGGGAACGGAATGATGGAGGCGGCAACTCCGAGAATCATTGACGGGTGAATCTCACAGTGGGTCCAAGTCTTCTTGGTCGCACTGTGGTTGATCTTAATCCGCTGGGCCGGGTCAATGACCTGGTTCGGATCGACCTCCTCGGCAGCATCAAGGTCCTCGGGAGTCATCGCAATCATCGTGGTCTCTTCCTCCTCGGCGTCAATGTACTCGATGACACCGTTGCTGACCAACGACGACCACGTAAAGTCCTCGGCCTCCGGGTCTTGTTCGTCGTAGTACCCGTCGAGTCTCGCTTGAGTGTCGCGAAGAGCGTTGATGTGGGTCTTGTCCAACTTCAAGCGCCCATCGTCAACGACGAAAAGCGGACGGTACACACGCCCGGCATCTGTGAAGATCTTGAACTCCTTCTCTCTGATGTTCCGCACAATAGACACCTCTGGCGAGATGTCGCCCTTTCTCCGCAACCCACGGAGCGCGTGGTCGATGATCCGTGCGTCCTTTTGCACACCAACCCACACTCCGTTGACGAAGATTCTCGTCGACATCGTGTCCTTGTGCGGCACGTAGTCCTCCAATGGGTCCATTCCCCATTCCTCGAGGTACTCCACAATCGCCTCCGATGGAGTTCCCACAGAGATACACGTCATGAGCGACAAGTTCTTGACAAGACCACACGCCTGACCCTCGGGGGTCTCTGCAGGACACACAAGACCCCAGTGGGAGTTGTGCAACTGACGTGGTTTCGCAATCTTACCGTCACGCCCGATCGGGGTGTTGGTACGACGCAAGTGAGAAAGCGTCGAGGAATAGGTGTATCTGTTCAACACCTGAGACACACCGGCCTTGGACGACATCGCCTTCTTCTGCTCACCCCAGTTACCCGTGGCAAGCGAGTAGCGAAGTCCGTCGGTGATCGTCGACGGTCTGATCGCAAGCGAGAGGTTGAAGTCCCGGTTGGTCTCCACACACCGCTGCATGTAGCGGAAGATGTCACGCGACAACTTTCTAAACAAAAGACGGAACAAGTTGGCGAGCAACGGTCCGGCAAGGTCCAACCGCTTTTTCCCGAAATGGTCTCTGTCGTCGGGCTCCTTTCTCTCAAGGGCACAGAGAAGCAACTTGTTCACCATGTACCCGAGGAAAAACGCCTTGCGCGACTCAAAACCTTCCTTTCTGGTGATGTGCGGCAACAACTCCTTCTGGAGAATGTCGCGCGCGTACTGAATACGCTTCTCTCTGCGAATACCCAAGACGTTACCTCTTCTGCCAATGTAATCGAGAGCAACCTCTCTCTCCTGGATGACGAACGCCTCCTCGATCGACGGCTTGAGAAGCTCCAACATCTGCCAGTCGTTGTCGTCGTAACAGATGTGCTCGATGATGTCACCGTCCGGAACAACGCCAAGCGCACGGAACACAATCATCAACGGCACGTCCGCCTTGATGTAAGGAAGCGTCGCTCTGATGACCTTGTCCTTGCGCATCATCTTGACCTCAAGATTAGAGATCAAGCGCAGACCGTTGTCGATCGCCAGGCGCACTTCGGCGATGTACTGGACCGGAGAAGGCGCAGACTTCTTGAACACCTGGACAATGTTGGCCGCGGCTCTCTCCTGGGCAATCAACACCTTCTCGGAACCGTTGATGATGAAGTACCCGCCCATGTCGTACGGACACTCCTTCAACTCGTAGCACTCGCTCTCGTTGAAGTCGCGGAGCAAACAGTACTTGGACCGCAACATGATCGGCACTTTTCCAATCGGAGCCAAGTGGCCAGACCCTGACTCGTCCTCCTCGACGGTCCAGACAGTCTCGGTTCCCGGGCCCGAGTTGTTCGGGTCGTCGATCGAAACACTCACCTTCTTGCTCATCTGGACTTGCAAATACGCCGAATAGGTGAGGTTTCGGAGACGCGCCTCCTGGGGAAACAACTGGCGCACGTCTCCGTCCGGCTCGGTGATGTTGGGCCGCGTGATGAAAATCTTGCCAAACGTGATCTCGTACCGCTTGTTCTTGTTGTCCAGCTCGCTCATGTGCTGCGCAGGCTGGTCAAGCACCAACGACGGGTCCTCCCACACCAACTCCTGGATCGTCGTGCCCACAAACTCGTCGAACGAGTCGATCTGCTGCGACACCAAGCCCTTCTCCTGGAAGAACGAGGAGATCACCAACCAGCAGTCCTCGGGCTGGATCTGCTGGTCGTCGTAGTCTGCGTCGTACCCGTAGGGGTCGTCGTCCACTTTGTGATCGTCGGACATCCTATAGCTCGACTGTCGTGGTGGTCGCCTCTCAGACAACTATACACTGAAAAATGCGCGAGGGCAGGGTAAACCACGGTGTTACCCGGCGCCGGGGCGGTGAAAAATCTAGATGCATCAAGTCAATGGGAAAGGTTCAATCATAGTTTACGGTTCGATTAGAGCTTTAGTGTCTAAAAAATGCCCCGGATAATATCGCGTGCCATGGCCACGGCAGCCCGGGAGTTGCCCCCAACCCTTGTGGGAGAACGCAGCATACCAGTGGGCCAGCCGCTTGCCGAGTCGCTCTCGCAAAAGATCATGGACCTCCGCGACTCGTCGATCGCTCAGAACGAGCCCCACTTCAGAGTGGGCCACGACGAGCGCTACTTCCCAAAGGCCCGGGTGATCCTCCTCCGTCCGAACGCGAAGCACACGCCGTACCAGGCCAAGTTCATTGTGCCGAAGTCGTTCAACAAGCTCGACCTCAGAGACTACTTGTGGCACGTGTACGGGCTCCGTGCGTTGAACGTCACCACCCAGTTGATGCCGGGCAAGTTCAAGCTTGCGGGCCGCTTGCGGTTCCGCGAGGGGCAGATCAAGAAGATGACGATCGACATGGAGCAGCCGTTCATATGGCCTGCTGAGGAGCAATTGGAGAACAAGGAGTTGTTGGAGACCGCCAAGTACGAGAACGAGTACTTCAAGTACCACATGGATGTGTCGCAGAGACAGGGGAGCGACAACTTGCGTCCGATCAAGCAGTTCGAGGGTGTCTTCAAGTACAACACGCACTACGTGAAGCACGAGGTGGAGAGCTTCATTCCAAGGGCCGTGGGGAGACGGTTGAGAAACGAGAAGTTGGGCGCCGAGAAGGGCGGGAAGAAGGAGAAGGAGGACTTGATGGTGGAGAACTTTTTGAAGAGGGAGATGGATATCGACTTGTAGTGGGGGCGCGGCCAGAATGCTGCGAGACGTTTGATCGAGGTGGAAAACACTGCGGATGAGATTTTCTCCAGCGCACACCAGAACAGACAATGATCGAGGTTTGATGTAACAAAGTGTGATTGTATAGATGATCCCGGTTGCTTATACCAGCCAGGGGCCGGGGGGTTGTTGTAAATAAATAATGTTAGCATGGGGAGTGTAGATGGCAGGAGACTGCTGCAAAGCGGGTTGTAAGCGCAATCGAGCGCAGCGAGATTGCGCGAGGAAACTACATATTAGATAGTGTTGAGCAGCAGACCACGGAGTGATGAGCCAGTCCGCTGCAAAGTGCTGAGACGTCGCGGAATACTCGACGGTGAGAGAGCACCTGTGCGTGGCACGATAATGGGAAGCAGAGTGGCTCCAGTAAAAAAATGCATTATTCATTGAAAAATGCAATACCTGTGAAGAAAAGCATTATCCATTATCAATGTTTGTAAGTATACGGCTTTGAACAACGTAGTGTGTAGCAGTACCTGTGTGCGAAAGTGAGGTACTAGTGTGAACATGCATGAGTGGGAGGCCACTGTTTAAGCATTGTCAATGCCAATGTCAGGAGCGCGCTAACCACGCAAAACACAATCGCAGCAGATCACTCCGTGATCTGCTGCTCAACACTATCTGCTATGTAGTTTTTTCGCGCAATCTTGCTGCGCTCGATGGCACTCGCTACAAGCAAAATACATAGAGCATGGCATTTGAGTCTGCATAGGGCATCACGCTAGTTTGCGCCAGAAATGGTTGCTTCATACGTAAAGGGTATGGGCTTTCGCCGGAAATCAAAAAACGCCTGGAATTGACATCGCTGCGGAATGGCAATTATATAAAAACAAAAAGAAAAAAAAATAAAAACTGACAGAAACCCAGGGGATTGCCAGAGAAAAGGGAAGGGACGAGAAACGGTGAGAGGGAGACATGTAGAAGAACAGGAACTCAGGTTTGTGGCGCGCCGAGAGTCCACTTGATCTCCCGCGACTCGTCTCCGACTCGTCTCCGACTCGCCGCTGGCTGGCTGCTCACTCTGCCTTCACCTTCAGGTCAACAGTCACCCAGTCCACCTCAGACTCGTCAGGTTTCGAAGAAGCGGCCGTGGCAGACGGCGAACCGGAGGCAAGGCCAGCCTCCCCAGTCAAATTTCTGCTATTGCTCTCGAGCTTCCCGGGGTTTGGAGCAAAGCCGCTCTTTGGAATCGTCAGGAGAAGGCTACGCAAGAACGCAACGGCGCTGGCCTCCAGTGGGACGTCCAGCTTCTGCTCGCGGAACTCGTTGAGCAACGTGTCGACAAACAGCTTAGAGAGCTGGTCGTCTTCGGCGGGGAAGTAGTGGTTCTTGAAGGACGAGAAGTAGCCAGAAGCACTCAGCGGGGCACTCAGCGGGGCACTCAGCGGAGCACTGCTCTGGGTCTGGCCACCAGTTCTTCCAAAAAGTTTCTGCTTCACAGTGTCTATGGCATACTGCTTGCCTCCCAAGACCATGGACCACGAATTGTCGTAAACGCCGTAGACAAACGTCTCGACCTCCAGCTCGTGGCGGAGCAAGAACGGAGAAATATAAGCGTTGTAGAGGAACACCGCGCCCTTGGTCCGTGGAAGCACCAACCAGACCTGAAAATAAAGCTTGCACACCTGGTAGAACGGGAGAATGCCAAGCACCACCCCAAAAACCAGCTCCGCAGAGGTCATCACCGCAAACACCACCCAGTACACAAGCCAGGGCTTCAAGAGCAGTGGGTCGTTTGTCTGGAGTGCTTTGAACAGAGCATATGTCGGGAAGAGGACCGAGACGGCAAAGCTGGGGTTAGCAAATATCCAAGAAAGGGAAGGTACTAAGAGGCGTGAGTAGGGAGTCAGGGTGGTAGCTTGTGCCATAATATATGCTGTAACATGAGTTATAGCTTATGCTATAACTTGTGTTATAGCTTGTGCCATAAATTATGCTATAACTATGCTATAACTTATGTTAGAGCTTGTGCTATAACTTGTGTTATAGCTTGCGTTATAGCTTATGCCAAAACTCATGCTTCTCAACTGCATGATCCCCGGAGTCTTGATCTCTGCCCCTCAGCTCTGCCGATACTCACCTGAGCAATGTAAAAAGTAAGTTAAACATTGCGGATTGTTCAATATTTCTTAATTTAGTTTGATATGCTGTCTTTTTGAATTGGGAGAAATCGCTGACCCTCGAGATTGGGCCCACTCAGTGTGGAGGCAATATAGATAGGGAGGATGAGATGATCATCTGGTATGGCCGGGTAACACCATGCAGTCATGGACCGGAATGGAGTGTGTCATTAAGCGGCCGTGGCATGGGGTTTCAGTAAGAGTGAATAGTCAATACCGGTAGTTATTACTACGTTTCAGCACTGTGGCTGTTCTAAATGTCAAATTCTGCACCGGCGAAACTGTTCGTGCGGTTCATGGTGCCAACTGGTGCGTAATTACCCGGCCTCCAACTGGTCTCCGGGGTGAGGTTTGGCGGAGGACTGTAGCTGAGAGCGGAGCAGAAGCAGTAGCGAAATGTTCAAGTTCGCCTCAAAGTTAAATGGTGAGTGACAACAGAGGGTAGAAGAGATGTATGAGAGAATGACATAGCTCAAAGTTATGTTTGGGCCACTGTTCTCGGACAATGGTCATATCAATGGTGAGATCTTGGGTCTGCTGTGGTCATGCATGAGGTCAGCAGTGTTGCCCACAGCTGACAAAGATTCCCAGTTGTCTGATGAAACTTGTGTTTCTAACACAATGGCTCGTGTTTATTTACCATTGCATAGCATGTTCCTTTTTTTTTTTGCTAACAACAGTGTTCAAGACACCCCAGCCGAAGCAGGTCTCCACTGTGCTCAGCTTCTCGGGACCCGAACTGCTTTCGCAGGTCATCACTCGGTCCGACAAGGAGCTCGGCGGGTACTCGCTGGTGGACTTTAAATACAATGAGGAGGAGAACTGCGGAGTGTTCTCGGGGAACTTGAATCTCGATCCTCCGGCGAACCGGCCGGACGTGTTGCTGTCGGGGTACGCGATGTTCCGCACCAAGGACCAGCCGCAGAAGCTTCTTGGAGACAGCTATTGGGACTGGACCAACTACAACCAGTTGGCGTTGAGGGTGAAGGGAGACAACAGAAAGTATTTCATCAATGTCCAGGCAGACTCTGCGTTGAGCACTGACATCTACCAGCACCGCTTGTTCTTGAACAGTCCCGGCGAGTGGGAGACGGTGCTTGTGTCGCTCGACGACTTTGTGCTTACAAACTGGGGGATCATCCAGGACGAGTCGCCAATGGACACCTCTAAGGTCAAGACGATAGGCATTGGGTTGTTGGACCGGCAGTACGGGCCGTACAGCTTGAGTGTGGACTGGATCAAAGTGATGACGGGGAAGCCGTTACTGGAGACGATTGACGGCGAGCGGAAGCGGAAGGAGAAGGAGTTTGATCCGTTTGAGGATGCCTTGGTTTAGTTGTCAATATGCCGAGTCCGCGGCAGACTGGACGTGCTCCACACACTAAGCGAGCCCTACTTCATGTTGAGCACGCGCCGCGAGCGTCCGTGGTTAGCCAACCAACACAATATATAGTACAACACGCTAATCGCACCCACCCCTGACAATCTCATATATATACTTTTGCCTCCAACGGCCAATCAACACATGTACGCATCGAGAGTTGTAGTGGGCTGCTTTTAGCTTGGCACTGTACTTACTGGAAAAAAGTAAGTACAGTGACGACAGTGCGGGGCCCTGCCATCATTGGTGCTGCACTCATTGACAATTGCAGTTTATATTTTTGCCATGAACGTGTGATCAAAAATGCTCTCATAAGCGAATCCAATACTCTACTAGTGTGCTGGTGTAATTTTTGCGCTGCAGCCCATGGAAGTGTGTGGCAATGCATGGCCCATGTTGGGCGGTGAAGATGCAGCAGGCGAGGCACAAGAGAATATACTGTAGTAGAGATTGTGCTGTGCTTTTAAGTAGTTATCCTCTGAGCAAGTATTCCTAGCCCAATTTTAAACTATCAACAACACTTCAATATTTGGTATTGATAATGAATATCTCGGAACCCAAGGGTTTGACCAGTGGACTGGGTAGATCTTGGGGCTCCGATCCTCATGCATATCGTGACACATGTGGCCATAGTTTCCGTTCTGATATTGGATCGTTACTTTTTCCTTTCTCTCGAGCTACAATACCCAAGAAAGTTGGCTTCTATATAAATTGAAGTGTGTTGTCATCAAATTTTGCACTTTAAAGATGCCAAAACTTGAAGACAATTTCACGCGGCTAACGGGGTTCACTCGGGAGCCTCCAAGAGTGAACTTATTGGAACATCTCAAATTGTTCTCATCTTATCCCTTCTGTAATATTCATATAAACTCAATTTGGAAGCTTGTGCAAGCTTCCTTGACATACCTTGAAGTCCAGGCCCCAGGCGAACCAGCACGATTAATAATGATCGGAACAGTCAAAATTCTGAGACATTACTTTCTTCGTGCCGGATATGAGCCCTTTGGAGTGGGCAGTTATAAGCATGCAACTTCCACCGAAGCACGTTATTTGCTTGAGGCAAACAACGAAGGGTGGCAAAAGAATAAGCAAGAGATATTGGCCATCTACAACGCCCGCAACACACCTGCGGCAGTGCATGCCAAGAACAAAGTGTGCGCGCTGTTGAAGAAGCGGGGCTGCGGAAGACAAGATCTCTGCTACGCTACTTTGCTTTATGACGACTTTTTTCATCTGGTTGACTCGAATCTCCTTGAAAGTTTTTTAGAAGATTGTTTTGTGTTGGATCATGCGTAGCCGAGGTTGAAGAAGAAGCGTGTTGAAATAGTGTGAGCTTAGAATTGGCAGGGGCACAGCGGTTCAGCTGTGGCCTGCTTGGGTATCTGAGACTGTATGATTAGTCTGCTGACCTTGGAACAAATGATCATATTACCCAGAAAGCTTTCGAGAATAAAGCCATCATTTCTATGGCTTGAGTTTTTTTGTTTTATTGGTTTTTTGGCTATGTGTGTAAGGGGTGTTGTCATTGGGAGTGATACGGAGAGACGCGGGCGGCTGCTGCCAGAAGCCGCCGCACTAGAGCCCAGGCAAGTCGCCTGCATGGGCGGCAGAACAGAACAATGCGATTTTGAATTCTGTAGGCGGCAACTTTCCTCCGAATAAAATGGGGTTCCAGGTATTGTTCAAGAGTTTAAAAATAAAATAATATAATAGGTAATTTTCTGACCTGTTTGAGCTAAATCTGGCATTCGCGGAAGGTAGCCCCAAAACTTTCCGTTTTGGGAAGCGCCTCGTTCCTATAAAAGGCCCCCTGGCAGGCCTCCATCTTAGCCCCCCGATCGCTATAAGAATGAATCCAATTTCTTCTCCTGATGATTTCTTTCTTCTCTCATCTACTCAACATCCAACCAAGTGAGCATTCAACCCCCTCAAGGGTCAAGTCCTCAATGGGCCCCAGCTACTAACACAGTTCCTAGATGGCAAACAACCGGGTTCACAACATTGCCGTTGAGGACGCGTTTCTCTACGCCATCCCGCTCTCCAATGGGAACGTCTTACAGTCTTACATGATCAAAGGCCCTCGTGGCCCAGAGAAGTTTGTGAGAACCGACCCGCGGATCCAGCCGCTTGCCCACTGGCAGGCCATCATGGACCGCTACTATGAGTCGCAGGCCGCTGTGTACCGGAAGTGCATGGCGCCAGCTCGTGAGCTTGTCGGTGTGCCCAACTCCAGGTGTTGGGCAGTAAATAGAAGCTCGAGCTGGCATACCGGCGGTGCAAAGTGAGTTGCACCAGATTGCTAATTATGCTGGCCAAGATGGGCCAGCCGCAGTTCGATCCAAGGAGTTGAAAGGGCAGATGGTTTGCTTCAGAGGGAAAAAGGTAGTTGGTTTAATGAGAATCACGAATTGTATATTTATTATTAAGTGTAAGTGCTGAATTCTTGGTCGATCTCGAGACGCACAGCGCATCGCGGCAATCGATGAGCATCGCGCATCAGTGGTGTGGTGCCCTGTCGCCAAGGCGAGCAGCATAGGCGGGCGGCAGGCGGAGCATGGCACAGCGTAGAGCTTTGAGCGTTTCCGTAGAGTTTGGTGGGTTTATTAAATGGTAGTACAATATTCGTGATGCTACGATAATTGTGATCACTTGGTAATCACTTGGAAATCACAACAACAAGTTCTCACTTGGTGGGTGACAAGCCGTGCTCTATACTGCTTACGCGCGACTAGACAGTGCAAGGCAGACGCAGTGGGCCGGTCTAAGTCGCTAACCAATTAAAAAAGTGTCGCCAAAAAATTGATCAAAGAAACCCATGCTACATATATATTACATTTTGACAAAATTTCCAATATAGAACTACATTCTTAGTCACTTCTTGAACCACCATTCACGCGTCCAGCTACTGCCTGCCATTTTTCACTGCTGCTTCTTGACCTGTAGTGAGCCACTGTAGATCAGAAACAACTACTTTTCAAACTCCATAGCAGTTCTCGTTCACATTCATTCAGCACGAGACTCTACTAAATACCAAATCTAGGAGTTTTCCATACTAGTATCTCATACTAACTACTCTTGTAGGTGCCCTTCCTAAGTAACATGTCACGTGCTCTATATGATGCCCTTCCTGAAAATTTTATGTGTGCCATGCAGGAACTCCAACATGAGCACCGAGGTCGACACCAGCGAGTTGGCGGGCCAAGCCAAGGCCCTTGCCGCGACGACGGCCGAGTTGGCTGCCCAGGACGTGACTTTTTATAAAACAATCGACTCAGGGGTTGCCGAGCAGGTCGACACGAATGCCGCCAAGTTGCTTGGCATGATCAACGCGATGATAGAGTCTGTGGATGCCGGGGCTGAGAAGTTGGCGCCCGGCAAAGACGGGTTGGACGACGGCTGGAAGCAGTTGAGTAGCCTGATACTTGACAGTTTGTTCGAAAAGTCGGAGATCGCCACCGAGCGGATGAAGAACGGAACCAAGGAGAGTGGGACGCAGGCCATAGTTGATATCGAGGAGGGCAAGCTGCTGAGTAGTAATGACGCCGAGCAACCCCGCCGGCGCCCCGCAAAGCCGCAGCTCAAGTTTTCCACGCCGATCGACAACTCTGAGCAGAGCTGTTTCCAGCCAAAGTTGACGTCCAAGCCGCACAGTCTTGAGTCGTTTGAGAACAGCATGGAGCTCGTGCCGGCCGACGAAGAGGGGCCGGCCCACCACAAGCAGCCGTACGCGTACGAGATCGAAAAACAGCCGTATCCGGAGCACGTTTTGCAGGCGAAACCGCCAAAGGCGTCGCAGCCCTGGACCGGTGGTGCTCCAGCGGTTTGGGTTGACACTAAGGAAAAGTTAGAAGCCATGATTTCGGAGTTGCGGGGCTGCCCGGAGTTGGCAGTCGACTTGGAGCATCACGATTACAGAACGTACTATGGCCTTGTCTGCTTGATGCAGATCAGCAACAGGGAGCGCGACTGGTTGGTGGACACCTTGGCACTCAGAGAGGAGTTGCAAAGCTTGAACGAGATCTTTGCTGATCCAAATGTCATCAAGGTTTTCCACGGCGCGTTCATGGATATTATCTGGTTGCAGCGTGACCTTGGCCTCTATGTGGTGTCTCTCTTCGACACCTACCATGCCTGCCGCGCCCTTGGGTTCCCAAAACACAGTCTTGCCTATTTGCTCGAGAAGTACGCCAATTTCAGAACAAACAAGAAGTACCAGATGGCGGACTGGCGCATCCGCCCGCTCACCCTGATGATGACGTTGTACGCACGCGCCGACACACATTTCCTCCTCAATATCTACGACCAGCTCAAGAACATGTTGTTGGAGCGGAACCTCATGCTGGAAGTTTTGCACGAGTCACGCGACGTGGCCAGAAGAAGATTCGAGTACTACAGTTTTCGGCCAAACAAGCCGACCCGGTTGGTGAACACTCCCGTCTCCGACAGAACTGAGCCCTGGAAAGCTCTCATGAGCAAGTACAACCTTTCTGTGGCGAAAACACGGCTTGTGATCGACCTCTACAACTGGCGCGACCGGATCGGGCGGCGTGACGACGAGTCCGTGCAGTACGTGATGCCCAACCAGCTCTTGGTGGCGCTTGTGTTGCACGCGCCGCAGGACCCGTTCGGGGTGATTGCGGTGTCGAACAGCATCACGGACCACGTGCGGATGAACGCCAAGGAGATTGCCGAGGTGATCCGGGATGCGCAGCAGGCGTCGGAGGACGAGGACATGGAGCTTATGAACGAGATCACGTACAATCCGTTGGAGCAGGAGGACCTCAGCGAGCGGCTGGTGAACGCCGCCATTAGTAGTTTTAACTCGGTGAAGCGGCTGTTTGCAGACTTGACGGTGGGCAAGAGCACTTCGCCGTTGCTCAGCAGCTCAAAGTTCTTGTCGGACAACATGTTCTCTGGCCCATCGAGCACCGTGTGGGCCGCGGACTATGCTGCCGGCACGCAGTCGTCTGTTGAAGACTTGTTGCAAAGGGCCAGTGAGATTCGGGACAAACTCACCTCCGACAAGGGGAAGGTCATTGAGATCGAGGAGCCGACTGCCGAGCAGAACGTGACGACTGAGACCGCGCCATCGGTCGAAAAGCCCAAGAGCGATCCGAACGAGATCGTGGTGGTGAGAAAGAACACGGTGCGCCAGAAGAAGAACCCGTTGCGGGCCGGCAAGGAGGAGGCCGGTGCGGTGCCGGTGGACTACAAGGGGGCCGAAAAGGTGTTGGGTTCTCTCACGAACCAGAAGAGCGGGAAGCAGAACAAGAAGAGAAAGCAGTACAATCCGTACGGGCAGGAGTGGGAGGAGCCGCGGGCCGCGAAGAAGGTGAGCAATCCGACGAGGGGGAAGAACGTGTCTTACAAAAAATAATCCAAATGGCGACATTCACCACGACAACAATAACGATGAGCACTTAACCCGGGCACCACAATTTGACTTGCCTTTCTCACAGGTGGTAGCGTGGCGGTGGCCCACAAACAAGGGCCACTGCATATCCAGCTTACCACCAAACTACATAGACAATAGCATGTTCCATTGTGAAGTTTATCTCAGTAGCTTTGGATTAGGTTGGTCACCCTCAGTTTCTTAAAAGGGACTTACAACCAATCTTTAGGCAATCTAGCGAACCTGATTTCTAATATCATTTCGCAGCTGCCTGAGAGGAATGATCAATAACTGTGGCTTTCCAAGTGGGCTAGTCCCCAGGAGCTAAAGACGTGAGCTCACAATTTAAGCAAAAAGAATTAGAAGATGTGACTCAAGGACCTTGTTTCACTCGGAAACCCCAACTAGAGCTTTACTAATAGAGGAAGACTTCGTTGGCAGAAGCAGTACAACGCCGGTAGTTTGCCGTCAATCGGGGGTTAACAAGTGCTCATAGTTTAGGGCACTGCTGACATGCATGTTCGAGCGGGCATTTTCTGGCACTCACTACATAGTGGCTCGGTGCAGACAGTGCCAAGCAAAGCAGTCAGACGGAAGTGTACAAGGCAATAGAGATTTCAGTAGTAGAGAGTTTAGCAATAGAGATTTGAGCAATAAAAATTTAAGCGGTAAAAATTTCAGCAATTAGGATTTCAGTAATAAAAATTCAACC
The DNA here is from genome assembly GCA_002564235.1 of Saccharomycopsis fodiens. NCBI lineage: Eukaryota > Fungi > Ascomycota > Saccharomycetes > Ascoideales > Saccharomycopsidaceae > Saccharomycopsis > Saccharomycopsis fodiens. Next base: position 1,052,390 of record JNFV01000003.1, read on the forward strand.
AGTAAACTTTTTTTGTAGAGATCAAGACAGTCACTATCCGCAACACTGCCAATGCTGGGCCCGCCGATGTCCTGCAGGCTTCGCCAGTGCACTGCCCTAGCCCTGCTTTCCTCCCCCTGTAACGCACGTGCCTGACTCCAGGGCACTGCCTTTTCTGCATGCGTGACAGTCCGTCGGTTACGAACCCCTGGGCTGAAAAATCAGCTTGGGCCGCAAAAATTACATAGGGATTTTTTCTTTGAGTACCGATAGTATCTTCAGGAAATTGAAAAATGGCGAGAGGACCGTAAGTGGAACGCCGATGGCGGGAACACACCATGTGGATTGGATTCAAATGGATATTGGATGTGATTAGAAGTGGAATGGAATGGAGTGGGAAGAGCTATGTTGAGATCTGAGTTGTGAGAGAGAGTCTAAGGAATCACTTGGAGCATGAACCATTGAATCAAAGTTTGCAAGCATATACTCAGACCCAGCAGCATCGCAAACCAGCAACATTGCAAACCAGCAACATTGCAAGCCAACAACATTGGTGCTCATGCCGATGCTGCTTCACCGTTACCTTTCCATCTTTAATCTTCCGATGAACATTTTTTCACCGTCAAAGTTGGATCCCTGGACAATCACTAACAAACAGAAAGAAGCACCTTAAGAGATTGGCAGCCCCATCCCACTGGATGTTGGACAAATTGTCCGGCACCTACGCGCCACGCCCAAGCGCCGGCCCACACAAGTTGAGAGAGTCGTTGCCACTCATTGTGTTCTTGAGAAACAGATTAAAGTACGCGCTCAACGGCCGCGAGGTCAAGGCGATCTTGATGCAGAGACACGTCAAGGTCGACGGCAAGGTCAGAACCGACACCACCTTCCCAGCCGGGTTCATGGACGTTGTTTCTCTTGAGGCCACCAACGAGAACTTCCGCTTGGTGTACGACGTCAAGGGCAGATACGCGGTCCACAGAATCTCGGACGAGGAGGCCAAGTACAAGCTCGGCAAGGTCAAGAGAGTCCAGCTCGGCAAGAAGGGGATCCCATACGTTGTCACCCACGACGGCCGCACCATCAGATACCCAGACCCAGCGATCAAGGTTAACGACACTGTTAAGATCGACTTGGCTTCTGGCAAGATCGAGGACTTCTTGAAGTTCGACACCGGCAAGTTGGTCTACGTCACCGGTGGCCGTAACTTGGGAAGAGTTGGTGCCATCACCCACAGAGAGAAGCACGAGGGAGGCTTCGACTTGGTCTACATCAAGGACGCCTTGGACAACACCTTCGTCACCAGATTGTCGAACGTTTTCGTCATTGGTGACGCCAACAAGCCATGGATCTCGTTGCCAAAGGGCAAGGGTCTTAAATTGTCGATTGCCGACGAGAGAGACAAGAGAAGAAGAAAGCAGGGCTTGGCTGCTTAAGGGTGCGGCTCGCCATGTATAGTCATCTCACGTAATAAATTGTATCAACAAGCTGTAGCCAGGCTATTGCCAGCGTAGCTACCAAAGCCCAGCGAAGGTGGGGTTTGACAAAAGCGGCAGAGCCTCTGCTATACTGCTGTGGCCATGTTTGCTTTGGCTGTGAACGTACTACTTTGAACATGACTGTCTTACTACTCGTTGCCGGCTTCGGAAACTAGCATCGTGCTGCAAAAACCTTGAGAGTAGTGGCTAGCAGTGCATTGACAAAGCCAATGTGCTGCGATACAAGCTAGATGATTATAGCTTTGAAACAGAGTGCTGCGAAGCTGGGCTTGGGCTGTCAAATAGTGTTATGAAAGTAATGCTACGAAAGTGATGAAAGAAGTACTAGGAGAGTATTAGTAGTCATGACCGTTTTATGACTGTGGTCGCACTGCCAAAAACTACTGTGTGGCTAGCGAAGCTCGGCTAGCGGCTTCTACAACGGCTGCTGAACTTTCTTGGGCCATGAAAATTTGACACTGATCCCCGCCAATGTGGGCGCGGTGTTTGGGTTTCTCGTGATGACAGAGCGGTCCGTGCTGCCCGTGCGGTATGGCTCAGTATCGCAGACTATAAGATTGGCACATCAATGGTAGATAAATGCATATTTATGCCCTATGGGCTGTTTAGGATGTTTGTAGCAGCTTTCCTTCGGCAAAATCGACCCCCCTAAGCGTCCCTGATCTCCTGCAACACTGGGAAAAAGAGGCGCGCAGCGCACTGGCGAAGCCAGGGTGCTGCAGTTCTCCAACCCTAACTTCGCCAGTTCACTACAATACTCGAAAGCCTGACTTTCCCAGTGCACTGAATTTCTTGGAAGCCTGACTGTTCCAGTGCGCTGCAATTTTTGGAAGCCTGGCTTCTCCGGTGCACTGCTCGTCTCCGAAACCTCGCCAGTGCTGCACGTCACCTGACACTTATCAGATAAGCGTGGCCCCCGGTGTTTTCGAAACCAAAGCAAAGCCTGGTTTCCAAGCAGCATCTCCAGCAAGAAACAACCGGATATGTCCTCAAGGTGAGTCGAAATGTATAGTCGTCTAATAATGATGAACTAAATGCACAATGGTTTTTGGATGAACTACGTTTCCGCTGCATCGCCCCGCCCCATTCCATCTACTAACAATCCCCAGATATCGAATCGAGTGTGAGTGATTGCCACTGGCAGCGCCGGGCTTAAGAGACTGGCAGCGCCGGGCTTAAGAGACTGGCAATCTTAACTTCGACAGTTCACTGCAATTCCCGCAACCCTAACTTCGCCAGCGCGCTGCACGCTGCCAGCTTCTACGGCTCTCGACTAACAACAGACGCACTCAAGTCACACCGGCGCGACGACTTCATCGAGTGGATCAAGGGATTGCTAGCAGTAAGTATGAATAGTGGCATTGTCAGTGAGATCGCCGTGTGCTGCGCCACTTAAATAGAATCTTTGGAAACGTCTTTGAGATAGGCGTCTCCTGGTCATGGACACGACTAACCCCAGGTCCCCTTTGTCTTGCACGCCGTCAACGGCCTGGCCATCACGGGCGAGAAGTCGTTCCACGTGGCGCGCAAGCGGTATGCCGAGACTTTTGCCGACGTCGAGAAGTTGATCGACGACGACTTGAAGGTGGGTCTCCAGAACAAGGAGTTCTTGCTGAGACTCAGACAGTTGGTGCCTTCGCTCGGGGCGTTTTTCACCCCGTTGCCCTTGGAAGAGGCGTTTTTGATTGCCGACGAGCGCCGCGCGATCTCCAAGCGGCGGTTTGTTAGCCCGTCGTTCAACGACGTGCGGAGCGTGCTCAACATTGCGCAGATTTTGGCGCTCACGAAGCTCAATTATTCGTCGAAATTGAGACTTGTCACCTTCGATGGTGACGTCACGCTCTACGAGGACGGCCAGCTGATTGCGCCGGACTCGCCCTTGATTGACAGGTTGGTTGGCCTCTTGAAGAAGGATATTTATGTCGGGATTGTCACGGCTGCCGGGTACAGTGAGAAGTCGGGCAAGAACTACTACATCCGCCTCAAAGGTTTGATTGACGCACTCAAGCTGCACACCGACTTGTCCCCCGAGCAGAAGGAGAAGCTCCTCATCATGGGCGGCGAGTCCAACTTCTTGTTCCGCTACAACGACGAGACCCAGCGGTTGACCTATATCCGCCACGAGGACTGGCTTTTGCCCGAGATGCAGCAGTGGAGGCAGGAGGACATCAACACGGTGCTCGATCTTGCCGAGGCGTCGCTCGTGGATCTTAGCCGCAAGCTCAATCTCAAGTCGCAGATCATCCGGAAAGAGCGGGCGATTGGGATCATTGCGTTACCGGGCCACAAGATGTACCGTGAGGCGCTTGAGGAGATTGTCGTTCTGATCCAGAAGAAGCTTGAGAACCATGAGATTTCCAACCGGATCAAATTTTGTGCGTTCAACGGCGGCTCCGATGTCTGGATCGACGTGGGCGACAAGAGTTTGGGCGTGCAGTCGTTGCAGCGGTTTCTTGGCGAGATCCAGCCAGCCGAGACGTTGCATGTGGGAGACCAGTTTTTGAGCTTGGGGGCGAACGACTTCAAGGCGCGGTTGGTGAGCACTACTGCGTGGATTGCCAGTCCGTACGAGACAGGGGAGTGTATTGATGATATTCTTGAGTGGTCCTAAGCAAAGCCGGCTGCTGAGCGCAATCGGGCGCAGCGAGACAACCGAATGTAGTAGGTAGTTAGAGAGCTGAAAGAAAAGTGATCTAAGCGAGTGGCCCTGCACTTGTGACTGGAATAGGTAGGTGGGCAACTAGTGAGCTACAAGCCGCGTTTTTTGAGCGAGTGGGGCCTAACACTTCTAGCTTGGCCCTCCTATTTCCGGCTTATTCTTGGCTGTATTTCTTGCTCTCCAGTTACTTCTTCCGCTGGCATGAATGGGTCTTACTCCAGCTTTAAATTGCGAACTTGCTAATAAAAAAATAGAATGCTAATTATAAGTATGGCGTAGGTTTAGAAGAATTGGTTTTGTAAGTGGCTGTGTCAGATAATTGTAAGGCTTATTGTTGAACTTCGGGAAATAAAAAACCCGTTTAATATCACAGGGAGTGAGAACCAAAGGCGAGAAGGAATTCTTTAATTATTTTTTCTAAAGTCTTGGAAACAATGTATTTGTTAATTTGTAATTGGTCCTACCTTTTCACTGAACGTCTTCGTACTTGTTAAGGCGTGCAACTTTCAGTGTAATATTGTACCAAATGACTTGCAGAAGTAGACAAACACAGCGCGCTGGCTTTGCCAATGCCCTCTTTGCCACCGGCTTGCCAGTGAACTGTGTTGTCTCAACGAGTTTGAAACAACACTGCTCCCCGGTACTTTGTCGTGGAAACACCACTGTTTCTGGCCCGTGCCGATCGCAGTGGCTTATTACCGCCAATTATTCTTGACAGGTGCATGGGTTTGGTTACATCTCAACTTGCCAGATGTTGGGCGATCGGTTGTGACAATGATCGGAGGAATTTAGAAAAGAAGAGCAAACGTGTTGGATTCTGAAGGTGGATAATTTCTAAAAAATTCTAATCGCGGCCTAATGTATTTACGCAACAGACTTCGCCTGTTGCTGAAAAGCGAGAGAGCTGCTAGTGAATGTTCCATAATCGTGGAACAACTACTCATGCATGCACAACGCGCTTCCACGATGCTGGCTCTGGGACCGGCGTAACTTCCACGGTCTTTTCACTGTTTTTTTTGCCAAGTGAGACATCGCTTGCCAAGCCAGCCTCTTTGTTCCCTACATTAGCACTGTTTGGCAAACTTAATTTGTAACCTCTCTATCAGGCAAATGTCTAACGAATGTCATTTGCTGGGCATTACCAACAGATTTTTTTTTCTATTACATCACGATTGCTTGTCCACAGACCTCAATGCTTTTTCACTGCGGGTCGACCAAATCCCAGCTGTATTCCGCCTGAGGGCGCGTCTGGGGGGCCGGGTCACACCCAAAGTCGCACCTATTCAGGCCGATCCCGGCAACTTGCCGCGCCAACTTGTCGCAATTCCAGGCCCGCAATCGGAAGCACCAACTCTAATTTGGGATGCTTGCGGTAACTCCAAAACTCTCCAAAACTCTCAGTTGTTTGTTTCAAATAAACAACACGCTGAGCTACTAATCTGAGCTATTAATCTTACCGGAGGCCAGTCAGGAACTCACGAAACGCATAAATCTGCTACATAACGAGCTCTTCTTGCTTCATATTCCCGACTTTTCACCACTGTTCTGAGTACACTGTGCATAAACAAGCAAGGTACAAAACAACAAGCAAAGTCTCAAGAAAATCCCCAACAAAACCCACAACAAAAGTGCTGATTCACTAGCAAAGTCTAACAACTATGAGCAATCAGTACCAACAACAGGGTGCTCCGGAGTACTCCCCCCAGCAAGGGCAGGGCGAGCAGAACGGATGGCGCCAGGACCCGGAGAAGTACTCCAACGACAGCGAGGCGCTTGGTTCGGGCAAGCCCGAGCAGGCGCAGAACTTCGACGAGGCGTTCAAGCTCGACAAGCCCAAGTACCGCGACTGGCCGTTTGCCGTCTTCTTCTACGCGGTGTTCTTTGGCTTCATTGCCGTGGCCGTCATCACGATCAGAGCCTACAAGATTACGCACTCGAGCCAGGGAAGTGGCATCTACGACAACGGCAGCGGGTCGCTCAACACCAACACGGTGATCCTCTTCATGTTCGCCATTGCTGTGTCTGTCGTGCTTTCGACCGCAGTCATTGCGTTCGCCAGAATGTTCCCGCGCAAGTTCATCACCATCGGGCTCATCTGCAACGTGATTCTCGGACTCGGCACCGCAATCGCCTATCTTGTGCTCAAGTACTACTCCGCGGGAATCGTGTTCCTTGTGTTCACCTTGCTCTGCGCCTGGAGTTACTGGACGTGCCGTTCGCGCATCCCGTTCTCGGGAACCGTCCTCACTGTCGTCATCGACGTCATGAAGACCCATCCAAGCGTGCTCTCGACCTCGCTCGTCGGACTCATTGCGTCGGCGGTGTTTTCGATCTTGTTCTCGATCACCGTGACTGCTACCTACATCAAGTTTGACGCCAAGTCGTCCAACCTGGGATGCTCGGTCAACGGCGGCAACTGCTCGCAGGCCACCCTCATCGGAGTCTTGGTCTTTGTCTTCTTTGCCGGGTATTGGATCACCGAGGTCATCAGAAACGTCATCCACGTGACGATCTCGGGCGTCTACGGCACCTGGTACTACTTGGCCAAGTCCGACCAGGGCGAGCCGCGCCACCCTGCCATGGGTGCTCTCAAGCGTGCTCTCACCTACTCGTTTGGCTCCATCTGTGAGGGTTCGTTGATTGTGACCTTCATCCAGTTGATCCGCCAGGGTATCAACATTGCGCGCCAGAGTGCCGTCAACGGCGGGGAGACTTGCCAGGCCATTGTGTTCTGCCTCTTGGACATCATTGTGTCCATCATCGAATGGTTGGTGCGCTACTTCAACCACTACGCGTACTCCTACATTGCCCTTTACGGCCAGGGCTACGTGAGTGCCGCCAAGGACACCTACGAGCTTTTCCGCTTCAAGGGTATGGACGCGCTTGTCAACGACTGCTTGATCAACACTGCCTTGGGCTTCTACAGTGTGTTCATTGGCTACGTCACTGCGTTGCTCGCGTTCTTGTACCTCCGTCTTACCAAGCCAGACTACAACTCTGGCGGCTCGTTCTACGCGCCGCTCGTGGCGTTTAGTTTCTTGATCTCTGCGCAGATCACTCGTGTCATCACGACCACCATCACCAGTGGAACAAGTACCTTCTTTATTGCCTTGGCCAGAGACCCGGAGGTGTTCCGCTTGAGCTACCCAGAGAAGTTCGACGAGGTGTTCAGAAACTACCCGCAGGTGTTGAACAAGTTGAACCTCCCAAACAGTAACTAGATCGAGTTCAAGACGAGATCCAATCGAATTGACAGTAAACGCAATCGAATTGCAACCTTGGCGGTGAACCACTGACACGGGCATGGCCCGTTTGTTAGAACCACCGCTCCTGATTTAGCCCGTATAATAGAGAGATACTTAATATTGCTTGTAGTGAGGTACGAAAGGGAGTGTGACGTTCGAGCTGTGTGCCATTTGTGGTCCTTCCTGCTTGACGTACACACTCATTTACTAGTAACCGCTCTCTGCAACTGAAGACTTGCACGCTGCAAGCCATACTGAAAACCTAACACTTCCGTTGAACAATGCAATGCCCATGCGTCGACAATGCGTAGTAACAAGTCTGCCAAGATAATTCTCACGGAGATATTTCTCCAAGACTCTTCGCTGAGCGCCATATTTCTTTCAAATTGATCAAGGCCTTTGGAAAAGGTGTGCACGTTCCTCGAGGTATGACCCCTCGCAATCAACACACGCTGTTTCACATACCTTATTCTGTCTGACCGGGATGGTAAGATTGTCCCACGCAAGGTACCACTAGTCAGCAAAACCTGATAACCCCGGGAGGGGTTAAAATTCGGGCTTTGACAAGGGCACGGCATACAATGCTGCTTGCGTAGGAAACCACGTTTTCAGCACACATCAACTACACTGCACTGCATTAGGCAACTCAACACGATAAGCCTGGACTTATCAAACACCTTTCGGGGACGCGGGCCACCCACGGGGCGCGGAACATCCGGCGATCTTCCCCACCTGTGATCTCCACAGCCCTACAACCTCATGCAGCCCGTGTAGAACTGCTTAAGGTACCAGTTAGCCATGCAGAGTGACCCCTGCTACTATCACTGTTTTCAGGCATATCACACCCGCTTTTGTCTTACTTCAGAGGTGCGTGGGAAGACGCAGCACGTTGGCAGTTGGAGTGTGGTAATTTTGCAAATGCTGTGTGTAAGCCACTGGGATGGTTTGGGGCTCATGCCACCGCTACACTGTACATGACATTCCCCCTGACAAACCCAATTCAGGGCTGCAAATGTTCATCAAACCGCACCAACTTAATATCTATTTGCCAACTCTGTTCTCGCCTTGGCCCTGTCGCTTCTCGGGAGTTCCCCTCAGGTACCCAAAACTCTAAATCTAACTTCGCCCGCAGCTTAGACTTTGTCCCATCACTCCGAACCTTATGTCTCAACATGAGGCCCCGGGCGGGGGTCCAAGCAAAAGCAAGGCGCTGTTGCCATGGCGAGGGATCCGGACTGCTGCCAACAAAGTATGGTCGTTTCCAACATCATCACGACTCTTTTCTACTAACTTTATTGTATCATTTATAAACTAACGTAAAACATTTCTCGGGGTTGAGTATAGAAGAAACGCCCTGCAAACGGTTGTGTTCAGCGCAGAACATTGGCTTCGCCAACACATTGCCGGTGTGCCTAAAGAATGTTGGTTGGCGTTGGAAATGCTGGCACTTCGAAACTTGGTAAACTTCCCTCAACAAGATTGACAAACTCATTCACCTCTGTTGGCACAGCCAACACAGTGGCGTCTCTCTTCTGGGCCGCAGCAGCAGTCGTGGCTGGAAACAAACCGCCCTCGAGCGCGCTGGCAGCCTCGCCAAGCACCAAGAAGTAGGCCTGGTTCCAGTCAGAAGCGGCCTTGGTGGCACCGTTCGCGAGCTGCGCAATGCCGACGTTGAAAAGCAACGCGATGCTCTGTGGCAAGTGAGAGGCGACCTCTGCGGCAAGAGTCTGGGCACCATGAGCAAGCACTGTGGCAGCGCCGCCCTGGACAGATGAGTAGATCGAGAGTCCGGCGGCGATGCCGGCGACGAGGTCAGACTGGAAGTCTGGGTCGGCTTCTCTTTTGTCAAGAGGCACGGCCTGAGCAGCACCAGCGGTCAAGGCGGCAATTGCAAATTTGGAGAAGATCATTATAGCAAAGGTGTGAGAATGTAAAGAAAAAGACTGTAAGATGTTCGAAGTAGTGGAAAACCAAACACTTAGTCCTACCTTTTATAGGGCACTCATTCACGGCGCCTTGCATAAAAAGCGGAGGGCCGCTGCACACTAGTGTTTTTCGGGAGGGCTCCACGCAGCAGGCAGGCAGCAAGCCACGCAGTTATCGCATTGTCTGCGACCCACAACACAACTTTCTGGCCTGACCAACACTCGTCACACCTTCCCGCTGTGGCCACAGCACCGACTCCACACCGTTCTAGCCGGCAACTCTAATCAGGATCCCGGTCGGTGTCATCATCAGGATGTGTGTGTATGCATTTTTATGCACGCCGTGCATGTATCGCCCTGAAAAACATGGATCCACGCAGGAACTTCCCCGCCAATGCCCCAGACTCTCCAATATAACAGGCAATTAAGATTGCAAAAAAGATTGCGACTGATGTTGCGGGCCCGGCAGGGATTGCAATGCGTGGGGGTTCGATTATCGTTCGTAGTAGTCATATGGGCTGTGTGTCTGAGTCGGATTTCAGGTGATATGATCTCATACGAGGGCGACGCTATGCAAGAAGGTCGTGAATGAGCCAGAGAAGCTCGCTCTTGGACCCCTCGTTGGTGGGTTCGGCCGGATCAGCGGTCTCCGTCTCCTCTGCCTTTGCCTCGTCAATACTTGACTCGCCTTGCTCTTCGCTAGCTGTTGCCACGGGCGCCCCGTTTCTTTGGTACGTCTTGAAGTGGCCAAGAACCTTGGCAGCTTCGGCCGGCACCTTCCGCTGTCTGAGAAACTCAGGGTCCTGCAACTCTTGCTCGCTTACGGGCAACAAATCCACTATCCCCGTTGTGTTGACCCCGTCCAACTTGTAGAAATCGTCGTCTCTGAGCATTTGCAGCAGCAACCGCTCCATCGCCCCGTTCGGCTCGATCACGTGCGGCACGAGCCGGAACGCGTCGTGGGCGTCCTCCGCCGTGAGAACCACTTTCCGCCGGCGCGCAGCCTCGTCGTGGCTCACGTGCAGCAGGTCAGGCTCCTCGTCGTGCTTGAGGCGTCGGTACCGAACGGAGTCGATGACAGTCTCCACCACCGTCTTGAGATAGCTCTCAAGACCAAAGATCATCATGTTGATGGTCTGGTCACTGAGACCTCCAACAAGACCATGCTCCCGCATGATGCCCATCATTCTCATCTTCAAAGCATGCAGGTCGGGCAACTCGTAGCTCTCTGAGGCCAAGGGCTGCTGCACGCTGCCCATGACCTCCTGGGTCCAGGTCGTGACATTTCCCTGCGTCGTCCCTGTGGGCGTGCTCGGCTGATTCATCATGTTCAAGTTTTTGTCTTTCAAGTCTTTCACTTGCACCTGCAAAGAATTCACGTTCTTGCCCTTCGCCTTCTTGTCATTTTTGTTGGCGACTTCGGCCTCGTCTGCCTTCTGCTCTGCAGCCGCCTGCGCGCTCACTTCCGCCGGGATTTTGGGCAACATCTCGTATCGCTCGCGCAGAACAGAGCCCAACTTGTACCGGCGGTGCATCTTGGTCACAGAGCTAGGCGCATTCTTGGCAATGCTCTTGATCCGACGCCGCTCCTTCACGGGCAACAGCATGATGTCTTTCTTCAACTTTTCATGCTCGTCGATGTCGGAGCTGTTCATCTTCAAGTTCTTCAGCCGGTTCGTGCTCGTGAGCGTATTGACAAACCCAAAACCGTCGCTGGTGACACTGCCCGAGCTCGGCGAGTCCCGAAGCGCATTCGCAAGCTGCGCAACAAGAAACTTGTTGTGGTAGTGGATGAACTTGGCCTTCATGTCCTTCGCAGCAAGGTATCGCTCAACGGCATTTTCCTGGAACTCTTGATGGGAGAGCTTCCCGAGAAGAAACTTGCAGAGACTCAGATAATATATACACCACTGCTTCTCGCCCATGAACTCGCGGAACTCCTTCACGAGCCCGTCGAGCTCGAGGCGTCGCACAGGCGCCGCAGGCTCCTCGATCTTCTTGGGCACCTCCTGCGTTGCAATCATGATTTGTAGGCAATATTGGTTTTCTCTTTGCGAACAGTGTCTTGCTTATTTTTTTTGCAATCTTCTGCCTTGCAGCGTCGTTGATATTCTCAATATTCACTCCACGATTCTGGCGTCGTGCATGCTCACGAACATGTCAGTTGCAAAGGTGTGTTACCCGGATATTGTTGAGGGAATCCAGGGCGGACCCGCCTGGGACCGGGCATGTGCGTAGGCGGGGTGCGGCGGAACTCTTAGTTTTCCAGGCGGCAATCCACCACAACTGCTCTTTCCTGACACTAGAGATACGCAGTGGCGAGCGTCAGCGAGACGCTGCGACGATGTGCAAATTCTGCGTGCAATTTTTTGTGAGGTGTTTAAAGTTGTCTCATTGCTGCTCAAAATTACTAGTTCATGGCCACTAGCTTATGCTACGGCTACTAGGTTATGCCCTGCCTATATTTTGTGGGCATCGTGCAGTGGTCAAAAATTTATGCTTACCTTACTAGAACACCGTTACTTCTATATGTCTTAATATTGGCTACTATTTAGTTTTCGCTGCTTTCTCCGCTACTTTTTTGCCGATGACTCCGGCGCAGATGAGTGACCTCCGACTTCTTGAGAGCATTTTTGCACAACCAGCTAACCAAAAGTCCTCAATGATTGAGTGCTGGGACACTGGTCTTCCCAACACATTGTTTTAACACATTGGCTCGACCAATGCACCAGTAGACCCGACATTCATCTATTATGAGCAATCACTTTGAGCTACTCATCAAGAACTTCTCGCTAACGCTCGCCGGCGAGAGAACACACTACTTTCTATTATTGCATATTATTTCGTACATAAATCAAACGCGCTAGCAACAGCAAGGCTCACAGGCACACCAAGCACCAAGCACCAAGCACTAAACACCAAGCACTAAGCACCAAGCACCAAGCAGCAGAGCACAACACAGCAACGCACACAGCAAAAGGAATCATCTAAGAGGCAAGTAGCAACAGGAGACGATAGTGGTGCAGTAGCAAAAGGAAGGAAGAACACATGCGATCGCGAGCCAACTCTGGAGCTTTCCTCTGGAAATTTCCAGCCTTCCTCGCTACGCTCGGAAGGCTGATCACTGCTTGTAGACCTCCTCGACCTCCTGCTCCACGTCCTTCAAAATCTTCTTTCTCTGCAACTTCTGCGCACTGCTCACATACCCGTTCTCCGGAGTCCACTCGGTGTCGACAATCACCACGCCCTGGATCAACTCGATCCCCGCCAACCCGTCGCGCGCCGCCTGCTTCGTCATCAGGTTGGTCACCGCCTTGGCAAGCTTCTTGTCGCCGTGGTACTTCTCGAGGTCAAAGTCGCCCTCGGACTTGACAATGCCCTCGCTCGCGGCAAACTTGGCAAGCGCCGGCACGTTGGGCGACACAATGGCAATCGGCTTGACCTTGCTCTGGTCCGCGTAGCAGCACACGTTGGCCACCACCGGGTTCGACCGGTAGATCGACTCCAACTTCTCCAACGCAATGTACTCGCCGTTCTGGGTCTTGACAAGGTTCTTCTTGCGGTCGATGATCCGGAGCTGCCCGGTCGAGGTCCACTCGCCAATGTCGCCCGTCTTGAACCAGCCGTCCTCGGTGAGCGCCGCCTTGGTCTCGGTCTCGTTCTTGAAGTACTCGCGCATCACGGGAGCACCGTGGATCCAGACCTCGCCCTGGTTGTCCTTGGCAGAGTACCCGAGATCCTCGACGTCGACCAACTTCACGGTCACGGCAGCAGAAACCACGCCCTGCACCCCAATCTCAAAGCGGTGCGGCGACAACACAGAGGTGTTGGCCACGGTCTCGGTGAGGCCGTAGCCGATGAGCATCGGGGCAATGAGAGTGGTGATGAACAACTGGGTGTCCTGGGAGATCGGCGAGCCGCCGTTGAGCACAAAGCGGAGCGACCCGCCCGTGACCTCCTTGATCTTGCCAAAGAGCAAGCTCAGGATGAGATTGCCGCCGGGCAACTTGTAGTTGGTGAGAAGCTGCTTCGAGCGGTACCCGGTCCAGAACACCTTCTGCACCACGGGCGACAACTGGTCGATCTTGCCAATGATGCCCTTCTTGATCGTCTCCCACACCGCGGCCACCGCCACCATGATCGTCGGCTTGAACACCTTCATGTCACCCTCCGAGTTGCGCATCGACGCGTCCGTGAGGGTCTTGACCCCCGCGTAGCCGAGCACCCCGCCCCAGTAGAAGATGATCAACTCGAACGTGAGCTCGAAAATATGCGCAAGCGGCAAGAACGCAATCACCCGGTCCTTGGCGCCCACAATGCTGCGGTCGATGATTCCGCTGACCCCGGCGACTCCGGCAAGAATGTTCTTGTTGGTCAAGACCACGCCCTTCGGGTCTCCCGTGGAGCCCGAAGTGAACATGATGCAAGCAACGTCCTCCGGCTTTGGCGGGGTGGCCTTGAGCTCGGATTTCTGGCCCAACTCGACAACCTCCTGCAACGAGAAAAATTTGATGTCCGGGCGGTGCTCGAGAATTTTCTGCTTGGCGTCGTGCGCCTCGCTGTAGAGCTTGCCGTTCTGGCGCTTGTCCGCTGGGTCAATTTTTTCCGAGTGGATAATATACTTGACGGTCTTGGCCTTCTGCAACGGGTTGACCAATTTGGCCAACAACGCGTTGTCGGTGAACACCGCAGAGGTCTCGGTCTGGAGGAGCGAGAACGTGAGCCCGGACTCGCCGAGGGTGTCGTAGGCAGTGACCACGGGGATCGCCTGGGACACCGCCGCCAAGAACGTCTGCATCCAGGCGGGAGACGTCGAGGCAAAGATGTGCATCTTGTCGACATTGCCCGGCTTGAGGCCCAACTCGACGAGCCCCTTGCCGTAGGAATGATAGAGCTGCTTCAACTCCTTCTTGGTGAGGTACTTGTAGGGGCTCTTCTCAAAGTAGAGCCAGGTCTTGTCGACCTTGGTCTCCTTGCCGTCCACCACCTTGGTGACCTGCTTGACTTCCTCGTGGACCTCCACCGTGTCACGCCACCCCATACACTTGTCGCGCGGGTTCACGTCGAGCGCAGCCTCGATGAAGTCGAGCACCGTGGTGCACTGCGAGTAGCCGACGGGGGCCTCGATGGGGCACTTGACGCCCTTGATGAGCCCGTTGCGGCGCGGGGCGGTCTCGCCGGGGGCCGCTTCGCCGACGGGGATGTTCACTAGCTTGGTCATTGTCGGGGGGGCTAGTGGGAGGTTTGGTTCTTGTGTGGATTAGGAGATAGGAAACAGGCAGCCAGAAAAATAGCCCAACAGTGAACCGGGCGGGCGCGCGCAGCAGCAAGCAAACTGATGCAGGCGGTGGCCAAAACAAGTCAGGATTATCTGGGAGTTGGCAATGCCTGTGCTTTGTCAAAGTTGTCTAATCTCTTAACAAAGCTGTTAACAAAAAAGATTGTCAAGAAGATTTGTTCTGGTTCGTAAAAGGTTGACCCTTGGCTCTGCCTCGGCTCTGCCCTGGCTCTGCCCTGGCTCCGCCCCTGGTTTAAATAGTTCGTACTCTTCTCCTTTTGTTGCCTCCCTGCAGGTGCACACCCCGCAGTCCGCTGTTCTCAGACATCGCGGGAGCCAAGAAATTGCCCGCTCCCACAGTGGGAAGCGGTGGCCCCCAGTGGCCCACCCAGCGGCTTGGCAAGTGACCCGAGCAGAAAGACAAGGATGTTTTGTGATCAAGAAATATGGATTCTCAAATACGATTGTCGGAAACCAGCATTTTTGTCAAGCTTACTAGTTTTACAGTCGAGCTTGCTAGTTTACTGTCGAGTGTGTTAGTTTGTTTGAGCCCCGCCGCTCTGAACTCTTCCTTCGTGCTACGTAATCGCACTGCCCAACAGCCACATTCGGAAACCTTAATTAGAGTTGCCCGTGGCAGATTACTCGTTTCCTGGGGCGGAAAATGAAATTGCGTGGTGCGATGACAATGTCCAATTTACGCGAAAAATAAAAACATGTCACAAGTGTCTAGGCCCAAGCGTTCAGGCCCAATTGTTTAGGCCCAAGTGTTTGGGCCACATTTGTTTAGGCCACAAGTGTTTGCCATCGTGCTTTGGCAAACTGCCAAGTGCCATGTGATGTTCCCCGCTCTTCCCTGCACTTGTCATTCCTTTCCTTCCAATGTCCAAACTGTGACTCTGGCGTTCCCCAACAAATCTTGTGATCGCCGATCGGGTCATCACCTCGGAGTTGCCACCTGTTGTACACGCGCCCCTCCTATCCCCGTCCTACTTGATAACTAACATATCTGGGCGTGTGGCGCAGTTGGTAGCGCGCTCCCTTCGCATGGGAGAGGTCTAGGGTTCGATTCCCTACTCGTCCATTCTTTTTTGCTAACTATGTTAGTAAAGTTACCCGGCAATGGAATACCTTGCCCATCTCCACAACGCTGAGCTTCTAACTAGAGGTCTAAAACATGGGCTGGTTTGGAAACGACGTCGAGAAGAAGGCTCCCAACAGACTGAAGCGCCAGGTGTGCTGGGACGCGCGCGACCAGTACTTTGCGTGTCTTGACAAGATCGGGGTCGACAATGCGTTGGACGACGCCAAGCAGAAGGAGATCGCCGCGAGCTGTTCGAAGCAGCTGGCGAAGTTCGACCAGGACTGTGCTGCGAGCTGGGTGAAGTATTTCAAGGAGCAGCGGTTTTATAATATCAAAAAGGAGCGGTTCATGAAGGAGATGGAGGAGAAGGGGGGGCAGGAGATCAGTTTATCGCAGGGCGTGAAGCGTTAGCGAGCAGTAGCGAGTCGAAGACGAGCTGCTGCGGAGTGCCAAGCAGTAAGGAGTCGACGACGAGCTGCTGCGGAGTGCCAAGCAGTAAATAGTTGACGACGAGCTGCTGCGAAGCGCGAAGCACACACCCAGCGAAATGCCAAGCAGTAAGGAGTTGAGGACGAGCCAAGCAGCAGCTCGTTTTCGACTCGCTGCTTCAATGTCGCAGCGCATTGGCTTCGCCAATGTACTGCTCCGTGCATGTACATACGCCGTTGACAGATTGTAAATAGACGATACCGATGGAAGACGTAGACAAGTGCGCAGCTAATTGCCGCTACTTCTCATTCGCTGCGCCAACGTGCTTCTCGTGGGTCACCTCAGCAAAAGTATCGAGATTCGTACCACATCACAAAGTTTTGTGCCTAGCTTTTTATTATTTTATGGCAAATAGTCGCTGTATTTCGAATGACATGCACTGGTTTTCGGACGACATCCATTAGCTTTCGAACTTTGAATAGCCTTCGCTGCATTTCGAATGACATGCTCTGGGTTTACGCCATGGAAGCAGGTGGACGGCTTCCATGGCGCAAGCTTATCGCTGGAGGTGACTACTAAAAAATGGATGTCGTGGCAAACACTGTTGAGTGTTGCGCGGAATAATGCTGAGAATGTATTGGTAGGTTAACTTTTTATCCAGTATTTATTGAAGCGTCCCACAAGTGCCTCCCACAAGTACTGCCTCCCACTACTCACTACTGCCGCATCGCAGCATGTGGTCTGCTGCTTCCTGCATATTTATTTCGGTCCCCCGAGCCCCATTTTCAGTCAAAGCTCTAGACCTGGCACACGAGCTGAGCACCAAGAGTAAGCAGATAAAAGCCGCACACAATGATCAGGGCCGGAAGCAGGAGTGCTTCTTTGCCAACTCGTTCTAGTCGGTTGATTCGGCCGCCCCTTCGATTACTGGTCCAATCGCCTGCCTTTTTGGCCGTCCGCCACCAGCACGCATCTTCCGACCAGTCTGAGCCGGACCAATCCAGGGTGAGTGAACTTACCCAGCGGTGGAACAAGATAAAAACAGCCAGGCCTTTCTCCGACTTTTTGACCGACACCTTCGGCCGCCAGCACAACTACTTGCGGATCTCCGTCACCGAGCGGTGCAACCTCCGGTGCACGTACTGCATGCCCGAGGAAGGTGTCGAACTATCTCCGCCAGAGCAGCTCCTCACCAGCGACGAGATTGTCCACCTCGCCCGGGTCTTTGCGAGCCAGGGCGTGACGAAAATCCGGCTCACGGGGGGCGAGCCCACGGTCCGCAAAGACATCCTTGAGATCTTCGAGAGACTCCACGCGATTCCACAGCTCAAGGAGCTCTGCATCACCACGAACGGGATCTCGCTCCACCGCAAGCTTCCCCAGCTAGTGGCCCTGGGTCTCACTGGTTTGAACCTCAGTCTCGACACCTTGATCGACGGCAAGTACACTCTTGTGACCCGCCGCAACGGGCTCAAGGCAGTGCTCAAGCTGTTGCACACCGCGATTGCGCTCGGGGTGCCCAAGATCAAGATCAACTGCGTGGTGATGAACCGGTTCAACGAGGACGAGATCCTCGACTTTGTTGAGCTCACGAGGACGCTTCCCGTGGAGGTCCGGTTCATCGAGTACATGCCGTTTGGCGGGAACAAGTGGCTGGACCGCAAGCTTTTCAGCTACCAACAGATGCTCGACAAGATCAGGGGCCGGTACGGCGACGCGTTTGCCAAGGTGCAGGACGCCGTCAATGGTGAGACTGCCAAGACATGGCGAGTGGCGGGCTTTGCCGGCCGCGTCGGGTTCATCACCTCGATGAGCGACAGCTTCTGCGGCACGTGCACCCGGCTCCGGATCACCAGTGACGGGAATCTCAAGGTGTGCTTGTTCGGCAACACCGAGGTGAATCTCAAGGACGTGTTGCGGGGCCCCAATTTTTCCGAAGCGGAGCTTGTGCAGATCATTGGCAAGGCGGTGAAGAACAAGAAGGCGGCGCACGCGGGCATCGACGAGTTGAAGGATCTTCCGAACCGGCCGATGATTTTGATCGGAGGATAACTAATGGTAGGAAAGAATATATAGGAGAAGCGATTTTGCATGTTAAGAAAGAGCGTGTTAGGAAGCATGGGATCGCTGTGTGTCAGTGGCATTCAAATGCGAGGCGGCAGCGGGAGCGAAAGCTTCTTTCTTAAAACAGTCTCCTCGAGGGCCACTCCTTCAATTGCAAGACCCCTCTCCATGTCAGCTTGTCACTTCCAGGGTAAAACACTTTCCCACGTCAATGAAAAAGGAGAGGCGAACATGGTGGCCGTCTCCGCAAAAGATGTGACTCTGCGGGCTGCCACCGCGGGGGGTAGAATTGTATTCACCGACAGTACTGCGATTGAGCAAATCCGTTTGAACAGCAACAAGAAGGGCGACGTGTTGAGTACTGCGCGGATCGCGGGGATTCTTGCTGCCAAGCAGACCAGCAACTTGATCCCCTTGTGCCACAATATAACCATCACAAAGGTCCAGGTTGATTTCGATGTTAAGCACGGGTCTGTCGAAGCTCTTTGCACCGTGAAGTGTGACGGGAAGACTGGGGTGGAGATGGAGGCGTTGACGGGGGCCAGTGTGGCGTTGCTCACGGTTTACGATATGTGCAAAGCTGTGGATAAGCATATGGTATTGGAGGGTATAAAGGTGTTGGAGAAAGCCGGGGGGAAGTCCGGGGATTGGACAACGCAGTGAGCCGGAGGTAAGCGTAAGAAAGCAGTGCCTTTACACAGCATTGCTCAAAGCTCCGCCATGAACTGAAAAGAAGCATCTCACTGCGTGGAATGCCTTGCTTAGACGATGGTGCACGAGTTGTAGTAGAAGGTACCTGGTCTTGGCCCCTTCAAGTAGAGCCCGTGGTCCTTCTGCTCCGCAGACTGGTTGTTGGTAGTGTTCTTGGCCATTGTTAGTTGTTTTTTTGTGAGTTGATGATTAGACAGACGGGTTGGGCTGCTTCTCTTTTTATAGACGAAATACAAGTAGTGCGGTTTACCATTGATGTTTCAGAGTAGGCGACTGGTTTGGTCCTGAACTTAGAAGCAGGCAGCACACTTTGGACTTTTCGCGGCAATGCACTGCTCCGATTGCCAAATCGGGGCGGGGCAATGGCAACAACAGGAAGGGCCCCAGCCACTACCGTGTTATATTTTTCATCAAGGCAAAAACCGCAGTTCCCAAGTGGCAATGTTTAAGTGGCTTTGCAATCTGGGTACTTGGCATTGCAGTTGTGACGTAGGCTGCGGAGTGGAGAGGAGCCAAGGAAGGCTTCTGGGACTTCCACAGTAGAGTTGTGCATGTTATGCGTGCCTTGCGGATTTTAAACCAAGGCTCCTCCAACGCCATACCACAAGAGTCTCTAATATATCTGGTGAATTATATATTTATGAATTTTAGAAATTAAAAATAGAAAAAAAAAAGATATACTTTTTTACTATTTGTTCCTTGTTGTGAACTGATCTCTTGAAAGCAACGGAAAAGCAACATTTTGCTTTTTGACACATTGCCACCTAACAATTGAGACATCTACTACACAAAAATTATATATTGTAATAATATTGCGAATATTCAAAACGCTATTGCTTTCACCAATTGGAGTTGGTTCTCGATGACTGTTCCCTTGCTGGTGAGTCAGACCGTGCAGACTCACGCGCGAATCCTCAAGAGATCGATCGCATGCCACGAGCAATACACCACCAAGCAATGCAAGCCAAAGAACTTTGCACTAAAAATTGAAATTTCTGGTCAAATAGAACGACGAAAACTACCAGGTTTTTTTTTTTTTTTTGATTCATCACTTTGCTTCCCACTGCTGAACATTCCGTCGCGGCCTTCTGCCGCCTCCCGCTGCAGCCGCACGCACATATCAACGCTCACGCATATCCCGATTGTCATCCCATCTTCAAGTTTAGGAGCCCTCATCCAACTCCGCCGTCTCACAGTGAGCCACCAAACAAGGAGCCATCACATCATGGACTCGTACTTGAGTACTCAGAGGCAGGAAATCGAGGCCCTTGAGGCGATCTACATGGACGACTACGAGGACCGCACCGTGCCGCTGGCGTGGAACAAGAAGCCGTCGCCCAAGTTCGTGGTCAAGTTGCGCTCCTCCGCCGACAAGGAGCCCATTGCGAGCCTCACGTTAGAGGTCGAGATGACCCTGACGTATCCAATGACGGTGCCAAATCTCCGCTTCATGGACGTGAAAAACGTGCTTCTGAGCCAACAGGACGAGTTGATGCGGAGGATCAACGAAATGGCGCGCGAGCTCAAGGGCAATGAGATGATCTACGATATCACGAGCGAGATTCGGGAGCGACTCGAAGAGTGGCAGCTGAATGCAACTAGCTACTCACTAGAGGAGGAGCGTGCCACGAGGTTGGAGCTTGAGAAGTTGAAGCTCGAGCAGAAGCAGAAGGAGACCAGTGCCAAGCAGGACGCTGTTATGCAGAGGCATAGGCAGAAAGTGGACGAGGAAATAGAGAGGGAGTTGAAAAAGCGCGGCAACAGTGAGCAGGAGGACGTTGTTAGTGAGGAGATTTTGTTGCCTTCTCTGCAGCAGGTGTTGTCTGGGGAGTACACTGTGTTTGGCAAAGTGATAGAGTCGAGGCTGGGCAATAAGTTCAAGGCAGTGAAGAGTCACTTGTGTATTAACAGATGGACTCCCTTACCATGGGGCAAGCTGACGGTCGTCAAAGCGTTGTCTTCCAATGAGAGGGGCTCCGACGAGTTGTTTGTGCTCACCGAGATTCCACTTTTGGACGAGTACTGGCGGGGAGATGGCAAGAAGGAGATCAGAGCCTTGGAGTACGAGTTTGAGGCGGTTGTGGCATTGAGACACGAGAATATAAACAGCCTTCTAGCAGCCGAAATTGAGAAGGTCACCACCAAGGGAAGTCACCATTATAAGATAAAGATTTTGAATGAAGGCCGCCATGGAACATTTTTGAGCGATCTTCTTGCCTCCGTCAGGCTCGTGACTGTTGCCACGGCGCGTGCGTGGGTGATCAAGGTGATCGACGCGGTGGAGTTTCTCCACAAAAATGGGGTGATTCATCGGCAGATTGATTGTAACACCGTGCTGGTGTTACAAAATGACGATGGAAGTTCTTCGATCAAGTTGGTGGCAGCCTCTTACGGTCTTAGGCTCAAAAGGATGATGGAAAAAGAAGAGAACACCGAGGCTCCCTTGGAAGTATGGCCCGCGCCAGAGCTTGCTGCCAACCTGTGGCCACTCCGCAAAACAGACGTTTGGCAGATCGGAGTGTTGTTTGTGCGCATGGTGCTTGGCAATTCGACGGTGGAAAAGTACTACGATCCGTTAGACTTTTTGAGCAGCGTCACCCTTAGCGACTCCATCTATGAGTTTCTCAGCAAGATCTTCGTCAAGAAGCCAACAAAGCGGAGCTCGCCGTTCGAGCTCTTGCCGTGTGCTTTTCTCCGCACCAGTATTGCGTCGAGTGATTTCATTGATGCGGCTCCGGAGGGGAACATTGTGTCAGTTCCAAAACTGTTTTCCCAGGACAAGCACTCGAGATATGAGATTGACTTTGAGGTAGACCGGGTTTTAGGCAAGGGAGCCTACGGGGAAGTCGTGAAAGTGCGAAACCGACTCGATGGCCGCTTTTACGCGATCAAAAAAATCCGGCACACCGAGGCGAAACTCGACGGAGTGTTGGCGGAGGTGATGTTGTTGCTGCGGCTTAGTCATCAGTATGTGGTGCGGTACTTTGCTGCGTGGACGGAGAACGATGCAGAGCAGCAGGAGCAGCGGTTCAGTGACGATGCGGTGGACGATATCA
The DNA here is from genome assembly GCA_002564235.1 of Saccharomycopsis fodiens. Lineage (NCBI taxonomy): Eukaryota > Fungi > Ascomycota > Saccharomycetes > Ascoideales > Saccharomycopsidaceae > Saccharomycopsis > Saccharomycopsis fodiens. The sequence continues at coordinate 1,074,319 of JNFV01000003.1, forward strand.
GCTTCAACTTTGAGTTTGCGTCGGTGCTGCAGTCTGTGCCCCACATGGACTTCATCAGTAGTTCTGCCGTGGGCCAAGAAATCCAGGATCTGAGTGAGGAGGAGAGTACCGAGGGGAGCGTAGAGGAAAGCGACGAAGAAAGTAGCGAAGAGGAGAGCGAGGAGACGAGTGATGAGGAGAACTGCGAGGAGAGTGAAGTCCGAGCCCTACCGCACCACAGCAAAAGCTCCCGCGGGACCCTCTTCATACAAATGGAGTACTGCGAGAACCACACGCTCTACGACTTGATCCGCCAGGGGATCCCTGCAGACGACTACTGGCGCATCTTTCGGCAGATCCTTGAGGCGCTTGAGCACATCCACCTGCAGGGCACCATTCATCGCGATCTCAAGCCGGCGAACATCTTCATTGACGAGGCGCGCAACGTGAAGCTTGGCGATTTTGGATTGGCCAAGACGGTGCATCAGGCAGCGACATCAGGTAACCCGAGCACTGCTATGGGAAACGCGGGCTCAAGCTCCGCCCCTGGGGAAGACATGACTCTGGACGTCGGAACACTGATGTACATTGCGGCAGAAGTTGCGCGGGGAAGCGACTACAACGAGAAGATCGATATGTTCTCGCTTGGCATCATTTTCTTTGAGATGGTTTACCCCTTAGCAACGCTCATGGAGCGGCACAGAGTTCTCACGGCGCTCAGACTGCCCCTGCCCGAGTTTCCCGCAGATTTCTTGGCCGAAAAGTTTACAGCCGAGCGGAACATTGTCCGCCTCTTGTTGGAGCACGACCCCGCACGCCGGCCAGGCGCCACCGAGCTCTTGCAGCTGCCGCTGTTGCCCGTCAAGCACCAGGACGAGATGGTCCAGGATGTCCTCAAGAGTCTTGCCGATCCCCTGTCGCCGTGGCAGTTGCAGGTTAGGGAGACCCTTTTTGCGCAGCCGTACAACGTGGCCAAAGATGCGTTGTTCGATAACCCTGCCCCCGCCGAAGGCCAGCGGGCTCATTTGTTGAAGGCCAAGATGATCGAGGCGATCTTTCAGGTGTTCCACTTGCACGGGGCGATCGAGTACTCAGGGTATCCGCAGGTTTTCCCGAAAGCTCCACTCTACAATTCGGACGACATCTACGAGGTGTTGGATAAAGGTGGTCTGGTCCTCCAACTCCCCTATGACCTTACTTATCCGCTTGCCAGACTTTTAGCTAAACGGCCGACCTCTTTGTTCAAGGTCTTCCGCTATCAGAACGTCTACAGAGCTAGCCAAGTAAGCGGCACGGAACCCAAAAAGTACGGCGAAATTGACTTCGACATTGTCACCGAGAACTGTGCTGGCGCAGGGCTTGCGATGTACGAGGCGGAAACAATCAAGGTCGCCGATGAGCTCGTTGGCTTGTTCCCCGTATTTGACCCGCTGTGCCTAACTTATGTGCTCAATCATGGCGACATCATAGACCTGGTGCTTGAGTTCTGCGGCATCGACAAGGCGAAACGGCCGCTGCTCTACAGCTATTTGGCCAAAATCGGGTTTACTGCGACGATGGAGCACTCCAGGGCAGAGCTCCGTAGCGTGCTCAACTTGCCCGCGACCGCTTTAGACGAGTTGACTGCTTTCAGTTTCAGGCTTCCCTTGGCAGACGCGCGGCGGAAGTTGGAGAAGCTCATGGTCGACAGTCCGTTGCTCGCCAACATCGATCGGTGCTTGAACCACATTGAAAGTGTCACCAAGTACCTCAACCAATTTGGGGTCTCCAAGGAGGTGTACCTTGATCCTATCAGCAACTTTAATATGAAGTTCTACGGCAAGGGGTTCATGTTCCAGGCTGTCTACGAGGAAAAGAAACCACACAGCCGCAAGATCATAGCTGCGGGAGGTCGCTATGATAGCTTGGTTCAGAGTCTCTCTTCGTATAAGGTGCAAGCCGGTGCCCGCAAGCAGGCGGTTGGCTTCAGCCTTGCCTGGGAAGCGCTTTACCGCCGGATGTTGGAGCGCGAGCAGCTGCGGAAACGCCTGAAGTTCCTCAAGGCGAGCAGCACCTGGAAACCGCAGCGGTGCGCGGTGCTTGTGGCGAGCCTCAGCGACACGCAGGCGCTGCGGCTTGATGCGGCGGCGCTTTTGAAGACACTCTGGAATGCCCTGATTGGCGCGGACTACTTGGCAGACTGTCACCTGATAGACGAAATCAACAGTGCGGTCACAACACAGGGCGCGGCGATTCTGATCATGATCAAGCAAGCGCCAACCCTGCTGGTGCCCAAGAAGCACTACAAGCCATTGAGGGTGCGCAACGTCGAGCTGCAGATCGAGAGGGATATGGCACATGGCGAGCTCGTTGCATACCTAAGAAGTGAGCTATATCCTGATGCCTCTGCACCTGCCGACACCAATACACAAGACGAGTCCGAGGAGGACAGCGGCTCGCTTGACAGCTTGAGCAACCGGTTCATTGTGATACCAAACGATACTCCAAAGAGCCGCAAGAACAACAAGGGGCAGAAGTTCGAGCGCACGTGCCGCAAGGCGACCCAGCTGTTGCTCCAGGACATGGCCTCTGCTCCGGTGTTCACCGTGGACTTGCGCGAGGATGTCTTGGATATGCTTGTGATCACGTCCTTGACGCAGGGCGACGAGTTTGTGCGGAAAGTAGGCGGGATCTCGCCGAACACCGCAAGGAGCTATATCAAGAACTTGTACGTGGCGTTGGCGAAGGAGGCGAACCGGGGTTGCAAGTGGGCGATTTTGTACAGCTCGAAGATTGACAGGTCGTATGTGGTGGATCTTCAAAGGTGAGCCGTGCATTGGCGGAGCCATAGTGGCAGCACGCAGCACACCACGAAGATGCTGCAGAGCTAGCCAGGAAAGTGTAAACCGCGGCCGTCAACATTTGCACTGGAACTGCTTGTTTGCTACTTTATATAAACTGCTAATGGCTCAAAACTGTATTATTGTTTCGTAAACAGTGGGATCGGCCTAGTGCTGGTGCTGGTGCAGGCTCAGCGCCGGCAGTGCACCGGCACAGCCAGTGTGCTTGACTAAAAGACGACGCAACAACACAAAGCACACTATTTTTAGTAGGAGGCAACTGCTGACAACTTGCTTTAAACTGCGGAGTCGTCCTGCTTGGTGCTGACAATTTGCTTTGCCGGTTGCAAGCGAGAGCGCTCATAAATCACCAAGTGCTTCCGGCATGTCTGGGACCCCCAGACTCACTCTCGAAGGTGCATCTATCCCAGCACCTAAAAAACTAGAAAACTACAGAGAGAGTTCTACGCTTCACGAGTGTTTAGCGTAGGACGTACTTTGACATGATTACATGGTGCCGTTTGTGGCCCACGTAGATAGCTCACACATTGAACTGATCTGTACATAGCTCACACAGTGGTTGGGAGGCGCGTAACCAAACGACTATTCCACCGGCAAACGCCAAGCTTTCCCAGCCGGTAGTCTATCGGTCTGTAGCATATCGGTCTATAGTTTCTCGGTCTACAGTGTATCGGATAGATAGCGACTTTGATAGATAGCTACTTTGCAGCACACTGGCTTCGCCAGTGCACTGCTTGATACATAGCTACTTTGAGCACACTGGCTTCGCCAGTGCACTGCGACTACCACTGCTAGTGACGACATTAATATATTAAGAACATAATCCAGTCTAACGTCTTCTTCTGGAAGTGGTCTTGGTGTGCTGACCTCTGACCTTAAGACCCCAGTAGTGTCTGATACCACGGTGGGATCTGATCTTCTTCAATCTCTCGAGGTCGTCACGCAACTTGGACTCGACACCGTTGGCCAAGGTGTGGTAGTCCTTGCCGTCCTTGACGTCTCTCTGTCTGTTGAGGAACCAGGTTGGGATCTTATATTGGGTTGGGTTCTGCATGATGGTGACCACTCTCTCCAACTCTTCCTGGGTCAACTCACCGGCTCTCTTGTTGAGGTCGACGTCGGCCTTCTTGCAGACCAAGTTGGCGTAACGACGGCCAACACCCTTGACGGTGGTCAAGGCGTAGACGATCTTGATTCTACCGTCGACGTTGGTGTTGAGCAAACTGTTGTTAGATATGGTTCGCAATGGTGCGCAGAGGGAGCGCAGAGCTGTCTTGTGTGTGGTGGTGTTTCATTGTCAACGTTCCTGGTGTACTTTTGCTGATGGTTGGGCATTCTCGAATCGACGACGTGTGACCAAACGACAATACTCGTAACAGAAATAAAGTACCTAGCCATGCTCCCTGATCATTGTTTTGCCCGAGCTATGACTGCCTTTCTTATAATACACGTCTTGTCTTAATCCTCTGATTCCTCTTCATTATTGCATAGTAATGGCCACTGCCTCCTCCAGTCTTGTAGATAACACAGTATCATTCCGTAACAATCTCAATAAAACACACAATACCGCTCTCCGCTTAGCCCTCTCTCTTGTCTGGTTCTCACTTACCGCAAAATGTGCTGGAAACTGCCGGACTCTTGGACAACTAAAGACATCTTGATGTGGTGTTAGGTTCCTTGGGATAGCTTGTGCCAAATTCAACAGACTTTTTTTTCCAACCCGGGTTATGTAAGCAGGGGGGCAGCGAAAAAACCTGGAAAAAGCAGTCCCAGGGAAAAGGCATAATAAGTTGAGGTTTCACGTGACTGAATTTGCGTGCCCTAGACGTGTCACGTGGAGATGTATAGGCTTCGCTGTGATGTTAGCGATCGTCAGCCATCGCCTACTGAGATGCAGATCAAGATATTAAAACCCCTTAACACATCGAATTAACACCCCTATAGTTATATTCTGAGCCAAGGCCAGCACAGTTTCTGACAAATAAAGGACTGAAATCGGTACGACAGGGCCACAATCAACGAGAAGTGTCTCAGAAAGTGTCGAAGTGTCTACTCTGCTCCACTCCAATGGAGTACTACTCCCCATATGTACAAGGTGCATTAAATATGTAGTACATGGCTTCACCAGAGTGCTGCAAAAGCCATTCGGTGCAGTGGTAAATGGTCAATCATCAATGGCCAACGACAAGTGCTCAAAAATCATCAGTAGCCAACACGTGGCGGTGTTAGTTGTGTCTCTTAGTGATGACAGATCAGGCTGACAGCTCAAAACAGTGTCGGATAAATCACTGACCATACTTGTTGGCAAGGTAGCGGAGCGCAGGCATCTCGGCAAACACGACCTCGGCCCGGAGGATGTCTCTAACCTCGAGGAACTCCTTCGAGATGATATCGATACGCTTGTACGGCTCGACCGCGGCCTGCAAGTTGGCGCGCGGGCCGTCCACCACAAAGAGAAGCTTCTTGCCCTCGAGGCCGTGCTTTTGCAAGAACGAGCGGGCAGCCAAGGGGTCGGCGCTCAGCAACTCGGCGATGTCGATGTCGTTGTTGGTTGGCGGCACTTGGCCGGCCTCTTTGCTGGCCTCCTTGCTGCCTAAGATGAGGAGGTTGCCCTCCCTCCACTGATGGCTGAGCGCGGTTCTGACTGCTTGCGAATACACCTTGAGCGGAATCTCGGTGGTGTAGTCGTTTGGCGCACTTCTGGCCAACGCCCGGCCTCCGTCGTGTCTCACGGGGCTTCCTCTGTCTCCCTGCCGGGCTCTTCCGGATCCCTTCTGCGGAAGAAGCTTCTTTCTCGAGTAGCCCATCTCGGACCGCCCTGGGGGGCTCAGCGAGCCCACACGTGCGGCGTTCGCCTCGTGCACAACCGCCTTCCACAAGATGTCTCTGCGGAGAGGACTGTTCAAGAAAGTGCGGTCCACTGGGACGTAGGACCGTGGTTCGAGCGAGGGAAACGTGCGGAGAGTCGCTAGCACGTACTGGGGCACCTGAGCCATCTTAGGCAACGGGGCGGAGCTCGTGGCAAGCGTGCGCGTGAACGCAGTAGAAAGCCCGAGCCGTATCAGATTTCTGAGGCTCATTTGGTGTGGTATATTGGTGTTCCGGTGGGCTTGATGCTGGTATCAAACATGTTCAATTTTTCAATCACCATGTTACCCGGCAAAAGAGGAGTTTGAAGAACAGTGTGGAGGACGGCGGAGACACCAGCAGTGAGCAGAGCTGAGCAGGAAAAGAGAGGAAATGCTTTGGAATTTATCAAAAATATACCGTTGAGCTCCCCTTTTCATTGGCTCTTCAAGGGACACAATTGGGCCGCTGCTGCCGCTGTGTCTTTCTCTACGTTACGTGCCCTGGTCCACTGCCCCCGGCGCTTTTGGGGGTTACCAAATATTGCGGATCGAGAGATGGAACTCTCAAATCGCGTTGCATAGGCCTAAAATTGCTTTTAATGAGCCTAGTGATTTTGTTTTTGTTTTTACTTGGCTCAGGTCTGGGCAATGGCACACCAGAGATTAGCAACCTTTTTGTCACGTGATATCTTGAATTCTGGCATACGGGCCAGCGAGCCAACTGCCAGGCGGCTCGTACAAGGGAGTTCATCAAGAAACCCATCAGTTTATGCAATTGTTTATAGTCCACCTCATAGTTTACTCCGCATGCTGCCTGACGAAATAGTTGCCACTGTTTTGTCTCATGAAGGCGGCACAGATTCAGTCATGGAACTTGCCGCAGTAATCCAGTTTCGAACGTTTAACATTTTCCATGAACGCTATGAAAAGCTTTCTTGGCCACTGAAATTTTCTGCCCATTCCAAGTGCCGCTGGCCAAGTTAGTAGTCTAGCGGTGCGCTCTGTGGGATCATGCATAATTATGTATTTAGCAGATGACTCTTGCATGAAACCTGGACACCACTTTTCAAGGTGTATGTCCGGGTGTTTTGACTTTGTGTCACTGGCACAAATGCGGGGCGCTGCACACAGACGCAGAGTACAAAGGAAATATGATCCTACATCCAAACATCAAATAGGTGTTGGTGTGTGGATGTTTTAAAAATATCACGTGAGTATCATGTGATATGTACAGTATCTTGGGAATAGTGAGCTGGGACCTATGCTGACCATCACATGTTTTGAAGACTTACAAACTAAAGCTAGTAGTAGCTATAAGATGTTCCATCCCTTGACGTTCACGGGTGGCGTCTAGATTGTGCGAGGCGTGGACCACGTACCTTGTCACGTGACATTTTTAAGTCCGCCAAAGAATGCACTGGTTAAGCCACTGATTTCTTACTAATAATGATATCGTTGGAATTTTCACTGCCGTTGTACTTTTGATTCTTTGCAGACGTTTTGTGTTTAGGCACTGCATTGCAGCTGGTTGGTGCTCCAGCTAGTTGAAGTACTGAGACTTCCACTCAGCACGCTGATCCTCATATGTTTTGCAGCTCTCATTATTCAGCACCTGGCAAAGCCAAGAGCACCGCTATCTCACATGTTTCCAGCGCTACTATTCTGCTATCTTGCTATCCAGCTATGCTGCTTTTACAGCGCTCTGGCTTTGCCAGCGCACTGGATTCCTGACCATTTCACTGCCACTCAGGGCTAAAGCTTACACTCAAATCACATCAATGGCTCCTAGCTGAGAATAGACTGCCAAGAAGAAGCCACCGCATCCGCCAGTTTTCGACTGTCGAATGCTACAACCAAAAGCTTRYAAWCAAATCACATCAATGGCTCCYAGMTAAGAATARACTGCYAAGAATAAGCCACCGCATCCGCCAGTCTTCGACTGTCGAATGCTACAAGCCACTCACAGCACAGTCAACTGCAGCTCCGTGATGTACTCCTCCTCCTCCTCGCTCTCGCTCACGCCATCAAGCTCCTGGAGCGACTCCTCAAGCACCGCGTTGTCCTGCTTCAAGAAATCCGCCAACCCATCAGGCACATCGCCGTGTGTTTCCTTGATAAGCAGCTCTTTGGCGTAGAGCACGATGAGGGGCTCTGCGAGCGCGGCGGCGGTGAGCTGGGTCACGTGCCGCTGGACGTCGGCAAACGCCACCGCCTCGGCGCTGAACAGGGTCACCGACGAGTCGCCCATGTAGCTCATGTGCACCCACTGGCCGGGGAAGCCCAGGTTGGTCGGGTCGAGCCGGTAGAAGAATTCGCTCTCACTGATGACGATGCCTGTTAGCAAGTAAGGGAGGGGGAGGTCACTAGCAGTTGCGGAGTCAGCAGTTGCAGAGTCAGCAGTTGCAGAGTCAGTAGATGCGGAATCAGTAGCAGCAGCAGAGTCAGTCGCAGCAGCGGAGTCAGTAGCAGCAGCAGAGTCAGTAGCACTAGCAGAGTCATTAGCACTAGCAGAATCAGCAGCAGCAGCAGCAGAGTCAGTCAGGGTTGACGCCTTGCCATCAGTACTCCGTTCTTGCTGCTTGTGAAACTCTTCAAGAAGAGCCTCCACATTATAAATGTTCTTCTTGGTAGAGGCATGGTCGAGCCTGTTACCCTCGAGGATAAGCTCCTCCTTGCGGCGCCCGATCTGTTTTTCCAACGATGTGAGATCGCTGAGTGCGGCAGCGGCCTTGTCATCGTTCTGGACAGTTCTCAAGTAGCTAAGAGAAGTCAGCAACAAGGAGTTGATCCGCTTTCCCTGAAAACTGACCAACGTCGTGTTTTGCCTTGACACCTCCTGCATCCGGCGCACGATCTCCACCAGCTCGGCAACTGTCTGCTGCAAATAAGGTTCGTACTTCTTGGTATAAATCTGCGGGTAAAACTTCTCCTCGAGAACAACGCCTGTGAAGCCGTAGCCCTGGGGTATCTCATGATAGGCGAGGGTCAAGATATCTCCAATCAGCTCGAAGAAAGTGGAGCCCAAATTCTGGAAATTCTCCCGCCAAAAAAGAGCATGGAACGTCTCGTAAAGCGACGGCTTCACCACGTCGACGTCGATCTGGAACACAGAGCCGGCGTTCCGCACGGCGTCGTGGCATGTCAAGGAGACAAAAGTGCTGTCCCTCAGTTCAGCAGCAAGTGCTGAACCAGGCTCGGCCCCACTGCTTTTGCTGCTCTGACTGACATGGTTCACCTGCTCCATGAGCTTGTTGTAAAAACTTGGAATCACGTCACTGATGGTGTCGGTCTCGAGAGCCGTGGCAAACTCTGTGGGCAACAGGCGGCAGAACGTCTTGGCCAGAGCAAACAGCCGCTTCGAGATCTTGCCGTCAAGAAAGCCGAGAAGTCGCTGGACCTCTAGAAGCAACCGCAGACTTTGCGACGCCCCATTGGCTATCGACACCACCTCACTGTTCCACCAGCCGGGGCGGAATCCGTACTCGGGAAACCCGTGGGCCAAGAGTCTGTTGCGAAGTCCCGGGATCTCGTGAAAGATCACCACTAGGTAAACGAGATAGTTCTCCAAAAACGTCACGTTGTAGGGGGTGAGCACGCTTGGTGCGCCCTCGTTTTTGTACTTGGAAACGTCATCGAAAACCAGCCTAGTCACTTCCCGGATACTTTCCCGGACCCGCTCGGAGTGGGTTTCCGGCACGATCGTCACCATTTCGCTGTATTCCGTTTCTTGGCCGGGAACTCGCAGCTCAGCCCGCGAGTCATGTCTGCTTTGGTAGCTGCCATCAACGCTGTGCTCCATCCGCTCAGACGACACCCGCTCTTCCCTGTAGGCTGGCGGTTGGCTGTACTCGGAGTGCTCCACGGAGGCGCCCTGGGGCATCAACAACTGCTCGAGCGCCTTCTGCACGTCGCCGCCCGAGGTCTGATGTTAGTATTGGAGAGAAAAGAAAAAAACAATGCTATCAAAAAAAAAAGACAATGCTAGATGAAAGAAGACTCCCGGATGCATGTGAGGCGTGGCAGCTGTGTGGCATGGCAGCTGTGTGGCATGGCAGCTGTGTGGCACTAGCTCTCACTGATTCAGCCAAGAAATCGTGACATCTGAGTGCTAGCGCCAACTATGCAATGCCAACTATGCAATGCCAACTATGCAATGCCAACTATGCAATGCCAACTATGCAATGCCAACTATGCAATGCCAACTATGCAATGCCAACTATGCAATGCCAACTATGCAATGCCAATCTGCAACGCCAATCGGCAACGCCAATCTGCAATGCCAATCTGCAATGCCAATATGAAATGCCAATATGCAATGCCGATGCTGAACAGATTACCGGTGCCGTGTGTACTTGTCGACTACCTAGCACAGCAGCGAGGGAGGTTGGCCAAGCCAGAGTGCTGCCATCACATCTCAGATTTCAGCCAAAGACTCAAAAAAACAGGGCCTTTAACTGAACGATGCAATGCTCAATATTGCAATGATTTGCCATTGCTAAAGCCGCTGCTTTAGCCACTGCGTTAGCCACTTCTTTAGCCACTGCTATAACCACTGCTTTAGCCACTGCTATAACCACTGCTTTAGCCACTGCTATAACCACTGCTTTAGCCACTTCTTTAGCCACTTCTTTAGCCACTGCTTTAGCCACTGCTTTAGCCACTGCTTTGGCCACTGCTTTTGCGCCCTGCTTTTGCGCACTGCTTTTTTACTTACTTCTAACGCCGCCATGGCCTGGTCAGGACTGAACCCCATGTCGACAATCTGCGCAATCTCCGCCTTGCTGGTCATATTTCCTGTCACTTGGTGGTTGTGCTGTACGATCAATCAGCGATACGATCCAGAGATACCCCGTACTCCGCGGGGGACGGTTGTGTGCCCTGCGCAACAGGCAGTGCATTGCCGAAGCCTATGTGCTGCGACAGTTAATGAGTATACTTCTCAATAAGCATATAAATTTTTCAGTTTTTGCTTGCGCAGTTCAATTGCTGCCAATAGCCAATGTTAAACTCTATGGCATCCAGGCCGCTGCCGTACGACGTCAACTGTAGCTACTCACTGCCAGAGTTCCACAGCCTCTGATTCATCGTGCCTGATGGAAGAAGTAGACAAAGTAGTTAGAAGTTCCCTTCACCGATTTTGTTACAGGCACTATGAGAGCTACCAAGAATTATAAGAGCTGTGAAGCATTAAGCGCTACGAAGCATTAAGAACTACGAAACATTGCAAGAATTACTGAGCGCTAAGAACTAATAAGCTTTAAGAACTTCTAAGCACTGCTAAGAACTAAGCACTAAGAGCTAAGCACTGCTGAGAGTGCTGTTGATACCCCTGAGCCACCAGAGCCTCGTGATCATTACAGACTCGAAATATGCATCGTTGTCGATTGCGTGCTAAATTACATACTATGTTGGTGCCAGAGCAGCCAATGAGTGGCAGACGTCAAGCCACGGACAGTGCACTGGCCAGGGTGCTGCGACAATTCCAGATAAAGAACTGCATCATAAAACTCTATAGAGCTGATTCTGTAGTGAAATGCCAAATGCTTACACCTAACACATTTCATTTGGTGCAAGCAAGTAAGAACACTATCTTGAATGCCCAAGCAAGAACAAACACTATCTTGAATGCCCACGCAAGTAAGAACACTATCTTGAATGCCCAAGCAATTAAGAACACTATCTTGAATTCCCAAGCAAGTACAAACACTATCCTGAATGCCCAAGAAAGTAAGAACACTATCTTGAATGCCCACGCAATGTCCGCTCCACGTCCATTGCTGAATAGTCTGTCTTTGAGTGCCAACGCAACGTCCGCTCGCTTCGCTCCCGTCCATTGCTGAATTGTCTAAAATAGCGGAAATGCCTCCTCCAACTGCCCCACGCTCTCCTTGAGCTGCTCCCGCTTGATCAACATCAAACTCGCATGCGGGTCAATCCCGTACTCCGTAAACACTCTTCTGGCATCCGTCTCCTGCAACTTCAAGTCATACCGCCACATCCCGTGCTTCACGCTGTTCTTCTCCAACACCTGGTCCTCGTGGTGGAAGTAGTCAAACTCCTCCTGCTTCGCGTGGTTCTTCTTCACCTTCTTGGCGCCCTGCTCCTCGTCAGAGTCCGAGTCGCTCACCTGGCTCTCCACAAGCTTGTACACCTTCGAGGGAATAATTAAGTACTGCAAATCCGGCTCGTGCTTCTCGATTTCTTCAACAAGGAACTTGAAAAGTTGCGGTGTGACTTCGACAGGAACGTTGAGAATCCGCTCGTTGATGATGAGCCCCACCTTTTCGCCTTGATTCATGCCAAGCACCTTCTTCAACACAGCGTAGAACTCCGGCTTCGCCTGGGTCTTGCGCAAAAAGTACTCGACAAGATCGTTCAACGGCTTGCGAGATTTGTAGTTCTTCAAACTCACAAGGGCCATCAACGCGAGGGGATCGCCCTGCTCGCCGTCGGTCTTGATCGCACTGCCAATGCTCGTCTCTTTCTCGTCCAACACAATGTTGGCAATCCCTGACAAGTCGAACTTCAGATAGTCGTCGCCAAGCAACTGCTTCAAGAAGGTCTTCAACCCAAGGAAGTCCACCTGCGAGTTCAAGTCGTAGAAGTCAAAGTCCACATTGATGATGTCCTCTCCTTCCTCAATCTCCTCGTCGTCCTCCTGCTCGTTTTCAGACCCCGATTCTTCAGAGTCACTGTAGTCGATCGCGTCATCCACGCGCTCCTCCTCCTCTTTCTGTGCCACAGTGCGCTTGCTCATCGTTAGCTGGGATAGTTGTTCTTTGACAGGAATCTTGGTTCTTGGTGAAGACAAGGCTGAAAATTTGAGATGCGGTCACGTGATACACATGTGGGAAACAAGGGCGGCTAGCGAAACGGAAGAGCGCGATGAAAGGTAAAAAAAACCAATAGCAGTGCTCAGATTTGTACCAGCTGTTTGGTGGAGCACTTTGTTTTTTTACTGTTTCGATTGCAAGTGCGAACGTCTGCTGCCCCTGCTTCCTCCCAGACCCGTCTTCCCCCGGGTAACGGCATCATAATAAAAATTTATGCGTTTCTTAGCAGAGCGAAAGTCGCTAGTACATAAAGAGCATTTAGCATCTCCCCTTTTCATCCTTATCTCACTAAGAAATCTTTAACAAATGGGAAAGGCAAAGAAGACGAGAAAGTTTGCGCAGACGAAAAAGTTGATTTCAAAAAAGGACGCCCGTCTCAACAAGGCCCCAGTGGAGCAGAAGAAGAAGAAAGACGAAGAGCTTGTCCATGAAGTTCCCCAAGTGAGTTCTGCGCTTTTCTTCCAGCACAACGCGGCGATCAAGCCGCCCTACCAGGTTTTGATCGATACGAATTTCATCAATTTCAGTATCCAGAAAAAGATTGACTTGGTGCGCGGGATGATGGACTGCCTCTATGCCAAGTGCATTCCAATTGTGACGGACTGCGTGCTTGCGGAGTTGGAGAAGCTCGGGCCCAAGTACAGAATTGCGCTCCGCCTCGCAAAGGACCCGCGGATCCAGCGGTTGAGTTGTCTGCACAAGGGGACGTATGCCGATGACTGTATGGTGGGGAGAGTGATGCAGCATAAGTGTTACATTGTGGCGACGAACGATGCGGATTTGAAGCGGAGAATCAGAAAGGTGCCGGGCATTCCGATCATGTATGCGGGGAAGAAGAAGTATGAGATTGAGCGCCTTCCAGATGTCTTTTAGTCCGTGCGAAAAACGAATACTTAGCGTTAGCATTAACGGTTGCAGGTGTGGCAGGCATGGGTTCAAAGTAGCATGGAAAGACTGTTTTGCAGCCTTCCGATTTCCGCACCCATTTGCCTTTGCCGTCTGCTCGCATGCGAGAAATCAAGGTAACAGTTTTTTAGTTTTCTGACTGGGGGAATTGGGAGGCGTGCTACTAAGGCCCCTCACTGATGGGAAACTGCACTGCGTGCTGTTAACCTCAGTTATGTCACAACGGAGAATCACAAAGAATCCTCCTTCATTGCAACACCAAGACCTGTGCACAACACTGGCCGCGTGTTTTCATTATGTTTTCATTATGTTTGGCAGCGCATTGGCGCAGTCGGTCGCCACATCTCGGCAGCATCGAGTGGGAGCCAGCCAACGCACTGCTCACTTTCTCACTTGCTTGCACTACAATAAATATCGTAAACGTTTAAATTGAATTTGGCAGTTGGCCAATGTAGTAATGAGTAGTGGGCGGAGCGCCAACAAAGATTACCAAGCACAAACAGCACCGCTAACAAAGTTGTAGGCTAATTTTAATCAAGCAATCCTGGTACCCACGCAGCACATTGGCGCAGCCAATGTGCTGCTAAATAGGCGCCAATGAGCACTCTACTGCTGCTTCTTCACCACATTGTCCAACTCCTGTCTGAGAATCTTCTTCAACTCGTCAAACACCAAGAACCCGTTCTCGTTGTACACCTTGGTAAACTCAATGCCGAACTTGGAACTCTTCCCGTCAACGTCGAGCTCCGCCTCGTACACACCCGAGGTCTTCTGCACGCTCAGGCCAAACACCAACTTGCTGCCCTTGTTGTAGCCCACGTACTTGGTGTTCTTCTCATAGAGCTTTGTCCAGACCCAAAGCCCGCCGGTGGCGGCAAAGTACACCACCAACAACCCTATCGTCAAGTAAAAACTGTCCAAGAAATCGGTCTTCTTATCGAGATAGTACTGCCCGGCTGCAGTCAACGCCGCGACACCGCTGAGGACGATCTTCGTGTCCTGAAGCAGAAAGCTCTCGCGGTACCCAAAGCCCTGGAACGCGAGAAACAAGTTCTCGTCGATGTTGTTCTTGACATCGTTTGCGGAGCTGGCGTTAGTAAAAACACTATTGAAAAGAGTAAGGTTGTGCAATGGGCTGCGGCCGGCATCAACAAAGAATGTGCAAGATTCCCATGTTTAAGGCGTACTCTTGCGTACTCTTGGGGCCATAAAAGGTGGAAACACCTTTGTACATTCAAAGATCCTGCTGCCACGCATTCGCCAGGCGCTACAAACCTGCCAAATGCTGTCAAACGCTTGTACTCACTAGACATTAATCTTCTTAATCTCAGCCATGGTGATCCGCCGTTGCCTTGTCACCACTGCCTGCTTGACAGCTGCATTTTACGTGGCCCAACATGGGGTTACCCGGTGGTGAGAAGGAGGGGCAACGGAGCAGCAGGTTACAGCGAACAAGAGACGACGACAAGCAAAGCAAAGACTGATCGCAATTTGAAATCGGATTTGCTCACTGCTGACAAAACATGGAAGAGTTAGCTCCATTTTTGAGTGACTTCAATGGTGGTGTTTCTGGCACCTTGTGCTTCTTCATAGTAGGATACTGCATCAACGTGCCATGAAAATCATATTGAAAACAACATACAGAGATAGAATCTTAATGCCGCTCATTGGGGACTTAGTTCAAACTGCTTAGGCTCTTATCTTGACGGATTTCCTTTGGTGACACTCAGCCTGTGATATATGAGTCGGCCCATATCTAGTAATGCTTCATTCCTCATGGCCTAATGGTTAAGGCACTCGACTTCGGTTGTACCTTCCCAGGGAGCTGAGGATACCGAGGGATTCCAGGTTCGAGTCCTGGTGGGGAAGCTTTTTTTGACGGGATTTTTTTGCCTAAGGAAGATATGGTGCAGCAAACAATATTTTTGCACTACTATTGAGACCTTACTCTTTCTTGTAGAAAAGTACATTAGTTACATTGTCTGTCTCGCTTCACTCCCGAGTGCTTCTTTCGGACCCACGTGTGTAAACAGATCGGCGCTTGACAGGGGCTCTCCACAGTGCATGAAAAACGCACAACGCACATTTTGTACATGATTCATACCTCTTAGATATCTCTTAGATTTGGCCAGTGATTATGAGTGAAAGATCTGAGCAGGCCCGGGTCGGGCGGGAGAACCAGGGTAAGCAACCTGATAGCAGTACATCGGGGTAGCCAATGTGCCGCGATTGTTAGTCAATGGCTTGTTAGTCATCAGCTTTGTCCACGGTCAGTGGAAAGGTGGGGTATTGTGAGAAACCACAATGGCACTGACAGTGGTATTTTTAGCTGGCAACAGTTGGTCAGCGGAGCATCTTTGCAGTGGCACAGGAGCATCTTTGCAGTGGTATAGGGGTGTCTTTGCAGTGGTGCCACAGTGCGCTCCAACTATCATAGTGCTACAACAGTACCTTGCAGTCATCTACCCATTAAACGCAGTGCCCTGGCGTTTGCACTCAAAGCAGGCAATCCACTGCACTGCAAAATTGCTTCAATTGTGTTGGTCAACTGTCGTTCACTGGTTCTAGTTAACTTCCCTGATTTCAGCTGTTGTTAGGCACTGCTGGCAGCTGGCCGCACTGTGGCCCTGTCGTGGCTGAGCACTGCTCTCCAGCTGCTTTCGCACTGCTCTCCAATCTCTGCTGTTGCACTGCTGCTACTTTTACTAACCCCAGTGTACGAAAATGGAACCCGATTGGTTGCCGGCGGAGTGATTCTCTCCGGAGACAAGGACAAAGTTCTTATGGTCTCAGCCACCAAGAGCCAAGAACGATGGATCTTGCCCAAGGGCGGGGTCGAGCTCGACGAAAAAGACGACTACCGTAAAACGGCCTTGCGAGAGGTCTGGGAGGAGGCCGGGGCAGAGTGCCGGATCGTCAAGGAGTTGGGCATTATTGATGACCATCGATCACATAAGGAGTTGAAAGAGGTCAAGGAGGCGATTGAGAAGGACCCCTCGGTGTTAGACAACGAGGTGCTCACGGTGGTGCCAAAGAGCCGGCTATGCATGTTCCAGATGGAGCTTGTGGAGCTCCACTCCAAGTGGCCAGAAGACAAAAAGCGGAAACGGCAGTGGGTGGACTACGCGGTGGCCAAGCGAGAGTTGGAGAAGAGCAAGCGGCCCATGTTGGTGGAGGCCTTGGAGCGGTCTCAGATAAGCAAAGGAAGCGGCGAGCAATGAGCAGGTAGCGGCGGCAAAAGTTTGCAGAGGTTCCAGCCGAAGGCCACACAACTGTTGTCGCGAAACAAGTGCCGTAAACAAGTGCCGTAAACAAGTGCCGTAAACAAGTGCCGCAAACAAGTGCCGCAAACAAGTGCCGTAAACTAGTGCCGTAAACTAGTGCCGTAAACTAGTGCCGTCGCAGCACACTGGCTTTGCCAGTGCACTGCTCACTGCTCACACCACAATCTGACGTTCCTTTTTTTCAAACTACCAAAACGCATTTCCTTCAGGCAGTATTTGAAGAACACTATTTACGGTTAAATTGCTATTAGATGAGCTGTAGCTGCTGCAGGCAGGCAATACTTGCGAGCTGTAGCTGCTGCAGGCAGACAGAACTTGCAAAGCATAGCAGTTTCTCATCAGCGCATCACCATAGATGCGCTTGGCCTTTACAACACACTTACAAGAGTCATCAACGGGAACTTGTATTATTTAAGCTTTTAGAAAGCACGCAGAACCACGGGCCATCACCAAGCGCACTCTTCCAGGGGCCTTGTGCTATGATATTCTGAGCAGGTGGGAGGAGCAGTGGCGAGCGTTAGTGAGACGCTGCGGTGTAATCAACTGCATTGCTTGACCAACTGTGGTGCCTTTTAAAAAGTGCTTCTTTTTTTGAGCGTATAAGGAACACCACTCTACTGTCGACGACGCTTAATTCCCGGGCCCTAGCACATTGGCAACGCCGCACTATGGCTTAGTCCACTGAGCACTCTTCTATGGCCCTGTACTGAATCGCGTCTATGGCAGCACCATAGTTCTTTCACCACATTGGCCACCGCACTACAACTCTCTGCCGCAAAGTGGCGTAAGAGTGACTCTCTACAGCACAGCGGTTACGCCACTGCGCTCGCCACTGTGCTTTACTTGAAAAACCCACCCATCATCTCCTGCAACAAGTTCACCTGCTTCGGAATCTGGATCTCAAAGTACACCAAGCCGATCTTGCCAACCGCCAACTCTAGCCCGGCCTGCTTGATGTCACCCTGGTACACCTTGTTGAGCTTCTGGAACGTCTCCTTCTGGTCACTCTGGACAGCCAAGACCGCGAGCTGCAAGTAGTTGAGCACGTGCGCCTGGTCGAACATGAACACCTTGAAGAACTCGTCGGCGTGGACGTTTTTGTAAGGCAAGACCGAGGTGTCGAATCTCGTGAAAAACTTCTCAAAGAAGCTGTTGAAGAATGTCTTGGCAGCCTTGACGTTTCTCAAGATCAAGTAGTTCACAACTGGAAACGCCACGTACTGGGTCAAGCTGTCGACGCGCGGCTCGTCCAAGTACCAGTTGAAAGCAAGCTCGACAAGCGGCTGCACCGACGCCAGTGTCCCGAGAATCAAGTGGTTCTGTGCCAAGGTGAAGTTCTTGGTGAGGTCCGAGTCGGCCACCTGTGGGTTGTTCAAGTACTTCTGGCCCACAAGATCGTGGATCTGGGGACTGCCCATCTGGTACTCGCTGTTGCGCGACGACCACTTGACAAGCTCGTCGGCGATCTTGGTGAATCCGCTGTCCTCGGCGGGATACTTGCTGAGCAACGTCAACACCTTGCCAAGCACCTGCTTGTCTGCCGCCACGCTGTTTGTGTTCAAAATTTCTACGAGGTAATTCAAGAGATCAGCAGCCGAGGCGTACTGCCCGGCCTCCATCAAGATCAACGCCCCGTGGTAGATGAGGTCTGTGGCGTGCTCTGTCTGGCGAGCCTTGGCGCTTCTGCTGATGAGCGAGCGTAACGTCTGGTGGGCCTCGTAGAAGTCCTTTTCGTCGACCTTTGCCTGGAACCGGGCAATGGTCCGCTGGATCTTGGGGTTGGACGATTTGAGGGTGTCTGACATGGGTTATATGGGGTCAGATGGGGTGCTGTGTTGTGAGCGACGACAGTTGTGGTTGTTGGCTGACTCGTGGTCACTGGTGTGCCTCCCACTGCCTGGAGATGGAGCCCCGGGCTCGTGTGCAATATGCAGAAGCAGGCATAGGAGCTGTGCATCTTGGATTTCAGACATAGAAGTTGGCATCCTGAATTTCAGGCATAGAAGCTGGCATCTTGAATTTTAGGTACTGAGAAGCTGTGTACTTTATTTTAATGGCTTCCACGAGGACGTTTGAACGGTTTAGAACGAAGGAGTACGGGGATTATCTTGAGCAGAGAGAGCAGCTGAGAGAGCAGCAGAGAGAGCAGCAGAGAGAGGCCAGTCTGAGAAATGGCACAGATAACTCTGCCTCTGATTCTGATTCCGACTCCTTCTCTGACTCCTCATCAGACACCGAGGAAACCCCATTAGACATCGTTTACGACGACACCCCATTGCTGTGCGGTTTCTCGTTCAATGCTCTTCTGGACTACAGTCACGAACACGACATTAGTAGTAAGCCCAAGGCAGTGAGAAGTCTTGCGAGTAACGACGCGGGCGAGTATTTGGCGGTGGGACTTGACACCAATATTGTCAAAGTCTACAATGTACTGGCGATCAATCCCAATCTGGAGGTGAACCCTTCGGTTGGGTTGGAGATGCCTGTCAGCAGTACCATTAACAAAGCAGTGTTCCGGCCAAGAAGCTCAGAGGTTCTTGCCGTCAGTAGCAGTGCCAAGTTCCGGCTTTTCAAAAACCCCCGGGACAGTCAGCTGGCTAAAGAGTACTTGGAGTTTAGAAATGGTGATGACTACTTGTACGACTTGCGGCAGACAGTGGGACATGTGGCGGCTGTCACCGACTGCTGCTTTGACCCGACGGCACTGCTGAAGTTTGCCACGAGCTCCCACGACGGGACAGTAAGACAGTGGGACATCGAGGGGTATGGCAAGCTCAGAAAGTCGTTGCTGACAATTCTCGTGGGAAAGTCTGTCAAAGTAGAGACCGTGGCGTACTGTGGTGGGCTGTGGTCCCAGCTCGCAACGGGAGATAGCACGGGCAGTCTTAAGCTCTGGGATTTGCGGTCCAACTTGACAAAGGCACTGTCTCTGCTAGAGTCGGGTCTTCTGTTTGGCACATTCCAGGCGTCCTCTCGCAATCCTTGTAAGTTGCTAGTTGGCCACACCACTGGCTTTTCGGAGTTTGACTTGAGAAATTTGTCACAGAGCTTGAGTTTCCAGACAACGACGCTGGACAAAAGCAGTGCTTCTCCCTCGGTGTTTGGCCGCAACGAGGACGTTGTGCTCTCTGGTGGCTCGCTGCTATATGTCTCTTACAAGGGGCAAGTAGTGGAGACCTTGCATCGGGCCAATGATGTTACGGCGCTCTACATTGACCACCGGTTGGACCACGTGTTTTCCGGCGATGCCAGAGGGAGTGTCACCATTAGTTTCAAAGACAATGTCAATGGCCAAGGCGTAGTGAAGAACTTGGACCGGCCGGGCAAGCGGCACCGGCACGACGACGGGCCGGAGATCCGGAGTGCGCGCGAATTGGAGGAGTACGAGGAGCAGCAGAGACGGAGGAAGAGGAAGCAGTGAGCAGGGCACTGGCAAAGAGCAGTGCACTGGCGAAGCCAGTGTGCTGCGACGGGATTTGTTTGCAACACTAAGAGTGTGGCTTTGCCAATGTGCTGTGCACTTGTTTCGCGACAACCGTTGTGTGGCAGACTGCAGTGCCCTTTTGGCACATGACTTTATGACTTACCAGCTCTACAAATATATGAGTGCATGGAACTACACATCTGTAGAGACAAAAAATGGACAGGATTCGGTGCGTCAAATGTTAGGACAATAAAAAGTGTGATGAGACAATAAAAAGTGTGCCTTACAAGTAGTCACTAGGTGCAATCGGCCGGCAAGTAGAAGAGTTAGTAGAAAAGGTGTCGCCAAGTCTCTGCAGTGGACTGCCCACTGCTCATTGCGCCAATACAGTGCTATGTACACCATTAGATGACAATTGATATTATATCATTTACGAACAGATGATTATTGTCAAAGCTCAAGGGCTGTTGGCAATGTCTAGAAACTATGTCCGATGCGCAGGTCTAACATCAGCGCTTGAGTCTGTCAGCCGTCGCTTTTGCTGTGAGTGTTCTCAGTGCTTAGCAAGAGAGATCGGTTGTAGCCATTCGGCCTACCGATTTGCTAGTCGGAAACAAAGTATATCGGTCGTTCACAATTGAGCTTTGCACTGCTCGCCGCTGATGGCCAGACTCCATGACATTCGCAGCGTGCCGCTTCGCGTCCCGCTGCTCATTTGTTCTCCTCCTTCTTCCGCTGAACATTCCAGTTGTACAACCGCGCAGTGTTCACCTCCATCGTCGTAATGCATTCCCGGCAGAACTCGATGTCCTCCTCCGTGTCCTGCAAGTTCTTCTTCACCGTCGCCAACTTCTGCTCCAACAACCCAATGGCCTCGTCCACGGGGTACTCCATCATCACATCTGCGCCCAACCAGATGCACACCTTATCTGTGGGCTCAATGACTGCCTGGCTGTAGAGCGTGTCGTTCAACTCGTAGTTGGTGTGAACACTCTCCTTGGCAGCATTCTTGGCGGAGATCAACTTTGCCACCTGCAACGACTTTTCCACATCCGGAATCTTGCTCCGGTACAGCGCCAGCGCGTTCTGCTTCGACGTCTCCATGAACTTGTACTGCTGGAGCCGCTCCTGGAACTTCTGCATCACCAGATCAAACTCGGCGGGGTCCTTGATCACATCCTCGACTTTCTCAATAAACGGTGCCTGAGGCACACCTCTCGGGTTCTTTTCCGTGGGTCTGATGTTAGATGGGGTGTTTCCAATGTTGTTTGCTTTGTTTGTTTCTACTCACTGGTCGAGGAATGCTGACATGGTGGGATGTTCAATGCTCCGTGGCTGCCCGCTGCCAATGTTCAATGCATGGCAGTTGTGCTGTGTCAGTGCTGAGTCAGCGGTCACATGCAGGCGGGTAAGACAGTATACCCTGAACATGGGGCTTGAGAGTGGCCTTTAGGTGACGAGGAGAATCACTGAGAAAACTTTATTGAGTCTTGTGTCTATTGCAGTTGCACTACTAAGTTTTGACCCGGCCACTTTTGTCAAAAAGGGGTGAAATCAAATGCTCAAACCTTCTTCATTGAAAGTCGTACCCACTGCTTGTCCTTTGTATGAGTCAATAGGCATGTGTGTCTCTCATGTCTCAATCCGACGTGAGACGAGAGTCGAATTGAGACATGAGAGAACATTCCCTTGAAGGATGCATTCCGAAAGATGTACTTTGTTTGTTTTCGAAGTAAGAAAAGATGCCTAGTATGCTAGAAGTCGAATGGCTTGGAAACTGCAACATTAGCATGAGCATCGTCAATCGAAGACTGTTCTAAGTGCGAGCCGATTCTGTTTCCAAGAATAAAAAAACTCTGGGTAAAGAAGCTGACTCCAATATTAGCCACCAATTGCTTTTCTAAGTATTGGTAGAAAATATTGGCTTCGGCACAAAACTTTGTCTTGATTCCATACTGCACCTATAAGCATCGCCCTTATGGCCAAGTTGGTAAGGCGCTACACTAGTAATGTAGCGATCCTCAGTTCAAATCTGAGTGAGGGCACTTGCTTTTTTTGCTGGCTTAATATCAATAGGGCGTACCAAATACGTGTTCTTTTCATTAGACAGGTGTTCTGTGTCGCTCGCCCCAAAACGCTGCGTGTTGCAGTGCCTCACAGCTCGTCAAATGTACAGCAAATTGCATTGCACAGAGCCATACATTCTTTCATTATAAACAATTTACTCTCTTTGAGAAGCTGAGCTAAGAACCAAATGGCTAAGCAACGGTGGGGAGCAGTAATCTGAGTGTATAGCTGATTAGACTCAGGGTCACGTGATATATGGAAACATTCAGACATTAGCTGGTGTGTTGGTGTAGAGATGTTTTCAACTCTCACTCATAACGAGCAAACCACTGTTTCAAGCGCAGTTGTGGATTCAGAGACAATCTCTCACAGCACAATTTTTCCCAGATAGTTTGAATTGTTGAACACGCTAATGTTGTAATACCTGCCGTGGTGTAGTAATAGTTTGTGTCTCGACTCGCCACTTTGCATTTACTCTGGCAGCACATAGGCGAGCTAGGCCAACTAACTGCATTACTGTTTTGTAGTTTGGCTGGATGGCTCAGCTTAGGCAACATCCCAGCTTGTTGTCTTTGCCAATGCACAGTGTCTTGAGGTTCTTGGTTATGAGATGGTTGCGGAGGTGCCGCGGGGTGCAGGCTCACGCATAAAGCAAATGCACAATGTCACGTGCTTCGTATTAGGGCATAAGCTACCTTTCACGTGCACATGCTACTTTGAGAAAGCCGAGAAAAAGTAAGAGCCCTCCCTGAAAAAGACATGCCTGCCGCGTCACGTGCCGCTCCCGCTTCAACCTCTGCTGGAAAACGAAATTTTCACATCTTGCAAGAGACCATCAGCTATACAGAAAAATGGGTAGAGATCATTTCGTCAAGCCACACGCCAGAGGTGGCCACCGTGAGGCCCCTAAGTCCGACAACGTCTACTTGAAGTTGTTGGTCAAGCTCTACACCTTCCTTGCCCGTATGTGATCACAGTGTTTTTTGAGAAGATAGCATGGAGTTGTCCAAAGCCTGAAGATTGGCAAGTGCACTGGCCCCGAGATTTCTCGGGGCTCCAGAACTTGAGAGTCGTCGTGGGCCTTGGACGTACTCGTCTCCGCAGGCTGGAAGTCAGATGGTTCAGTAATGAGATGGAGGGGTGTCCCAAGTCAGGCATGGCCGTGGCTATATTTTGACCACCCTCAATCTCATTTCTGCACCACCTAACCGCCAGCCATGTGTCGAGGTTCTGCGAGTGCTTTGCGTGCGTCTTGAGCAGAACGAACTCTTACTAACAAACAGGCAGAACCGACGCTCCGTTCAACAAGGTGATCTTGAAGTCGTTGTACCTCTCCAAGATCAACAGACCTCCAGTGTCTGTCTCTAGAATCTCTAGAGCCCTCGGCCAGAAGGGTGCCGCCGACAAGACCGTTGTCGTTGTCGGCACTGTCACCGACGACAACAGAATCTTTGAGTTCCCAAAGGCTACCATTGCCGCCCTCAGATTCACCGCCGGTGCCAAGGCTAAGATCCTCAAGAACGGTGGTGAGGCCATCACTCTTGACCAGTTGGCTCTCAGAGCTCCAAAGGGTCAGAACACCTTGATCATTCGTGGCCCACGTAACGCCCGTGAGGCCGTCCGCCACTTCGGCATGGGTCCACACAAGCACAAGGCCCCAAGAATCTTGTCCAAGGGCAGAAAGTTCGAGAGAGCCAGAGGTAGAAGACGGTCGAGAGGTTTCAAGGTCTAAGTTAGTTGCTAGCTCTAGGTCTAATCCATGTTCATTATTTACAATAGAAGTTGTAGTAAGCAGTGCACTGGCGTAAGCCAGTGTGCTGCAAAGTTATTCAAAGTCACTAATGGCCGCGAAGTTATCCAGAGTCAATGGCTGCGAATTCATCAAAATCAATGGCTGCGAGGTCATCAAAATCAATGGCTGCGAAGTCATCAAAATCAATGGCTGCGAAGTCATCAAAATCAATGGCTGCGAAGTCATCAAAGTCAATGGCTGCACCAATGTGTTGGAATTCCTTGAATTTTTTGCGCTCTGTTGAAAACCTGCAGAGAAATCTGCTGCATGGTACGCAGTGCACAATAGCACACTGTTCAGCATGGACGTTGAATTTAATAGAACACAAGTCCTAAAAATTCTTAAAAATTGCAAGCAGAAAACTTTTGCATCAAAACTTTGTGACTTGTACTCTAGTGCAAAGAGTGAAAGAAGGAGCATTGCCATCTGTGCTCCGGGCGGGTTGCCGCCAACACGAGGCCCTCAACATTAAGTACCACTAAGCAACGCCTTCGGCTGTCGGATGCTCCAAATTAGTAGGAACGCTGTCGACAGTCGAAGGGGATGCTCCAGTTTAGTAGGAACGATGGCGACAGTCGGATCGGCTGTCGAATGCTGGGCCTCCTTTGGCCGCCTCCCGTTTGTCTCGGGAGTCCGGGGTCGCTTAGGGGGTGTGATTGTGGTCCTAGAAAAGAGCTACAAACTTCCAAAAACACGCATAATGGAGAAAAACTCCTGATCAGCCTACTCATGTCTTCAAACGAGTTCAGTCGAACGCACGACCCCGCCGACCAGCACCACAAGCACCTTCTCTGTCACGTGCTTTCCGTAACTCTCTCCCAAAAATACGGGTATTACGGTTTTCAAAATTGTCCGAAATTTTACCAAAAACCACTGAAAAGTCATATCCGATTCTTTAGATGATATGCCAGTATTCTTTTTCGGCAAACAGCGGATCCGCCCCAGCATTCCGTAGCACTGTTCTGCTGTCCTTCTCCTGCGTTTGTCACGTGACAAAAGATATAAGAACACGAACGCGGCACGTCAGCAGCACAGCGCAGCATCAATGGTGAAATCGACGCTAATCTTCCGTTATGATGGTGAGTAATAACAGAGGGGGACTGGGCAGGTTTTGGGTGTTAGTTTGAAACAGGACGGGTTTGCTGTTTGGAATCTGGGGCATTGAAGTTACAGGAGGCGTTGAGACTTCGATGTGAAGCAGCTGCTACGTTTCTTTGTTGTATACTGCTTTGCATCTGCTACGTTTCTTTGTTGTATACAGGCAGCCAATGTCTGCTTCGCATCCATTGGCAATTCCTCAACAAACCACCCAATTGCTGGCCTTTTGTAACACATACTAACCACATCCAGGCCTCCCACTCTCGGGCTCGGTGGACGACGACAGCGACCCGGAACTCTTGAAGGTCAAGAAGAACGTCAAGGCGCTTGTCGGCAAGATCAACAGCAACTCGGAGCCGCAGGCGAGCATCGAGAGCGGGCCCTACACGATCCACTACCTCAGTGCAAACAGCATCTTCTACTTTGTGGTGTGCGACAGGCTGTACCCGCGCAAGTTGGCGTTTTCCTACTTGAACGAGGTGGCCACCGAGTTCTTCAATTCGCATGGACAGGAGGCTGTCGGCAATCTTTCGTTGCGGCCCTACGCCTACATCAACTTTGACAACTTCTTGAGCAAGACCCGCAAGGTGTACATGGACCAGCGGGCGCAGCTGAACTTGGACAAGATCAACAACGAGTTGAACGACGTCAAGCTGATCATGTCCAAGAACATCGAGGACTTGTTGTATCGTGGGGATTCCTTGGACAAGATGGGAGACCTCTCGCTGCTGATGCGCGAGCAGGCGGTCAAGTACAAGAAGGCGGCGCAGCGGATCAACCTTGAGGCGTTGTTGCGCCAGTACGCCCCGGTGGCTGTGGTGGGGCTTTTCATCGTGTTCCTTATTTGGTACATGTTTTTGTAAGCACAGAAGCACAATTCAGCAACAGCGAGTCGAAGACGAGTGCTGCGTTTGCTCTGCCATTGATTGTCTTTGCTGGTCCTGCCATTGATTGTCTTTGCTGGCTCTGCGATTGATTGTCTTTTCTGCTTTGTGATTGGTCGTTTTTCACGACTGCCCTGCGATTGATCTTCTGTCCAGCATCGTGAAGTTGGCAAACGGTTCACGGCGCACGCTGATTGGCTCTGCTTCTCTCTCTTCGTTCACGTCACTTCTGATCTCGGCCAACTGGTGTTAATTTGTGACTTTGGCAGTGCCAAGCGGTTGGGCACGCCCTGTCTTGATACCTTTGCTTTTCTGCAACCTTCCTTGGCAATCACTAGTTGCGCACCTCCGCACACAGTTCTATAAATTACACGTTAATACAAAACTCTGTGAGTCAGAGTGGCATTGTAAGTCTGTGAGATCAGCTATCAATCTAGTCATTCAATAATCGTTGATACTGTAAAAAATTAAGCAAAGAATACCAGCTGAGTCCTAGCAGATAGCTGATGTCCTAGCAGATAGCTGGGCCCTCGCAATTTTCACTGAGAAACTAAATATATAAAGGTGAGTACATTACACAGATGAGGAGCAGAAGAAGAACAAAAGAGGAAAAAGAGATAAAAAGGGAAGGAGACCAGAGTCAACTTGAAGAATGGAACACACCACTTCCCTGGTTCTGGGTTGCCCGGACGCATCTCAACATGAATCGGTATAGTGCGGCTCTTGCCTGCACCCAGCCAAAATTACTTTACAAGTCTCAGTCCGAAGTTTCCGCACTTGTGCATTCATATTGTTCACAATCGCTTACCATGGCCGAAACAGAACAACACACCCGCCTGGCTTCTCCCGAGCTCTCCTCTTTCCAATACCAGGAAACACTCCTGCACAACACCGAGAGCAAGAGCATTGTCCTTCTTGGGACCATCGAAAACCAGCCGGCAATAGTCACACTTGAGAGACTTAACTTTGAGAATGAGAAGATTGAGAACGCAATTGACTTGGAAAGTCTCTCGGTGTTAGGGCAGAACGATGTCTATAGCTGGTACAGTGCTGGGTCTCCCTCTGCCTGCAACAAGGTCAACGTGATCTGGCCCGCGACAAAGAAGCATATCTCGAAGTATGCGCCGCAGAAGTTGCATGTCGTCAGTGAGACCCCTGACATGTATGCTAGGATTGTTGCACCATACATCAAAACAATGCAGGGCGACCGGATTCAGTGGGTGAAGAACATCTTGTTCCACGGTGCGGAGTCAGAGCTGGTTGTATTCCGGGACGCCGATCCAGAGAGCGGCTTTGTCTTATTGCCCGACATGAAGTGGGATGGGACAAGTTTGGCTGCGTTGTACGTAGTGTGTATCGTCAATCGCGGAGACATTGCCTCGGTGAGAGACTTGAACGAGACTCATATAGGCTGGCTCACAACGTTGCAGCAGAGAGTGTTAGCAGAGGTCAGTAAAAAGTATGGTGTTGCTTCCGACTCTCTTCGCGTCTATGTCCACTACCAACCGTCCTACTACCACTTCCACGTGCACGTCGTTCACTGCGAGCACGTGGCTTTGGGGCAGGGCATTGCCGCGGGCAAGGCGATTTTGTTGGCGGAGGTGCTTGATAATTTGAAGTGGTTAGGGAAGGAGGGGTACAAGCGAAAGACGTTGACGTATGTGTTGGGGGAGAAGCATGATTTGTGGGAGGCGTTTGCTAGCAACTAGCAACAGACTGGCGTAGTCATGATGTTGTGCTAGCCCATAATTTTCTGGCAGTGCCTGTACTTCTCTAGCAGACCGTCACTTGCAGTAAGCCGGGATTTGGAATTTGCAGCCGGTAAGTCTAGAGGTGCTTTCGATAGCAACAGCAAGCAGAGGCAATTCAAACGCCGCAGCGTCTCGCTTCGCTTTATATGTCGCCCAAGTGTTAAAAACCCGCCTATTTTTTCGACAACGTATCGTGCTGCTCAGCTTCTACGTTGCCTTGGTAAGACCAATTATCGTAGGAATCTGGATCCCACAGCAAAGCACATGTAGAAAAATGCAGGTATGGGCGGCCCAAGAGACCAGCAATTTGCGTAGTTCAACTCTCAGTGCAAGCGGAATTCTAGAGAGTGTCTACAGCACTTTGCGATGCGTTGTAAATCTAATCGGAAAGTCTACAAAAGTGTCTACGAGCCTTCAGTGTTGGCGTCTGTTGGCTGTAGTAACATGCTCACTATGCGGCCCACTCCTAGGCGGCACTGCTAGGTGGCTCTGCCAGGCGGCGGCCCTGCTCAGTAGGCGGCTGCTCGCCACACTGCATAAATTTTTCAACACATCTGTTATACAGCAGCCGAAGAAACGACTGTAAGTCTGGAAGTGAGGGGCAAATTTAAACACCGCAGTGGCGAGCGAAGCGAGACGCTGCGACTCTCTTCGGTAGATTCTCGGAAGAAAGATTGCTAACTCACTTCGTGCCATCCACTTCGTGCCATTCCATTTCGTGGAATAGCAGGGGCAATTCAAACACCGCAGCGTGTCGCTTTGCTCGCCACTGCCTACATTTTTATTAATTGTCGTGAAATAAACTAAAAACGCTTACTTAGAAGCCTTCTTGGTCTTCTTGGTCTTCTTGGCTTCGGCGGCCTTCTCCTTCTCGCTCTGCTCCTTGATGACTCTCTTGACAATGTTCTGCTCCTCGATCAAGAAAGCTCTGACGATTCTCTCCTTGACGGCGTTGGCGGAACGCGATCCACCGTAGGCTCTGGACACAGTCTTGTGGGTTCTCGAGACGTTACCGTATTGTCTTGGTCTCAAGGCAGAGACACCCTGCAATGGCACACCAGTGTCACCACACTTTGGGATGGTACCGGTCTTCTTGAGGTGCTGGGCCTTCAACACACCACCTGGGGTCTTGACGACCTTGATCTGGTTAGAACGGGTGTTGTCTGGTTGTTAGTGAGGGTTCTCAATAGTACTGGAGAGAGAGACCATGAGAATGGCATGGAATTTGGCATAGACAAGGACAACGCCATCCAGTCATGATAAATGACAATTGTACATGGCACTGGGGCACTGTTCGACGCTGGACTGATAGAATGGCTGATAGCTCGTCTTGTGCATGTGTTGCTTCAAAGGTATCACATATGCTGTGGGCCATCTTCTATACAAAACAAGACTCTGCCATAACACTTTCCACTCTTAGAATCACATAGCTCGTTTCAAACATCTCAGACTAGCTTCCCGATGGTATTATCCTTGACTAATACTTTTCCCCCAGTTGTCATGCCAATATTTCACTGCCTTCGCCGATTTTTCACTCGTTCATAATGATGTCTTGAAGACATGTTCCCCTGGCTAACAACATATGATATATTCCACATCTCAATTCCACTCTCACTGATCTCTCTTCTTGCTCGCTCCTACTTACATGGGTTTCTCTTTCTGAAGGTAACTCTCTGAGCCATTTTGAAATACTGTATGTCACACTAACTGGTTGCAAACGTTTAAAATTTTCTGGCAGTGCGAGGGCCGGCCACAGCAGTTTACCCGGCCTGAAAAACTGACCGCTGTGAACCTCGCTATAACGGGGGTGCCGCGACCCCGCGGGTCGCCTACATGTGACAGTGGATGCGTCTATTTTTCGTGCGTATCACGTGCCTAGGCCAAGGCCTTTCGCGTGCCCTGAAGACCACTGCTGACGGCCTCGTACACCCCGAGGAAGATGGCGCCACCGGCACTGATCCACATCGTTCGTGGGCCAATGCCCGAGAAGAAACCCGTGGCCCCGCGCTCCTGTAGAACGTCTTTGCATATTTGCACAATTGAGATCTTCGACGAATGAAGCATGATCCGGGTCTTGATGACGTCCAACGGAGTGGTCAAGGCCGCCGCCAGTCCGCCGGCCACCGACCCACAGAGCAGTCCCTGGAGCGGGGAAACCTGGCTGCCCTGCTCCTCGGACCACTTTCTCTTCAAAAACTCGTAGAGCGGGAACTGGATCACCGTGAAGGGGATCTCGCGGAAGATCGTCGCGCCCCAGCCGCGGTACAACCCACGAAACACGCCCTCTCCACTGGTGTTCAGCAAGATCTGTTTGAGCACTGCCGTCGACCCCAGCCGGCTCGCCTGTGCTCTCTGCTTGATCACCTCCGCCGGAACCCGCACTAGGCAGGCTGCCACCTCGCCCGCACTGGCTGCTGCCATGTGGCTGAGGGCATCGCTGCCAAGCACTGGTCTTAAAGTCCGCTTGAGAGTGTCGTAGGTGACGAAGAACAACGCCGCGGAAGGCGCCAGTGCCACCACGGCACTGCCAAGCCCCCGATAGATGCCCTTCCAGCCTCCGTTCAAAAAGAAGCCGCCCTTCGCTTGAAGACGGGTCTTGACGGTGTCGATGGGGAAGAACGCGAGGTCCGTCAGCGTGCCCGCGCAGCCCCCGGCCTGGTGTTAGTCAGTATCAGAGAGAAAAAAAGAGCAGAGCATTGGAAATCGCGGCAATGCCACGCTGCGTTCAGGTGCCGCTGCGTTTATGTTTCTACTAACAATGAGGGAAACGAGAAATGGGTCCATTGGCGGCCCAGCGTGGGGCAGCGGGTGCGTTTTGATATTGGAAAGCACGTGATATTCATAGCAGATGGCCAGCACACACACACGGAGGGAAATAGTTATATCATTCATCTCACCAGGATTGTTGTAAATATCTTTTTTTATCTCACCAGGTGAGTTGTAACTTTTTTTATCTCACCAAGTCACTGAAAAGTTGAAAAGAATGTGGTGGGTTCGCCACTGCTGGCCAGTGATGTGTCGCTGATGTCTGGACTGTGCGATTTACTACTCAAGAAAGCAGTGTTGAAGCCTCAAAGAAGCAATTTTAGTTCTTTAAGGCTTTCTTTTCTCCTCGTGACATTTTCAACATCATACTAGTGCGGATTGCTGTCGTTCCGGTCTCTCCCTCCTGTGGGGATCTCGAGTTAAAGATATCACGTGACACTGTCAGATTCCGCGAAGGCAGGGTGAAGGCAGGGCGCCGGCGAGGCTAATGTGTTGGAAGCGAATAAATTTGTTTTACTGGTTTCTAAGTATCTTTAGAGTGTAAACCGATTTTGCTAGCATTCGTGAGTCGTCGTGCTTTTGTGAGTGCAAGTAGGTGTTACTCTCGCTTGAATGGGACGCAAAACATGCAAATTTTCAAAAAGTAAAATGTTGGAAAGAAAAGCTAATGAGCGGTTCGGCGGTTGCCAATTTTTAGTACTGGAAACCTCATGCTTGTAATCTAAAAAGTGGTGTTTCAACACTCCTAAGGCATCTGGTGACCGTCTACTGGCAAAGATGCCAGCAAATTCAGAGGAGCATGTCTTTTGTAAGATATACTTCGAGTGTTGATATTTTTTTCCGAAAGATCATTGAAATAACCACGCCATCTGTACCTAATTGCAGGCGTGAGTAGTCATCATGGTCTCTAGTTTTAAGGACTGCGCAGTTCTTTACCAAGGCATTGTATGTAGTTTTATGTCTAAATGTGTAGCGGTCTTTTTGTATGTTGAAACACGGCTAGCGTGGAGGAGTGGCTTGGCCTACTCGACTCCTGGCTTGGCCTACTCGACTCCTGGCTTGGCCTACTCGACTCCTGGCTGTGCGCACACACCCATATCAGTGAACGAGTCCTGAATCGCAGAAAATTTGAATCCTACAGTAGGCACGAATTGGCATTAAGCTTCAATGGCTACTCACAACAACAAGCACTCACAAACAGTACTCACAACCAGTACTCAAAACCGGTACAAACAAACCGGTACAAACAAACCGGTACAAACAAACCGGTACAAACAAACCGGTACAAACAAACCGGTACAAACAAACCGGTACAAACAAACCGGTACAAACAAACCACCGCAGCACAGTGGCTACGCCAATGCACTGCCCACTGACTCGCTTACGCTCGCCAGTCTACACGTGTAAAATGTCAATATATTCACGGATATATTCTCTCCTCATGCAACGCCATCCTTCGTGGCGTGTCTCTCCATCACCACAGATCTCGGAGTGCAGCACACCGAAGCGGTCTGTGGCTAAGCAGCTCAGCTGTTGGTATTCCAAGACTTGCTCCGCGGCGGCTGCATTCGTTTATCACAACTTTAATCGCACTGGCAAGCGTAAGCGAGCCAGTGCAAGCTTCAATAGCTACAATAGCACTGGCGCAGCATCCCACTGCGTGGTCTGCTGCTTAACGATCCACCTCACCAAACACCAAGTCCATCGTCCCGATAATCGCCACACAGTCGGCCAAGAAATTACCTCTGGCAATGTGATCAAACGCAGCCAAGTGCGCAAAACCAGGCCCTCTGATGTGGCATCTGTACGGTCTCTCGCTGCCATCGGACACCAAGTACACCGCAAGCTCGCCCTTCGGCGCCTCGATCGCAGTGTAAGTGTCGCCCTGTGGCACGGCGTAGCCCTTGGTGAACAAAAGGAAGTGGTGGATGAGCGCCTCCATGTCCTCCTTCATGGCGTCACGTGGCGGCGGCGACACCTTCCAGTCCTCGGCCTTGACCGGCCCGGCTGGCATGTCGTTGATGCACTGCTCGATGATGCGCAACGACTGGCGAAACTCGGCCATACGGCAGAGGTACCGGTCGTAGCAGTCGCCATTCACTCCGACAGGGACGTCGAAGTCAACAAGTTCATAGGCGTCGTACGGCTGACTCTTGCGGATATCGTATGGGATACCCGACCCGCGGAGCATGACACCAGTGCAGCCGTAGTTGAGAGCATCCTCGGCAGTGAGCACGCCCACGTCGACGGTTCTCTGCTTCCAGATACGGTTGTCGGTCAACAACTCCTCGGTCTCATCAAGACGGTCGCCAAACTGGGTCGCCCACATGTAGATGTCGTCGAGCAAGCCCTCCGGGAGGTCCTGCGAGACTCCCCCGGGACGCACGTAGGCGGCATGCATACGCGCACCAGAGACACGCTCGTAGAACTCCATCAACTTCTCACGCTCCTCGAATCCCCAGAGGAACGGGGTAAGAGCACCGACGTCCATGGCGTGCGAAAGAATCGACATACAGTGGTTGAGCACCCGCGTGATCTCGCCAAAGAGCGTGCGGATGTACTTGGCTCTGATTGGCACGTCGATGTTGAGAAGCTTCTCGGTGGCAAGCGCAAACGACAACTCGTTGGTCATCATCGAGCAGTAGTCCAACCGGTCAAAGTACGGGAGCGCCTGCATGTAGGTCTTGCTCTCGATGAGCTTCTCCGTGCCTCTGTGGAGCAATCCCACGTGCGGGTCCGACCGCACAATCTCCTCGCCCTGGAGCTCGAGAATAAGACGCAACACTCCGTGCGCCGCCGGGTGCTGCGGCCCGAAGTTGACGGTGAAGTGCCGGATCTTGGTGTTCTGGTGCTTGGAGAGCTCCTCGGAGTCCTGGTTCACAGTGCTGAGGTCCTCGGAGATGGTGGTGCGCTGGTACGTGCCAAGCGCGTTGTTCACTGTTTCCGGGGCCGGGATGCCCACCCTAGTCACTGGAGTGCTCAGCAAGAGTCTGACGTTGTGGGTGCTTCTGCGCACGCCGGCGTTGCGCACTGCTCTTCTGAGTGTCTGTGAGAGCATATTGGGAGGTTAGACAGGGCTGTAGACAGGGCTGTAGACACGGCTTGGCTGAGTCCTATGCTTGGTTTGAAAATCTATGCATTGGAAAAAAGCCCGCTGCGATTGGACGGCGGGCTGACAAAGCGGGGCGTAAGCGGGGCAAATTGCTGACTCAGATGACGAAGGCAGCTGAGTCAGTGGTTGTTTTGTGCGTTTGCCCCGCAACCGCTGGCACAACACAAAAAAGACAATCTTGTTAGAATGCCCAACGCCTTAGCACCCCCTTGGCTCTTTTTTTTTTCTCAATAATCTAAATTCCTCTCTGCCGGAAACACACCTCCTTGGTCCCTCCTCTTGGACTTCCCCAGGCTTCCCTGGAACATTCTGCCCCGGGTAACCCCACGCCCCCCGGGTCGGTATAGAAAAGATCAAAGTCAGACACTCACTCAAATACTTACACACCGTTTCAAAACCCATTGAACAAACCTTCTAAAACATGCCCCGCTCATCTGGAAGAAGACCCGCCGCGTCGCGCTCTGCCCCGCGCTCTGCCCCGCAGCTGAGCCAGTCTCGCCAGGCCTCCACCGCCGCGTATCCGGCCCAGGGCCAGCACCAGGCGCCAGCCGCCAACGCGGCGTCGCACCCACAGACCCAGCAGAAGCAGCCGGGTCTCTTTGCCAACATGGCGTCGACTGCGGCCGGTGTGGCTGTGGGCAGCACTGTCGGGCACACACTCGGGGCTGGGATTACCCTGATGTTTGGCGGCTCGTCGGCGCCAGTGGAACAGGCGCAGGCGGCGCCGCTCCAGCAGGAGCAGGGCCGGACCTGTGAGACCGACGCGCGGAGCTTCACCCGGTGCTTGGAGGAGAACAACGGGAACATGCAGATCTGCGACTTTTACTTGCAGCAGTTGAAGAGCTGCCAGGAGGCGGCGCGCCAGTACTAGACAACTCTGAGCACACGGCTCAGCCAAGTCGCGCAGCGGCTTGGCCTTAGCCGCTTGTGCTCAGCCGGTGCCTAAATAGCCGTTGCTGAGTGTTGCACAGTCACATTTCATGCTGTGACGCTAAAAATATGTAAATAAATGACAGTTATAGATGGTTGTAAAAGTGATGGCTGGCAGTGGCAATAAATAGTCTGCGCGGCTCGTTCTTAGCCGCTTGTGCTCAGCCGGTGCTGAAACAGTCGAGCACATTTTGTGACCCCAAAATATGTGAACAAATTACAGTTATAGATGGTTGTAAAAGTGATGTCTTAACAGTGGCAATAGTCTGCGCGACTTGGTCTTAGCCTTGTGCTCAGCCGGTGCTGGCACAGCTGCTACTGAATGTTTCACAGTCGAGCTCATTTTTGACGGCAGTGGCGAGCCTTAGCGAAACGCTGCAATGATTAACTAACTGCGGTGTCTAACTAACTGTGTCTAAAGATGGTGTAAAACCGATGGTTTGCAGTGGCGAGCGTTAGCGAGACGCTGCAATGACTAACTAACTGTCTCTAACTAAGTATTAGTGTGTCAAAAGAGAGGAACAGCACATAGCGTGTGTAGACAGGACAGCACATCGCAGTATGTAAACAGGAGTAACAGATCATCGCAGCACTTTGGCTGCGCCAATGCACTGCCAGCTCGACACTGGTGCAGTGCTTCATGGCTATGCTCGAGCTACGAGCAAACCACCAAATTTGTGTCTAGTAAAGCGTTATGAATGTTGACTTGTGGGCGCATCTTAAAGAATTCGGGCAAAGCGAGCTGGATTGTAGGCAGAAGCGAAGCAAGACAGATAGTATAGCACGAGTCGGAGACTCAAAACGTTGCAGCGCGATAGTCCAGCACGAGAAAATAATATGAGAGTCGCAAAATGAGTCGCAGCACTCAAATCGTCGCAGCACATTGGCTGCGCCAATGCACTGCTGCTAAATCTCGATATTCCCCATCACCGGCTCCCGACTCTCCACCCGGAAATACTGCGGATCCACAATCCGATTACTGCTCAGCACGTTGCTCGTCATCAGGCTCTCCCACTTCTCGACATCCCACTTCAATCCGTGGGTGGTCAACTCCGTCGGGGCGTAAACCGGAAGCACCCCGCACGTGCAGTTCGACTCCCTGCTTCCGTTGCGGAACTTGATATAGTTGTTGCCTGCGGGGATATAGAACACCACGTCCTGAGACCCGATCAACAAGTACTGCGTTTTGGGATCGTCCTGGTACTCCTTGTAAAGCCGCAGCATCATCTGCACCGTGTGGTCAAACCGTCCCCCGAGCGACCCGAGGCAGCGGATTGTGAACCCCGAGGAGTCCACGGGAATGCCCAATACCCCGTCCTCGTCGTCGACAGTTGTGAGTAGGTCTTTCTGCCCCGAGAGGCACACTCTGATGGCGGCCGCGGCTTTGTTGAAGTCCGTGGCGTACTGGGAGCCCTGCTTCTTGACCAAGACCCCGCGGCGGACGTAATGCTGCTCCACCTGGGGCTTCAACGAGTCCAAGTCGCCCACAATCGCCAACGGTGAGTAGTCCAAGCCGTGCTCCCGGGAGAAGTCGTAGAGCTGGTTGGCCCCGCCGTCGGCACAGATCACCACCTCTGAGCTCTCCCAGAGCTTCTTGAACCCCTCGACTGAGATGTCGATTGGCTGGTTCAAGATAAGTAGGCCGTGGCCCGTGGCACTGCGCGGCTCCAACATCTCGTCGATGTCGAGCAAATTGAACCCGTTTTTGGGCAATTCTATCGGGCCAAACCCCACGTCCGGGTTTTCTGTGATCAGCATTTGTTAGATCAGGGTTAGATGGGGGTTAGATGGGGGTTAGATGGGGAGTGTTGTGAGTAGTTGAATAATTAAACCCCAGGCGGAGTTCTGCAAACCAGTGGACGCCCGCCGCTGCAGGCCGCCGCTGCAGGCCGCCCACGATGGATCGTAAATTATGTAAGGAATCACAAGTTGTGGCTTCTTGGACTCATTCTTGGCTCATTCATCGACTGTTTTTGTATGGAATAATCTACGGATAAACGGTCGCGCAAACATGGGGAAGAAGTTGACGCTTGAGGAGATATACAATGAGCAGAAGCGGTTGCACAGGGAGGAGAGCGGCGAAAAGGTGGAGGCAGAGGAGGGGCCCCGAAAAGATGGAGTAGGAGAGACAGAGAAAGAGAAATCGTCGGGGCTGAAAGCATCCAGTGGCAAAATTGCTGAAGAAAAATTAGAACCCGGCTCATCAGAACCCGGCTTAGACACCAATGGTCTTGACTTGGACTTGGACGGCGACATTTTCATGGCCACGGACGAGAGCGTGAGCGTGATCACCAGTTTCCTCAACGACGAGCGGAACAGTGGCCACAAGGAAAGTAGGAAAAGCGCTCCTCTCGTCTCGAGGCATGCAGGAAAGCACACAGAAAAGCACACAGGAAAGCACACAGAAGAGCACACAGGAAAGCACACAGAAGAGCACACAGGAAAGCACACGGGCGGTGGCACGAGGCATGAGCAGGTGCAACACTCCAGCAGTTCCCAGCAGAGCGCCTCTCAACAGAGCAGCAATCGCAGCAGTCACAGCAATCGCAGCAATTGCATCGGTTCCCGCTCACCAAGTCCGCTGAATCTGGTGCAAACTCCTTTGAAACGTACCTCAGTTCATACAGGTGCTGCTCGTGTGAACACTGCGCTGTCTAATGCCAACCGTGATCTGCCCAATGGCACTTGTTCGGACTCCCCCGCCCTCCTTGTCATTGACACAAACTTCTTTCTCAGTAATCTTGTGTTCCTTGACAAGCTCGCCGGACTCGCTGCTTCTTACTGCCTCCGCCTCATAATCCCCACCACAGTGATCAGCGAGTTGGACGGCCTCAAGGCGTCGCAGAAACGCTTGGACGACTCGCAGACGACGATCGGCCGGTTGGCGCGCAGCGCAAACAACTGGATCTACAACCAGTTTTCGTCCGGGAATCCTTGTGTGAAGGGGCAGAAACATGATCAGGTGATAGACTCCTTCACACGGAAAGACGATGCCATCTACGACTGCTGCCTATACTTCAAGACCCGGGCCAATGACATGGTTGTTCTAGTCAGTAACGACACTAATCTTTGTATTCGCGCGTTGAAGGACGAGATTCTCACTGTCACATTCTCGGAAAAGCTGTCTCCCGAGAAGGTGGCACGTTCCGTTCACAATGAGTGGCTAGCCAGGGGCGGGAAGAGGCATGGTCAAGAAGATGCTTCGCGAAATGGTAGCAGTACGGAGAGTACTTTACCACACAGCACATCATCGGCTACAGAATTAGATGAGCCAATGGAGGAGCCAATGGAGGAGTCAATGGAGGTGGACCAAAACCACGTGGCGCAGAGCCAAACCTATACTCTGCACAGGCATAGGGAACGCCCCGTGTCTTCAGCTGCTCCTTCTGATGAGAAATCTACGTCTTTGTCTTTGGAAGATGCCTGCATTGCATTGCACGAGGACATCACGTTGTGCATATCCAACCTCCTCTCCCGCTTCATACTATCTGCCATGGGCATGGACATCGACGTGTCTGGTCTCCCGCACCTGCTCAGTCTTCTTCTCGAAGGCTGGCCGCACCTTGGGTTAGACGCTGTCTTTGGTGAGTCTATTGTGTTGTCAGAAAACAAGCGCGGCCCTGTTCTCGCCGTGAGTGCCAAGCAGAACTGGAAAGTGCCGCAGTCGAAGTTCGCGACGTTGACTGAGCGGCCACAGGATTTGTTCCACTTGAAACGATTCGTGGCGTTCTGGCAGGTTGTAGCCGAGAAGTTGGCAAAGGAAGTCGAGGAGCAGGGTCAAGTGCAAAGCGCCGCAGAGCAGTGGCAGGAGATGCTTAGCCATCAGTTGACCAAGGATCTTCAGGAGATCTGATGAAAGTTCGACATTGTCAAATGTGTAATCATAATGATGGTAGTTGATAGTAAATGCTGTGCGGCTTGGTTCACAATGTAGCAACAGGCAGTAGTGCCCTAGCAACTAGATCCAGCTCAGCACTGATAAGTTATGGGAAGAGTCGTTGTTAGCTGGAGCAGCCGACTGTGAGAGGGAGTGTTACCAAAGTACACTGAATACCAAACGCTAAATATGAAACATAAACATCATGCTCTCTACATAGAAATTTAAGCAAACACTACTGCTGAGCTTCAGCGAGCTTACGCCATTGGTTGTAGTAATAAGGGTTTGCCCACACACGAATGAGCTCACGCCATTGGTTGCAACACACGCACTGGCAAACAAAGCTTATAATTTTCTAATTATTCAGTGCTAGTGTACATTCAAGGGTATATGAGGGCCACAGTGAACAGTGCCCTATGCAAAAATATGCAAACAAAAAAAGTATTGTAAACGGGAATAGTGTAGAGTAGTCCCCTCGATCTAAAGGTTTTATCTCAATCTCGGCGCCTTGACGGACCCCGCGAGTGCCTTGCGCGACCGTTTCTTCGACCGTGGAAGAAGAATGCGACGGCGGGCTGGCGACTGGGAGCGGGAGCGGCTCGGAGAATGGTCGGGGGAGTGGCTCGGGCTGTGCGATCGACTGCTGCTAGCATTTCCCTGGTCTGGGACATGCCTCAAGTCGGGCACAGCATTGAGGTGTGGCTCTGGATCTATTCCAGGCTCTAGCTTGACATCATGCCCGATCTTGACAGTAGGTTTGGCAGCAGGCTCTTGAGACTCCTCCTTTACTGCGCGCTTCGGCGCAAACTCTGAGTCAGAGTCAACGTCGGTTCCATGAGCAGAGGCGTGGGCGTTGTCTTCAGTAGCTCCCTTGAACTCAGGCTCGGCTGTCGGCTTCCCCCTCTTGGGAGAGTGCGGCCGAACCCCCACCTGCTCGCTGAACGACTGCGAGAGATCTCCAATGTCAAGCGGCGGCTTTGCGGCTTTAGCTGGGGGCGGTGCTTCGCTCTCCAAATCGGACTCCTCATCCTGCTCTTCTCTGAACAGGGAGTCTGGATTTAGGGGCGGTCTGCCAGCTTTGCTGCTAGCATCACCTCTGGGTCTACTGCCATGTTCCCGGGAGTCATGGTAGCTCGTGCTGAGCAGCCAGAGCTCCTTGTCGCTGCTCACGGAGTCGATGACCTGCCAGATATCGTTCGCCTGAAGTCTCTGCTTCATCTCGGGCAGCTGCCAGTGGTCCGAGAAAGCCTGGATGTCGAACGGAGTCAAAACCCGGGCGTTTCCGCTTTCGCTGCTGCCGCCCTTGAACTTTTCAACATGCAGCTCGCCGTGCAACTGCTTGACCACGTCCAACAAGAAAGAAATCGCCTTATCCTTTTCTCGAATCTGTTTTACTAGCGAGTTGGTCTCCAATCTCTTGCGGTATGCAATGTTGAACAAGTTGAAACTGAGTGTCTTTAGGATGCTCGCGGCAAAGCTGGGCGGGGCAAGCTTGAGATTGAAGTCCCACTTGAAACGGTGCTGCGGAGCATGCATCGTCAAGTAGATGTCGGGGTCGACATCCCGCGTGTGCGACTTGTGTAGAAAGAACTCGGCCGCGTAATATTCTCGGGTCTCCTCAGATCCACGGTACTGCTCAAAGAGACAGCCGTTCAAGACGCCCACGACATGCCTGACATGCTCGTCCTCCGTCATGATGTAGCTGCGCCGCTCGGCAATGTCCACAACCTGCTGGCCGTATGCCTTTTCGGTCCAGACGTGCTCAAAGTCAGTGAGGTACATCTGGTACCCGAGCCCGTCGGCGGTGTAGGACATCGCATAGTAGTAAGTTGTCGGTTGGCTGTTTGTCCTGAGAAGGGCCCAGTCCTTTGGGGGAGACAAGTGGGGCATGTCACAATAGTTTGAAATGGTCTTGAAACGCTCGGATTGTTCTGCTTAGAATGCTCGGAATATTCTGCTCTGCTCTATGCCGGCTCAGTGAAACCAGCCCAGTGTTCCCAATAGCTGTTAGCCCAGTGTTCTAAGTGTTCTAATAAATGTTAGCTCAATGCTCTCAAGGAATACTAGCTCAATCACTCAATCGGCAACAACTATGCTATTCCAATGAAGCTGTCTCAATGGGTCAGAGCCTTTTTCAATTGACCTCTCAGATTCTGCCTCAGCGATGAGCGGCGATGATCTAGAACCAAAGGGGTAGCTCGCTGTTGTCTCGCACAGGCAAATTGGCAAATTGATATCACCAAGCAGTTGCCAAACTTCCAATCAACAACAAATAGCGAGAAACCGGTGACCCTGACGTCTTCAGTTCCTATTTGGGAATGGGCTCTGAAATCACTGAAGTTTCAGACCGCCTGCTGCATGCTAGACGGGCCTCGTGCAGGGCAGAGCAGCACAAGAGGTCAGCTGGTCTGGTCAGCTGACAAGGGCCTGTAATTTTTCACGTGACGCTTTCGATGTGTGGAGCAGCGGAATGCGATCGGGGACCTAACAAGTGACACGCAGAACATAAGAGGTAAACGGCGTTCTTACTTGTTCCGCCACAGCACCACGTACCATGCCCAACGCCATCCAGATTGTTGACGAGGCGCAGAGTTTTCTGCCCGATGTGCTCAGCTTTGTGCAACAGATCAGCAAAAAGGACATCGGCCTCGACTACCACATTGTGTCTGTCTTTGGGTCTCAGTCGACTGGAAAGCTGACGCTTCTCAACCATCTTTTTGGCACCCGTTTTGATGTGATGATCGACAGCAAGCGGCAGCAGACTACTCACGGGATCTGGCTTGCGCAGGCCGATAAAGTGGCCAGTTACGATGGTCAACCGCAGAGCAAGACTGCGATTCTCGTGATGGACGTGGAAGGGACCGATGGCAGAGAAAGAGGCGAGGACCAGGATTTTGAGCGGAAGGCGGCGCTCTTTGCACTTCTGACATCGGAGATTCTCATTGTGAATATCTGGGAGCATCAGGTGGGTCTTTACCAGGGTGCTAACCTTGCACTTTTGAAGACCGTGTTTGAGGTGAATTTGCTGCTTTTTGCCAACGCAAACCCGCGCAGATGTCTTCTTTTGTTTGTCATCAGAGACCACGTGGGGAACACGCCGCTCTCCAGTTTGGCCGAGGTTTTGTCGGAGGATATCAGAAAGATCTGGTCAGAAATTGCCAAGCCGAAGGGCTTGGAAGAGGCAAAGCTCTCTGATTACTTTGACCTTGACTTCACCGCCCTTCCACACAAGATACTCAAGGAGCAGGACTTTTTGGAAGAAGTTGGCAAGTTCGGCGACAAATTGACGCACGAGCCGAGTTTCTTCAAACCGCAGTACCATAAGCAGATCCCGTTTGATGGCTGGACGGTGTACTCCGAGAACGTGTGGCTGCAGATTGTGGCGAACAAGGAGCTCGATCTCCCGACGCAGCAGACACTTGTGCTGCGTTTCAGATGTGACGAGATCGTGGGGAGTGCCTATGAGGAGTTTGAGCAGAGCTTTGCCAAGAGTATTCCCCTGTTCGACGGCAAGACTTTGCCACAAGATTTGAAGATTGTCGATATCTTGGGGTCCCTCAAGAGTGCGCCTCTCGAGCACTACGACGGGCTTGCCTCCAGATACTCGAAGAGTGTGTATCTCGACAAGCGCAAGCAGTTGATTGAGAAGATCAACTTGCGGCTTTTGCTGGTGTTCAAGATCCACGTGCTGGAGACCAAGGCGCGGTCGCAGGCCAAGTTCAGAGATGTCGTTGCTACTTCCAAGAAGGAAGGGCTCACCTTCAATGACACTGTTGTGCAGGCCGTTGCTGCCAGCTTGCAATACTTCAAGAGCCACATTGTTTCTGTTGACGATGATGCCGCCG
Organism: Saccharomycopsis fodiens; assembly: GCA_002564235.1. Taxonomy (NCBI): domain Eukaryota; kingdom Fungi; phylum Ascomycota; class Saccharomycetes; order Ascoideales; family Saccharomycopsidaceae; genus Saccharomycopsis; species Saccharomycopsis fodiens. The sequence continues at coordinate 1,116,556 of JNFV01000003.1, forward strand.
GAACATTCAGCTCCGCCCTCGAGTACGACGATCTCAGAAAGTCGTTGACTGAGAATGTGGAGACCTTGCGCAAGAAAGAGACAGAGCTCTTGGTTGGAAAAACCGTGAAAAAGTTTGCGTCTTCCTTGAAAGAGCAAGTGGTGTTCTTGTTCCAGAGTCCTAAGGAGGACACTTGGGATGAGGTCTTGGCTGCGTTCAATTCTTTGAAGCACAAATCTTTGAAGAGCCATGAGATCAAAGATGCGGCCTCCTCCAAGGGTGCCGCCTCCTATGATTTCTCTCTTGGCTTGAGCGACAGCGACAATGCCAAATTAGCGGACCGCCTCATCTCCTCTTTCTGGCGCTCATTCTACAACGTTGTTCATGAGTACTTGACCGAAGAGACTGCCGTCAAGATTCTCCGCGACCGCTTTGAAGACAGGTTCCGCTACGACGACGACGGGTTGCCGCTTGTATGGAACAACTCTGTGGAGATTGACGTTGGATTCAAGCGGGCCAAGACCGAGGCGCTCGAGATCTTACCGCTCTTGTCGTTTGCAAAGACTTCTGAGGGGAAGGAGATTGTGCCAGAGATTTCGATTGGTAGTGACGATTCCGATGAGGAGGATTACGATTCATTTGCTCGCATTCTCACTGACATCCAGCAGGGTGCTGTGCAAGCCCGTTTCAAAAAGCAGATTGATATTCTCTACATTGATGCGAAGCGCGCCTCTATCCAGACCATGACCTCTGTTCCATACTGGGTGTATGGCGTGATTGTCGTTTTGGGATGGAACGAGTTCATGGCGATTTTGCGCAACCCGCTCTACTTCACGCTTCTTGCTATACTCCTTGTGGCTGCGTACTTCCTCCATGCGTTGAACATGTGGGGGCCAGTCCGGCTTGTTGTGAACAACACTATCAATGAGACCGTCAAGGTGTCGAAGGAGAAACTCAGAGACTTGTTGATTGCGGAAGAGGACTTGCACAGACCGGCCCGGGTCCGGGCTGAGCCAAAGGAGGAGTCCATTCCGTTGCAGGATCTCAAGAAGGAGGAGTAGCAGTGTGCTGACGTAGCTAGGATGTTGCGGCAGTAAGCTTTGTGCTAGTCTACCGACAGTGTTAGATCATTACAAACAAAAGTTGATTACGTTGGTTAGTGCGTAGGAGGACTCGAGTACTCGAGTTGTGGCTCTAAGTGTTGAGTGGTAGCTAAAGAAAAGACTTGTGGTTGGTTCTGAAAACCAGAAACCAGTAGTTCCTTGGTCTCAGATCACTTCAATAGACTAAGTGGTACGCTATAGGCTATCTCAATAGCGGGTGTGTCAGGCAATGTCTGTACGTTGGTGTATGAAGTAGGCGAGCTTGGGGCCAACTATCGGTGGAGTGCCAGAATTGAGACAAGCACCTACGGACTGTAACACGGGTATCTATTAAGCCTCATCCAGAACTTAAGTCTCATCACGACGGAAGTGCGTCTCTGCTTTTTCCTTTGACCACATCATATGCATACCGCTCTCATCAGCAATTTTGAGCATTCTTCACACAGTTTTAATGTCTAAACGTCTGCCGGAAAAGGAAGCCAAAATTAATCAGTTTTTATGGGACCATATGTCCCCGGTTGGCCCCCAACCTGTTCCATTGGATAGCGAGTGCCAGTCTGGAGACGACCAATTTCGCTGGATGGTGATTGAACACTATCCGTGGCGGTGGAAGGATTTCCAAACCAAGCATGGACTTGTTTTGTTAGGAGAAAAGCTTGCTACTGCTGCTGAAGCAATAATGAAGATAACTTGCAATGGCCAAAACATCTATCCTCTGATTAAGCAAAAATGGATCCTCTATCATAAGACCTTTGGAAAGTCATTTCAGCGCACCAAGCGCAACTTACTCTCGACTATTAAGCGGCGGGGCTGGGGACAAAGGAAAGATCGAATCAACACCTGTGCAACCACTGTGTTCTTTGAAGAGATGTTTTTGATCAATGTCGAAGAGTCTGTGGCATCTGATTTTTTCAAAAGCTGCTTTTGTGAGTAGCCAAACGAATGAGAGTGCTGAACGGTACTACTCTGAGGTAGAGCGCCCAGTCGGATTGCTACTAAGCAGTGTTTGCTATTAAGATGTGCAGTAGTTGCTGATATATATTGACTCTCATATATTAATAAAACTAATCTCCCTCACCGGTAACTATCGGAAAATTTGTCCTTTGAAGCCTGATGCTGCCGTGACAATGGAGTCGTGGCTTGCACCACTTTTTCTCAAGCTTCAGCAAGATACATCGAAGGACATATTTTATAAAACAACTATCAGCAGTGACAGACTTACCAAAAATATTTGATCTCTTATTTAAACTTAGCTCGATGGCTTGTTATAATTCTGTTGTTCACGTGTGCATGTCACGCCCTGCATACTCCAGATGGCATTCCCATCTTGCATGATGCGGAAGCGACGTTGCTGCGTAGCAAGGTCTAGCAAAGCAGTGCGAAAAACTTGCAAAAAAAAAGATGTTTCAAAAAAGCAAATATGCGGTCAACAAAACATTGGTATCTCTTCATCAAGAGTAGTGTAACCTTTTTGCTGAAGAGTTAGAAAGGAATCAGCAACAGTTCTCTTAGCAAGTCAGCCGTGCATACTCCGGCCCCCTTATCAACTATGGTAAGTATCACCCAAGGGACTTCGCAACGCGACACTTGGCAATCGCACCACAAGCATTGGGCTTAATACCTATGTAGCCCGATAGTATCAAAACAAGCACCGTGGGTCTATATGGCCCCTCCTATAGTGCTCTATTCTTGCTGCCCCCCTCCCTCTTTCCACGACCCCCGCGAGCCCCCATATAGCATGATTGTGCATGAGGCTGCCGCCCGAATCCGGGGATTCGGGCAGCAGGGTCCTCGGTTTGAGGTCGAAACTTGTGAACACTCTGCTGATCCAAAGCTTTAGAGTTTTGCACCGGAGCCCAACAAAATGAATGGTGCAGTTGCTCATGGTTGGCCTGTCTTTCCCCCCGCGTTGCTATATATAGTGGGACGAAACCACCTATCTTTCAGCTCTAACAATTTCCCACCATGGACCCGCCACCAGTGAAGCTTCCACCGCGAGACTCTGGGCCCTACAAGACCATTCCAAATGGTGCGTTTAACCACCTCCAGTTCATCATCATAACCCGCGAGGGCTTTTTGAAGTACTACTTTATCCGCGATGTGCACTACTCTATCAGAATTTTGCACGAGGAGGCCCAGCGCCGGTACTGGGCAGAAGTTGGTGTTGCCGAGGCTGACATGGACGAGGTTTTCCGGAAGGCTATTCTCCTCAAGAGTTTGAGACTCTCCCAGGAGCGCTTGGTCGGTGCCGCTGTTGCCGACCGCCGGGGAGGCTAAGAAGAAAACGTTGCTTTGGACTTGCTCGCAAAACACTGTCCACTTTGCGCTCACAATACAGCATGCACTGTCCACTTTGCTGCTTTGGACTCGCTCATCATACAGCATGCACTGTCCACTTTGCTGCTTTGGACTCGCTCATCATACAGCATGCACTGTCCACTTTGCCGCTTTAGACTCGCTCACAATACCGCATAAAACGTCCACTACACTGCTATAAAAATTTAATTTGCTTGAATATACTTCTGTAGCCCAGTCTGAAGCAAGGGGAAAAGCAAGCAGCCGCCCGCGTCCGCACTGTTGACCGCCAGGCCACTGTACAGTCGCGTGAAACCTCAAAAAGCCGCCTAGCCTTTTGATTCCACCCAACCTGTGCAGTGCAGCCCACCCAGCCCAACCGTGCAGCGGCCCGGTGGGATCGCTAAAAGCACTGTGCTTAGTAGCGATGCTTACAAAATGCGCTTGACAGCGGAGAAACATTCGAATGCAGGACTTCTAGATATCGAATCCTACGTTTTGGCCTTCTAAGGGGCACTTTCATCCTACGGTGATGCTTGCCGCAGAAGTGCCAGGCCGTCGGCAAAGCACTGAGCCGCGGGTGGTTGGGAGCGCAGTCCTTGAGAGTCTAGGGAGTCGGCACTAGCCCAATGCCCACGAACTACCCAGCAGGGGGGACGAGGTCTGGCACGAGGATGTGGAAGTGAGGAGATTTCTCAGCATAGCCTCCTTTTTTCCCCGCTTCTGGTTTGTCCCGCTTGAGCATGCCTTGCTGGGTGCATTAGTGAGCAGCGCACCGAGGGCAGCACACCGAGGGCATTAAACCAAGGGCGGCCCTCGGCGAGCTGCTCTGCATTGGGCGGCGGGCAGGAGGGGGGGCGCTGAACACTAGGGCGGGGGGCCCCTCAACAGTGCTGTGCAACCCCCCACCACCACTGGTGTAATGCCGTCGGGCAGATCGAAAAATAAAAGGTTTGGCAGATTGATCACCAGCTGATGTGAAAAACGCAGAGTTTCACTGCGTTCAAGCATCACTCTGTTGCAGAGCTTTTCAGAACCGCACTAGGCAATGAGACTGGGCAACTAGACGTAGGTCTCTGGAAGCACAATACTTCAATTGCTTGTAACGGACCATGGAGCAGCTCCCATGAGCGATTAGACTCAAAACTAAAAGTGTTGATCATTCATTTACTTACGTAGTGGTTCTTAGTGAACTCTCTGATTGGCCATCCGAGTGTACCTGCCATGAGACCAGACGAGCCCTCAGTTATTTCCACACATTATAAGTCCACAATGTAATTCCGCGCACTACTACTTGCTTCTTTTGTCTTTGATACCTGATCGGTATTCTATTTGTATCGTGTAATCGGAGGATGGAGGCAGGTAAAAGCAGAGAGGGCCAAGTGAGAGAACTACTCCACACTGGGCCCAATCTAAGGATGGCACAGGAAGAGCTAAGAGCAAAAGAAAAACTGTCTGGATTTTAATTTTTTTTGATCAATCGTTTCAATTAAAATTAAAAAAATACTACTATACAAACTCTCTTGAACGGAATTTTCAAAACCATTCTGCATGCTGATCAGCACACGGTGCTTAAGACAACTAATTAGTGAAGTAAAAGACAAAACAACTCTGTCCTCAGCACCCCAATTCAGTCCAAAATAGCTCAAATAATTGCAGAAAAATATTCTAAGCTACAGGGAACATCTAGAACTTGTCTACGACTTGCTCTTCCGTTGCTGTTTGTTTTCCCTTTTTTCTTGCATACTTGTCCAACTTAAAATTGTTCTCTTTATCGCAGCGGTAACGTGGCCGAGTGGTCTAAGGCGCCAGGTTAAGGTCCTGGTATCTTCGGATGCGCGAGTTCGAATCTCGTCGTTATCACTATTTTTTTTGCGTTTTTCACCATCCATCTCCGCATGAAAAACAGCTGCGCGATGCACTGCATAAAGCAGCGTGCTTATTTTTGAGATCTAAACAGAGAGACATACTATTCATTGACATAGAGCTGTGACTTTTTTCAACTCAACACAACCGCCCTACTTTTTTTATGAACTCCTCGGACTACTATGACAATCAGATGGCGTCTTTAGAGCAGGAGTACGCGGACGAAGAAGAGATAGACGACGAAGACGAGGAGGAAGAAGAAGATGAAGAAGAAGAAGACGAAGACAACCATGGCGATATGAACGAGCTCTACATTGAGGCATTGCGGCAGACCGAGAGCCTAGGATTGCTGGATATCGGGAGTCTTGCGCTTTGGAGAGTTTCCCTGTACAAACCGGGCTGTGGCCTCACCCAGCTCCGAGACGACAGTCCCGAGACGTTCTGGCAGAGCGACGGAGCGCAGCCGCACACTGTGAGCATCAGTTTCAACAAGCGTGTGGAGATCTGCAAGCTTGCTTTTTTCACCTACTTCGTCTTTGATGAGAGTTACACCCCGCTGAAAATCACTGTGATGGCGGGCAACGGCGCGCACGATGTGGCGCCCGTGACGAGCGTGGAGTTGACAGAACCTAACGGGTGGAGCGAGATCCGGTTTGAGAAAGTGCGGCACGACGGGGTGCTCAAGACGGTATTTGTGCAGGTTGTGATTGAGGCGAACCACCAGAACGGGAAGGATACCCATTTGAGAGCGTTGAAGGTGTATTCGCCCAAAAGCGGCAGTGCTGCCCAGGGCGGGAGTGTCGCCGTTGGACAGGGGAGTGTTAGTCAGAGCATTCCGTTTTCGAGCGTGAAGTTCTTGAGCGAGTCGACTATCAGGTGATGATGCAGTGGCGAGCGTTAGCGAGACGCTGCGGTGTAGTGAAGTGTTGTCTAACGCAGTGGCGAGCGTTAGCGAGACGCGGCGGTGTAGTGAAGTGTTGTCTAACTGTTGTGATCATCTACTCTCTACCACATTGGCTATTATCATCTGCTTCTACTACATTGGCTATTATCTGCTCTCTACTACATTGGCTATTCCCACACTTCCTTCTCCTCTATTATCATTCCTAAGGGTCTTAGCAGCATACGTGAAAACAGCAAAGTGCATACTTGTGTGTATAAGGGCCCCTTTGACAAACAATTGCTGTGCCAGTGGAATGCTGGGCACCAATTGTTTGGGAGGGCCCTATTTCTTGGGCATTGCTCTGCCATTGGTGCTTTGCAGCGCCGCCTGGCCTGACTTTCGCCAGAAAAACAGTGCTTGCCATTTGCTGCTTAACAGATGCGCCACAATCAATTCTTGCATCATGGCGAATGCGGCTCAGGATGATTTACACCGAGAACGCTCAAACACAACAACTGAGCGAAGCGAATAAACAACGCAGCGACGCGAGCTTCCTCATTTGGCTATTATATAATATTTTTGATTTTTCCGATATGCTTTCGAGTATCCTACAATACTGTCGATTTTTCTAATATGCTTTCGAGTATCCTACAATGCTGTCGCACTGCCTCGCTGCCGCTCGCCAGTGCTAAATCCTGCATGCCTTCACTCTGACAGGCTCCGACCAAGAACCGAAGTGAGCTTTTTTTACTGAATTTGCGGTGTTGCAGTGCGCAGCACATTGGCTTTGCCAATGCACTGCTGCAAAGGCTTAGCTAATAAATATAATCATGTTGCATCAACCGTTAAGAGTGTTGTAGAGTGTGTGTCTGCCCCACTGCCTGCAGTGCACATAACCCGATGCGAATATTTTTTCTGCATGCAGATGGCATGAAATAAAATAGACCTACTTCAAAGACGCCCAACTAACAAAAATGGCCCCCAAGAAACAAACAAAGAGTTTCAAAAGACAAGCCGGGCAGAACGGCACGCGCAAGATTGAGTCCGACGTGGTGACGGATTCCAAGGCGTCGAACTTGCTCGCCAACAAGCCGAAGTTGACCGAGCGCTCCAGAGTGAGAAAGCCGTCCAAGAAAGAGGTCAAAAAGAGCGATGCCAAGGCCAGATTGTACGGGACCAAGAAGAAGGAGCGGGAGTACACCGAGAAAGAACTCGACTTGCCAAAGCTCAATACGACGGTGGTGGCGGGTCGCAAGATCAAGAAGGGCAAGAAGGGCAAGAAGTTTGTGGACGACCACGACTCGTTGATGATGAACCGTATAATAAGCCTGATCAACGACAAGCACGAGCTTGAGAACGAGAGCAAGCTCGAGAAGGCTGAGCGGTTGGAGGAGATCCGCGAGCTCAAGCGCAAGGAGATCGAGCGCAAGGAGCAGCAGAAACTTGCGACGGTGGAGAGCAAGAAGAGCGAGTTGAAGAGCAAGGCGCTGAGTGCGCGGTTGGCGAGACGGAAGAATGCCAAGGCGGCAACCAAGAGAGAGAAGCAGGAGGAGCAGGAGCAGGCGAGCAAGCCGAAGAAGAAGTCGGTCAGCTTTGCTGTCTGAGCACTGGCGGAAGCACTGGCGGAAGCACTGGCGGAAGCACTGGCGGAAGCACTTACGAGCGATAGCGAGTCAGTGCTGGCGCCGCAGTGCGCAGCGAGTCAGTTCTGAAAGTCCATATGACAGTTTAAAAAGTCCATACTAGGACAGTTTTAAAAGTCCATACTAGGACAGTTTTAAAAGTCCATACTAGGACAGTTTTGAAAGTCCATGGACAGCACTGTACAACACTGGACAGCACTGTATAGTATTGGAGGACAGTATTGGAAAGTATTGGACAACACTGCCAGTCATTGACAATGCTCTGCCAAGCCAGTATTGGCAACGCGGGGGAACTCGTGCATGTGCTGAGCCAGATATCAGTGACCCCGCTGCTAGCCTTCTATCTCTGAGAGCACACTGTGCTTGCCCAAGTTTTTTACGCATTGTAATTGTACACACTAATCAAAGATCATTCATGTTGAGTTTGTAGGGAATTAGTTAGACGACTACTTAAAATTAGTTAGACGACTACTTAAAACTAGGTAGACGACTACTTTTCAAGATATGATTATCATGCATTAACGCCGAGGGTATTACAGCGTAGACAAAGCAGTATGTGAGCAAAGTTGTCGAGTAGAAAACTGGGATCGCAGATCAAAGACCCAGGAGTGTTGAGCAGCAACCGGAGGGAAAGTAGCAACAGAGTAGCGAAGTCCGGGGCTGACACCAGGGCATCACAGACACCCAGTAGTCAAAGGTGTTGGTTATATGCAGTGGGTGGCAAGTAGTAATAGGTGAGGAGCAGTAATCAAAGGGTCCAGGTAGTCATAGGTTTTAAGTAGTCACAAGCAAGGCGTGCTCTGTATCTTGTGGCTACTACAGCGCACGCCTCGCTCGTTCCTCGCTGAGGCTGAATGGTCATTCGTTTATCAATAAAACTGCTCCTCCTCCAACGCCCGGATCTTCTGCTCGTTCCCTCTCGACATATTCTCGACCTTCCAGATCTCCTTTCGGAACTCCGTGATCAACTCCTCGCGCTTCGCCAGACGCCGCTCCAGCGCAGCACTGCGCCGCGCCACCGCCTGCTCGCCAGCACGCAGAGCCTCCTGCAAGCTTTTACTGCTCTCCTCCTCATGCCTCTTGATCTTCGCCTCAAGCTTGGCGTGCTTCAGCTTCAACAGGGCAAGTGCCATCGTCTCCTCAGCCTTCTTCCGCTCAAGATCGTTCAATTCCAGCAAGTAGGTCCCCTCAAACGCTGCAAACATCGAGTTCTGGGACTCAAAGTCTCTCTTGCTCTGACTGTGCTCCTGCTCCAATAGACTGCACTCCCGCTGCACCCTCGCAAGCTCCGGCTTCCGTCTTCCCAAATCGTCCTCCAACTGCTTGGTCTCTGTCTTTTGCGCCGCCACCTTCTTCCACAACTTCTCGTCCGCACGGTCGGCCTCCCGGACTCGCTTAGCTAGGAGGTCGATCTCCCGCGTGAGCTCCTGCGCCTGCTTGCTGCTGTCCTTCTTCCACTTGCGCAACTTGAGGCGGGCCCTCACGACCAGGCTTTGCGTCAGCGACACACTTTTCTGGAGGGTGTCCAAAGGCGACGCAACCTCCAGGGCTCTGCCGTGGCCCGGCAGGTCGCCCCGGGTGCAGAGAATGTACTTTGCCATGAACCGCTCATGATTCCCACTGTTTTCCAGCTGACCAACCGGCTGGCTCAGTACTGCAAACACCTCGAGGTCGTATGTCAGGCTCGGGGCCAATCCGATGAGCACCACGTGCTGCTCGGCGTAGGTGTGGGTGTTCCACTCGATGCCATTGACAAGAACAACAATGTCGTAGCTGGAAGCTGGAGGCGCCCCCTCAAGCCGCACCACTTCTAATGCAACACTGGTCTGCCCAATGTAACTGACAAAGCATTTCACGGCAAACAGTGTCTCTGGAAAGTGTGCGTTTTGCAGCTGGCTGACCACCGCCAATGCACGCTCCTCTCCGGGCGGCGCCCGCTCGCCCAGATATATGTCCGGGCGGGCGCGCATCGCCCGGACCCCGGCAAGCACCGCCCAGAGCGGCTGCTGGTAGCGGGCGGCCCGCCCCCGGCGGCGGGTCATGAAGGGAATGCGGCAAAACACCTCGAGGTTGGAAATCACCACCGAGAGTGACGACGAGAGCGGGTTGTTCAAAAGCAAACTGGTCTTTGTTTCTTCTGTCCTGGCCTCTTTGGGAAAAGCCAGGGGCAAGCTGTCGGTAGATTCCTCAGTGTCTGCCAGCTTACTCAGGACTAACGTGCTCTCGGCAAGCTCGGGTGCCACTCTGATGCTGAGCTGCTCACTGCCGCCCACCACCTTTGGTTCACTGCCTAGCATCGCCTTCGGTTCGTCGTCCTCCTCGTTGCTCGCTTGCTGAATATTTTCGGGCGAGATCTTGGAGAGTTGGTCGAGCGACTCCAAGTACAGATGAATAAGGCCGATGTTCGAGAGGCTGGGCAGGATCTCTAGGAGCACCACATGTATGGAAAGCGACGAGCTGAGCAACTGCCAGAACGAGCCCAAGAATTTCAGCAAAAACAACGACAGGGCCAGCTGTGAATAGAGCCACTGCGAGAAGCGCGACTCCAATTGGGCATCGATCGCGGCAAGCAGTGCTAGCAAGTGCGCGAGGGCATTGCTTTGAAGGCCCAGGGTTCGCAGGAAGAGAATGAAAAACACTAGTTGCACGAACGATATCGTGAAGAGTATGAGAATTGCGGTGCTGAGAGCCTGAGTGCCATGGAGACCAAAAAGGTTGGCTGCCACCGTGGCCTTGGCCACTAGCCGGATGACATTGAGTAGTCGCGGCAGCGCGTAGAGCATCAGCACCAGGATGAGGCCGTGGGTGGCCAACGGGATGGCGCCACTACTGAACAAGTGCCGCGCCAACACCAAGAAGGTCACGTTCCGCTCACTCGAGTCGTTTTCCAACAAGTCTTTGATCTCGGCACTGTTCTTGACCCCCGCGTTGTGCTCGGAGCCATGGAACAGGCGGAAGAGGCGCGCCACGAGCCGGCCCGCGATCGCGCGTGAGCTGCCCGAGACGGCATAGAACAAGAGAAGCAATGCCGAGAGCAGGGGCGGGAGCCGTGTGAGGATCACCGTGAGCGCGAGCGTGTCCTTGAACCCGTGAGGAGGGAGCACCGCGTCGACCATCAGCAGTTACCAATGGGAGTGTGTAAAAGTGCCTGTATTGGTTGTGTGTTTTGGGGACTGTGTGTAAGTTGCTGTATTGTGTTTGCCGTAAATATGACAGCAATGCTTTTTTTTTTTTTTTGTGATGAACGGCTAATCTTTGCACGGGGCGTGTCTCTTTCTGTGGTGTCACTTCCAGTGGGTATGCAGCTGTCTTTGATCCGGCAGTAGTAATTTCAGCACCAGTGATCAAGTGCATGCATCTTGAAAAATAGAAATAGCAGCACTCAGGGCACCAAAAGCACACCAAACACGAAAGGCACACCAAACACAAAAGGCAGAATCAATTGGTGTTTAAATTATACAGGACCATCTTTTTTTGAGCACTAATCTTTGAATATTTTTTTCCTTTCAATGTCCACGATATTTGGCACTTTGCTGTCCTTCGAGACCGCTCTTCAACAGTACATCGCCTCGGTGCAGCGGTTCGACCCGGACAACGCAGCCATCGAAAAACTCCTTGCGGCAGACACGGGGATCGCGCGGTTTGTGGCGCACGCGGCGGACCAGGAGCGTGTGTCGGCCGAGAAGAAGGAGTTGGAGACTGTTCACGACTCGCTCAACGAGCAGCTCATAGCGGTGCTCGACAGACTACACCAGTGCAGAGACACGTTGTTGGCGTTGCCCTCAGGGAGCCAGGAGGAGGATTCGTTGCTCGAAAATGACAATGACGAGTCGCCAGAGGATGTTGGAAATGCGGAGCCCAACGCTGAACGCAAGAGCGTGCCGTACAATGAGCTGACAAAGGCCAACCCGTTGCTCAGCGGAGAGTTGTTGCTGCACGCCGCGAAACTCGCCAAGTTCACGACGATCCCGGCGACCACGGACTTGAACATCGGGCCAAACAACTACATCTGGCCCGCCGAGGACGCGTTGCGCAAGGGCATGTTGGCGACGGCGTCCAAGTACGGAGATGAGTTGGTCGCGGTGGGCGAGAAGCAGAGCAAAGAAGAGGAGACTGCGGCCGAGCCCGAGGCCGCGCCTCGGATCAGAAGCGGCTCGTTCGAGGAGTACGGGGCCGCGGCGCCGCGGATGGAGAAGGTGGAGAGCCAGGTGGCGTTGGACTTGTACGACAGTGATGACAGTGACTAATTGCCTGCTAATCGCCTGGCGAGCGCAGCGAGGCAGTGCGAGAAAGTACCAAAACACTTGAATTGGCAGCAGCCTGGCGAACGCAGCGAGGCAGTGCGAGAAAATACTATAACAAGGAGAGCAGTGGCTTCCAGACGAAATTGGCAGCAGCCTGGCGAGCGCAGCGAGGCAGTGCGAGAAAGTCACGGAGAACGTGACGTGCTCTGCTTGCCAGTACGAGAAAGTCAAGGAGAACGTGACATGCTCTGCTTGCCAGTGCGAGAAAGTCACGGAGAACGTTCCTTGCTGCACTCCAAAGTCAAGGAGAACGTGCCTTGCTGCGCCAAAGTCAAGGAGAACGTGCCTTGCTGCGCTCTGAAGGAGATCATGCCTTGCGCTTGAAATCAAGAAGAATATAGTGTTTGCTCGATTTGCCTGCCAGTGCAAAATACAATGTGCTAGCATTTGCTAACTTTGCTGGCCAGGCAGTTCACGGACCACTATACTACCGACTCGTCTCATATCAGTCTAGTGACTCACATAAGCACCATCCAACAATGAAAACCACGACGATTGAGAATAAGCCGTTCACGAGTCTAGCAGGCCAGTGAGTGGTCCGCTGCTGGCTGCTCGGCTGTGGCTTCTTTACACTGGCAAGCGTCAACGAAACATTCGAATGTCAAAGACCAATTTATTCAAAGAACTTCGCCGTTGCGCTCATGATTTTTATTTCTACTATGATGGGAAATGGTGAATATGCAGTAGCTCGACTATTTTAGACATAACAGGCCTGGCGAGGACAGACATTGTGGTACATTTTGTATCAGACATTGCAGCACATTGGCTTCGCCAATGCACTGCTCAGCGCAAATGTGAAATGACAGAATGAAGCGGCGTAGATCACAGGTAATAGCAATCACACTCAAATGTTGCCCAGAGTGGGCATTGCTGCAAGCACGTAAGGGACAGTGGCTGTCAGCCAGGCATTTCAGCACAGCTGTGTGCTGTGACAGCATAAAGCGGCGTAGATCACAGGGTAAGGCTTGCAACTAACCAGTTTCTCCTTGACTCGCAACTGTACAGAGGACAGACATCGTGACACATTCTATACAAGACATCAGAGCGTAGGCTTCGCCAATGTGCTCTTATGTCTTATATGAAGTAAACAGTGCGTTGGTGGTGCTGGTATATGTCGTAGAAGCCTGCCTTCGCCAGTCTACTGCATTCCCCTGCGTCTCACGAAAAAGATGCATTAAGCTAGAAGCTGTCTTTCTGACGCACTGCAGCTGTCCACATTGCTTACAGCTGTCCACATTGCTTACAGCTGTCCACATTACTCACACCCTACTGATGGAAACTGTCCCAAGTACAACCTCCTTTGGCGGTTTTCCCTTGGGACTCGTGGAAAATATACTCGAACTCATTGCCCTGCGATCGGACGGCCGCCAATTTGATCTTCCGGAGTACCATTTGTTCCCGCTTGAGGAGCTCTTCCAGATGGTGGATGGTGTTTTCAGGCAGTTAGAACGAGCACATCCACCAGACAGAGCATTGATCTACAGAGCATTGACGTCTCATTCCAATGAGCAACAACAAGGCTCTGCTGCCACCGTTCTTGGGCGCACGATATCGGTCTTGAAAGTGGCGCTTTGCCGACTTGCTTTCAGCAGCATTTCGCTTGCCGAGTCCTGCCCTGGCCCGCTCAAGGACAACACATTTTTGGGCGCCCAGTACCTTCCTATGCACAAAACTGTTAGCAGCGCGCGCGAATTCAGAAGCTTCTTGCAAAATCATTTATACCGGTACGTGAGGAACATCCGGATGGCTGCACTGGCCAGTGAGCACTCCAACTCCCACGAAGAAAGGCTCTCTCACCTCAAGGAGACCATACATTACTTCAACGAAATCTATCCGAAATGCGGAGAGGTCCCGCGAGTGTTACTAGAGGCTCCTCGGTTCAAGCCTGGCCAGAGGGTGTTGAAGACGTTGCACAGCTTACAGTCACAAATAGACACACGCCCACTCGTCATGGCGGAATTGTACTTTGACGGGACCATATTTAAGCGCCTAGAAAAGAGCCCCCACTTGAAGGGGTTGACCATCAATCAAATAACATATATTCCGGACCACCCACTTCGGCCAAGGTCCTACTCCTTTGCAGCACTCGAAAGGCTCTCCATCTCGGGAAGCTTAGTCGCTCTCTTGAGAGGCGTGCGCCGCTTGGAATTGCCGAGCGTGAAAATGCTCACCCTACTGAACACCGGGAAACGTGGCCAGTCGTACGGCCAGGTGATAGTAGATAGAACAGAGTTTTTCCACAAATTCAATGTGCCAAGGTTGGACATTGTGTGTCTCAAGGACATGAAATTCATTCGCGCGTTGGACGTCAGCCCGTTCCGCAACGCGCAGCATTTCTTTATCGTTGACTGCCACTGGCGCAAAACGGTACCCGACAGCTTTGAGCAGTTTCAGAACTTGGAGAAGCTTTCGTTTGAACGCTCGTCGTTCAGACGGGTAGACATCGCTGCGTTTGCCGGATTGAGCAACTTGAAAGTGATTCTTGCCGACATCACAGATCTGACGTATTTTGGTAACTTACCGCAGCTGCTCGAGTGGGAAGTCGTGTACCCCAAGATCCAGTTTATCTAAAAAGCAAGAGTAAGCACTGCTGTTTGTAACATGTTTCACAATCAAGGTCGTCATTCATTGATTATGTGTAGCAGCGGTAGAACACTAAACAGTACTCAGGCAGTTGTGCAGAGCATTGGGAAAACCTAAGTGCTGCGATGGCTTTTATAAAGTGTGCCATGATGTCAGTGCCATGATGTCTATGTCATGATGTCTAGTGGTATTATGTCTAGTGCCATGATGTCTATGTCATGATGTCTAGTGCCATGATGTCTAGTGCCATGATGTCTATGTCATTGTCGCATCCGCCAGTCTTCGACCGTCGAATGCTGTTGAATGCTATGCTACATGTGATCCTCCTCCTCGGTTCCCGGGCAAACCCTCTCCATCTCCGCCTGGCTTTCGTACCGCAGCCCGCAGTAGAAGCAGTAGCAAAACTTGTCACGTAAAAAGAGGCGGAGCACACTTGCTTTCTCGGCAACCGGTTTCTCACTGAACTCCCTCAACTCAAAGTCATCTGCAGTGTCAAAAGGAGGAAGCGGCGAAGGCTGTTTCGTCGTTACATTATGCAGGTCTTCGTCAGGCGACAGCGGAGAAGCCTCATCAGGTAGCCCGCTACCATTGGGCTTTGAATCGTCAGCCGCCGGAATGCTAGATTTTTCAGTGATGGTGTCTTTGTTATCAATGCCACTGCTTCTGTCGCGTGCGCCAGCCGCCTCCCGTTGAATGCTCTTATCCTCGTTGAGCAAGAGCATGATCCTTCTTTCCTGGACCGTCTCTTGAACCTCCACAACCTTCTCCCGCCAATAAACACAAATACCTCGAGGGTCCACAGTTGTTAGATCCTCTCGATCAGCATCCCCGCTCATTTCAAAACCAAGTCTCTGCAAAACAGACAACTCCTTATTAGCCTTCCTCTCCTGCTGCTCTGCCACAACCCTCGCCTCATACTCGTCTCCGTTCTCCACAACCTCCCCCTCAACTGGAGGCTTCTTAAATCCGCCAATGCCCACTCTGCCCGACCTCGTCTGTAGCTGAATCGGCTCTCTATGTGACTCTATGTCATCCACTTTGAACCCCATCTTCCGCATCATCTCTTTCGCTTTAGACTCCCCGGCAAACAACGACGTTCCCAATCCAGACTCCCGCAGTTGTCTCTGCTGTTCACTATAGCTGACAGTTTCCCCGGAAAGAGCTTCTTTGATTCCTTGCCCGTCTTCTTCTTCAAACTCCATCTCATCATAATCTGGCTCCTCAGCCTTTGGGTCCCCACTTTTCAGATTCTCAAGCTCTGCATTTTCCAGAGCTTTCTCCTCCTTTTTCTGCCCGGGTCTGAAGAATTGCCGTCTCTTAGGCTGGACCTCTGGCTCGGAGTCCGACGAATCACCAAAGATGGTCATTGAACAAAAGGCCGCTGCTCTATGCCGACCACTCAGTGTTCCGATGCAGCCCATCGAAAATCAGAAGAGCAGTTCGTTCCCCCGACATTTGGGACATTATTCTGCAGGGCGCGTGACTAGAGCAGCGGAACGGGTCTCATTCTGAGCGATCTTTGTTAGCTAATACAAGACTATTTTTCAAGTTTTAGTTTGAAATTTTGTGGGGAATTCCGCTGAAAACTTCAGCGAAAGTGTAGGACAGCTCTTAGGCAAAATTGGCACCCCCTAAGCGACCCCGGACCCCCGGGCAAACCGCGATCGAGACCCAGCATGCAGCGAAAGCCGTCGCCCTGACAGCTGACTCAAAGAGATAACTCAAAGAGATAACTCAAAGAGATGACTCAAAGAGATGAAACAAAGAGATGGCTCAAAAGTTGACTACAGTGTTTGGTATCCGACACACGCTATTAATCTATATAAACGCTGCTAACAAGGCCAGCGGAAAGTCTAGACTTCAAGAATTCCCACCGCCTTCACGTGTGGCTTCTACTCAAGAACGCACAAGCAAAATAACAATAATTAGCATTCGCCAATGTGCTGCGAAATACTCATTGAGCGTTTGCCATTGCATACTTGCCATTGCATACTTGGCATTGCAAACTCGCCACTGCAAACTTACCACTGCAAACTTGCCACTGCAAACTTGCCACTGCAAACTCGCCACTGCAAACTCGCCATTTGATTGCAAGCGCAGCAGCACTGTCTCGCTTCGCTCGACAGGCTACTGCTAATTCTCCTTCTTCTTAAGCTCCCCACTCCCCATAAGATCTTCTCGTAACTCCTGGAGCGCGTTCCGCATCACAACCTGCCCCTCGGAGATGCTCCCCCTTCTCCCCTGGTTCCACTGCTTAAGGTCGTCCGCCATCTCCGAGGCCTCCTTGAGCCCCTTCTCAAACTCCTCACGTGAGAAGTCCGGGTTCGGCACCCCGAGCGCGCCATAGTCCTCGAAATGCTCTTTGTCCTTGAGGATTTGCGAGAGCTTGGCGTTGCGCACTGCGGGCTTCTGCTCTGGCTCGACGTAGTGGTACTGGGCAAAGAACTGGGTGAGTTTCTTGGCGTATGGTCCACGGAAGGCTGCAAACGTGATGGCCACCACTACAAGCGGATAGAAGTAGACCAGCGCCCAGCACTGGATGGAGCGCCGGAAGTCAAGGATCATGAACGGCTGGACCATGAATCCAAAGGCGAGCTGTGTCACCACCCAGCTGATGACGTCATAGGCGCGCTTCTTGTGTTTGCTGCCCAAAAAGATCGGCCGGAACTGCTTGCGGAAGATCTTCATCGTCAGCTGGAAAAGCGCCCCGGAGGCAAACGAAAGGTAGTATCCCGGGCGCGTGCCGTGCCAAAACGCAGACACAATGAACGTGAACATCGTGCTCTTGAACCCCGGTTTCTTGTCCTTTCTCTTGACGCGGAGATACACGTAGTTCTTCAACCACTTGTTGGTGTTCATGTTCCAGGCCCCAAGACACACGTGCGCGTTTTGCCCGGTCTCAAACGCCACGGGGTCAATGTTCTGCACCCCGTTCCACAAGAAACGGTCGTGCTCCTTGTCGTACCCGTTGTAGCCCAATCCGCAAAGAATGCACGACGCCTCGGAGATGCTCCATGCGGCGTAGTACTTGAGTCTGTAGGTGACGCCAAGCGCATAGAGGAGCCATATTTTCAAAAAGAATGAAAGGGCGGAGTAGCGCGGGGTGAAAAGTGAGTCTACTGAAATGTACTCTGCGGTCTTGATCCAGGCCCAGGCCCAGAAGACGCCCTGCAAGAACTTCCACGCCACTGTGGTGCCGTTCTTGGGGATCTGTCTCTTTCTGGTTCTCCCGGGGCGTTTTGAGTCCGGAACCTCGGCGAACATCAGGCCCGAGATCCAGCGGTCAAAGTCAGAGTAGTCGAAGGACGGGCCCGTCAACAAAGAGGGGAAGAAGAAACCATAGGTGATGAAGTGGAGCAACTTAGGGTGCTGCGTGATCTTCTTCTTCTCCTGATGCGGAGAAAGTGCCTTCAGCTGACTTCTTCCGTCCTGGATGGACCATCCAAAAGAAGTAAGCTTCATGACAAGCACCATCTGGGCGGCAGTGATGTCATTGGCCATTACCTTGTAATTCGCAGGGTCGACAAAGAACTGGGCCTTCAAGTGGCTCAGGGCAAGGTGGCCCATGATCACCACAAAGTTCAACCACGGCATCCAGGGGGCCCTGATATATCTGGTAATTCCATACGTCGCCATAAGCGATGCAAACAAGGTGAGAAAGCCACCAAAAAGGTTCATGATTCCAAAGAGGTAGAGCGCACTGACGCCAATGATGTAGTAGCACTTGAGGGCAATGTTTCTGTCCGGCAACCGTTTCAATATGGCCGCGAAGGGAAACGAGAGAAGAAGGCAGGCCACCTGTTTCACGATCTCCGGGGCGAGTCCGATGCTCTCGGACAACCTGTCCAAATGATATGAGGGGTTTAGCAGGGTCATTTTTGTCAGACTCCTTGGTTCACCAGCTGAGTGAATACCGAGGTATGTGGTAGACCACTCTGTTGGGCGCTGTTGGGCGCGATGTTGGCCTGCCCACGTGAGAGATCGACCCGCAGATCGCGGGATGTAGGGCGGGTAACAGGAAAGTGGTTGGCATATGGCGAGGAAGGCAGTGGCATGTGCTATGGCAGTGGCATGGTTTTATCTGAGAGTTCTTTGTTTGAGTCTCTCATGTGATGGGATTTAGCGTTTAGAATTGGCGGGTGTCTCATTTTGCCTGCTTTGTGTGTTGCAAGCCGCTTGTCATGGCTCATGCAGTGGCCTAACAGTAGTGTTCAACAGCTGAAAGTACGTCAGAAAGTACGTCAGAAAGTGAGTTAGAACAAAAAAAAATAAGCAATGGCCAGTGCAGTGGACTCCTAAATTTTGAATGTTTGCTTTCTCCGCTAAATGGCAGCGTCCTGGCTTCGCCAGTCCACTGCTCGCAAGTCCGCTGCCGTCACGCGACCTTCACGTGACAAACATCGCATGAAACGTAGCTGATTAGCAGCACTCACTGCCCAGAGGCAAGCCATTGTTCACACGCCAACGGCCCGTCCTACACATGTCCACCTTTCCCGACTTGGCAGACCCCTGGCAGGAGGCAGGGAAGTCTAACAGCAACGATGGCCAAAGTTTCGAATCTCCAAAGTACGACCAGCCCAAGTTCGACAGCCAACCGGGGTTCGACAAGGCCCCCCCACCTCCGCCAAAGGACCACGACTACTTAGCAGAAACCATTGCAGCCAACGACGATTTGGCCCGGGCGGTTGCCAAGATGCGACAGGTCTCCGTGCCGCCCGAGTACGTTGAGCAGTACACACGCCACGCGCGGCCCGACGGGCTCGTCGACTTTTCTGCGTTGGACGGCATTGCTGAGAAGGCGGGGGTGAACCCATTGAGTGTAGAGAACGTGACGAATTTGGTGACGATGGGGAAGCAGCTTGAGTTGAGTACCCTTGACAAGCCCTTGTTTTATGTTGTTTTGGGCCTCTTCTCGTTGGAGCAGCGCAAGATGGGGCTGGGCAACTTCCAGAACCTCTCTGCTGCCGCGAACAACTTGCCGGGCCTCGCCCACAGCGGGGAGTGGCAGGAGGAGCAGCATCCCAGCTGGGAAGCTGACGCCGACAGCAATGCCTTGCGGCAGGCGTTCAAGGTGAACTCGAAGGACGAGGTGAGAGTGCGGGAGGTGCCCGAAAAGGAGGGGCTTGTGTTCAAGCACATCAACTACATGATAACACGCGGGTCCACCCAGGTGGTGCGGCGCTACAGCGACTTTGCGTGGTTGCACGAGGTGCTTGTCGGGACGTACCCGTTCCGGATGGTGCCGGGGCTCCCGCCAAAGCGGTTTGCTGGTGAGTAAGCGATGACTAAGCAACAGCCAGCAAGTACTAACGACAGTAGGGGCGAGCGGCGACGCAGGGTTCTTGGACCGGCGGCGACGCGGGCTCGACCGGTTTCTCAACTTGGTGTTGAAACACCCGGTGTTGCAGCGCGAGCCGATGGTGAAGATGTTTCTCACGGTGCCCGCCGAGTTGAGTGTGTGGAAGAAGCAGACGAAGATCGAAGTGGCGGAGGAGTTTGAAGGTAAGAGGATTTCGAAAACGTTTATAGCAAACTGGAACGAGAACACCGCGAAGGCGTGGCGCGGCGCCGAGCAGGCGTTGCCCGTGGTGGAGGGCACGTGGGGGAAAGTCGCGGTGCTTGTAGAGAGATTGGAGCGGCGCAAGCAGATGTTCTGCCAGGACCTGCAGCGGTTGGTGGAGGTCTTGAACGGGTTGCAGCTTGGCGCCTTGTACTCTGTGGAGCCGCTGGACGTCTCGGGGGTCGCGCAGGGCGTGCGCAACGTGGCGATGCACGTGACGACGCAGCTGCTGCTTCTCACCGACGAGACACAGCTCGTGGAGGAGGGGGTGCTCAAGGAGGTCCGGGAGTATGCCGAGTGGTTGCTGGCGTTGGCGCAGTTATTTGAGCGGAAAAGAGCGCTTGGCAGCAACCGCATTGAGGAGACCAAGAAGCGGGTGGAGCTCAACCAGGCAAAGCTCTCGGCGTTGAAGAAGAAGGCGGACGCCCGCGGGTCTGAGCTCGACGCGTTGGTGGCGGCTATCAACGAGGACAAGCAGCTTGTGATCCGCCAGACGAACCGCGACTGGCTCATCCGGGAGTGTTTCCAGCAAGAGTTTGTGTTGTTCCAGCAGACGCAGTACAAGGTGACGAGAGTGTTCCAGGAGTGGGTGCAGGACCGGTTGAAGTATAGTGAGTTGCACAGCGAGAACTGGCTGCAGTTGGTGGACTTGTTGCAGGAGATGCCAAGCAGTGGCCATTAGCGAGGCGAAGCTATTGGCGAGGGCGAAGGCCCGAGCCAAGCCTTGGCCCCGTGGCACCAACAAGTCGAAGCTAAAAGCATCTACGAAGGCGAAGCTAAGAGCACCTACAAAGGCGAAGCTAAGAGCATCTACGAAGGCGAAGCTAAGAGCACCTACAAAGGCGAAGCTAAGAGCACTTACGAAGGCGAGGTTGGAGGCAATATCTAAGAGTACTTGCGTAAGAACTGTGGAATGCCACGGGCGACGGTGCTCTCAGCAACGATGCTCTCAGCAACAATGCTCTCAGCAACGATTCTCTCAGCAACGATGCTCTCAGTTCTGGGACGGTGCCAGGCAGTGGACAACCCTCTTGGACATAAGCATTGCCACGCGGCTGTTCCTCCTCTTTATCATTACTCATAAAAGTTAACCGCATATTTAATACTAGATACAGTTTGTTGTTTAGAGGCGTAGCAGGTAGAAGCTAGTGGGGTTTGTCAGCTAAAATTTTCTGAGGTATTGACAGCTCGAAGAAAGGCCCTATACACCAGGCTCTGTACATCATTCTGTGGCCCTCAGCCATGGAAGATAGCTCCTCACACATATATTACCGGCTACAATGCACTCACGTCTCTAAGTTTCTATTAAACATGCAACTGTTATGCTGGGGGTGTCTATCTGTGTGCTTTGCACTGTGTAGACTCTAAAAAGACTTGTTTGGCTCATGGCACAGGAGAATGGTTGGCTATGTTTGTGGCACACTGTATGTGGACGGTTGCTTCTAACTAGGCAAAACCCTTGGCAGCTAACAATAGTGATCGAGGAATGGCACTTCTAGCCAGTTGAGTTGCCAAGGCGCGAAACTGAAGAGCACAGAGTCGGGAACAGCATTGAAAGCCGAGGTGGTTAGTAAAGCTGCCACAGAGACTGCCGAGTAGCAGCGGTTGGTATGTTTCAATTGATATGTTTCAGTTGATGGCCAGGCATGCACTGCTGGCAAGCTTAATTCATGGCGAGTTAATGATGCAGAGCAGGACAGTCAAAAAATTGTCTTTCTCAGAGATTTTTGAGCAAATTGGACGCTCAGAACACTGTCCTACTCAGAGATTTTCGAGCAAAGCGGACACTCAAAACATTGTCCTACTCAGAGAAAAGCGGGAAACTCACACAATACCTTAGATTTTTTTCGCAGTGCCTCGCTTCGCTCACCAGGCGATTATGTCGATTATGTCAAAGTACTTAGGCAATCTTCTTATTCGCATTGATAAACCCAAGCCCCTTCACCATCATCATAAAGTACTCATCAGAACCCTCGTCCACGTAGTCCGCACAGTCCTTCAAGTACACCTCGGTCCCCACAAGCTCCTTGACGTCTCTCAACACGTGAACAAACAGAGCATCCACCTGACTCTTTTTAATGATCAACCGCCCAATATTCTCCTTCCCAATCAACATGAGCGCCAATGTGAACGGAAGCTGGCTGCGACACACCACCGCAGAGTTGCTGATCTCCTCCAACAACTCGAGCCCGACTCTCTTCCCCAAGTCCTCGGGGCTCATCCCGGCACCCCCTAAACCCTCGGCAATAAAACGCCACCCGGTCTTGCTCTCAGCCACAAGCGTCACGCCCCAGCCCGGAGACTTTCCCGAGGTGTCTCCACGCCAGGCGTCGGCAACAATGTCTGTACGACAGCCCGTTGGCTGTATGGTCTGGCGGATTGCTTCGACTATCCGGTTCACAATGCTGGGACTCACGCGGGTCAGGTAGGCAACGCCACGGATCGCCGAGACTTTCGGGAGCTCCAAACCGTGAAGCGTGAGCGGCGTCGCAAGAAGCTGGTTCACCATGAGATGCGCCTCGGCTCCGCCGTTCGGAGCAGCGCCACGCTTCAAGATACGGAGCTCCACGTCACGCACACCAAACTTCTCGAGCACCGGGAGAAGCCCCCACTTGATTCCCTCGAGCCCAATCAGGTGCTCGTCTGCATCAATGCCCTTGAAGATCACATTGAGCTTCTGCTTGGCAAAGGGCCCCAAAAGAAGAATGTACTCGATGTAGTAACCGAGAGCTCTCCCGGGGTTACACAGCACGGTGTGGCTGCCCCCCGTGATAATGCCCGGCTTGTATATCACAGTGGTACCCGTGTACGAGATCTCGATGACAGTGCCGTTGGTGAGCTGCTCCAAAAGACGCAAGAACAGCACCTCGTAGTCGCGGAGACCCGGGTTAAGGTCGTCGGAGCGGATCCGCTCGATCTTGATCTGGCGGCGCGCCAAGGTTGCGAGAATCAACCTGAGCCGGAAGTTGCGGTGCGTCTGGAACACGGTTATCTTGGCCATTGCAGTTGGTTGGTTGTAGGCGTATGCAGGCTGAAATTTTTTTGTAGCTCATTGGGCGGGCACGTGACTTTTGCAGAGGAGAGGGTGGGTTAGACATATCTTTTTTGTTCGAGGATTTAGGTGATTTCAGACAAAAAATTGGCAAAAATGGCGGTGAGATTCTCCGATAGTTAGTAATAGATTTTGACTTTGTGAGGTTGATGTGATGGACCAGATGTGAAGCAGTAAGTGGACAGCAAGTGGACAGTAAGTGGACAGTCCAAGTCAGAGAGAATTCAACAACCGCCCGCAATAAGTAAACCCATAAAGCATTAGAAGTTTCTACAGTCTTTATATATATGCTGGTTTATTTATTTATTTTTTTATTTCATTGCCCTCCAAGAGACCGTTGTCTAGCTTATGTTTCTTCCTGCTACCCACGCAATTATATCACGTGACCTTCCTGCCATTTTTCGATTCAAGAGAGAAACCAATGTTCCTGCAGCGACGCGACAGCAGTGGACGAAGGGCCAGACACAGAGCACAGCAGAAGTATTTTGAGGCTGTTGAACTACATTATTGATATTTGATTGTGTCATCTTTACATTCCCATTGAGAAGACGAATCTCTGTATTCCTTGAACCCAACTGCACAGCACTAAATAGCACTTGGTCAATCACTCACTGACAAACTAGTTGACAGCAATTGTCTACTCTCAAAACACACACGAACACAACCCCACACAAATCACAACCATGGAATCCAAGAGACCGTTCCCGGACGACGGCCCGGAGGCCAAGCGTGTCAAGGCCGAGGGCGGCGGGTTTGTGTTGCCCCAGGGAGTGCCTCAGGCGACGACAGCCAGCAGTGGCACTGCCCCCGCAAAGGAAAAAGGTGCCCTCTCACCGGTCGACCCCGACAAGATGGCGGACGCTCTCTACGGCACCGGAGTTGATTTGAAGGAGGAAGAGGCGAACATTGCGCGGGAGCTGGAACGCCGGCGGGCGACCTCGGGGTACGCCCCACGCCACACGGGAGAGGTGCAGGCCGCGCCGTTGATCAACCGACAGCAGGCCATTGGGTACGTGAAGCAGGAGCTCAGTGCCGCGGGGTTGCGGATTCCGCCGGGGCAGGACAAGGAGTTTGCCGACATGCTTGCTGTGGCGTGTGAGGAGTGGATGGCGCCGATTCTCAAGGACGTCGTGATGTACTCGAGACACAGACGGCGCAACATCCGGGTGAGCAACACCAGCCGGAGCGAGATTGCCAAGGCGTTGCGCGATCAGGCGGTGCGTCAGAAAGAGGCCGAGGAGAAGCGGACTCTGAGAAAAGCCCAGATGGGGTTGGATTCTGAGGAAGCAGGGAAAAGCAAGCCGAATGCGGAGGACGTGCTGCACCGGGCTGCCAACGAGACCGCGGCAATGATGACCCTGGGGCGGAGCAAGACGTATAGCTGGATGACGGGCGGAGCTGGGCCGGCCAAGCCGGCAGCTGGCGGGGGAGACGCTACGCAGGGCGGGGTCAGGTTTAGAGAGGCGCGGCAGGAGGAGTTGTTCAGTATCCGGGATTTGATCCGGAGCTTGGAGAACAGACGGCGGGGGGTGGACAAGACGTTGGCGAAGTGCTATGCTAAGCTCAAAGATTAGCGAAAGCGACGGACGAGTCAGCATCCTGCGAAGTATCCCACGCAGTGGGGTGCGAAGCAGCGATGCTGTACGAGGAAGGAGCCTTATTATAAGGAGTAGTGCCTAGAGCATTCCACGCAGTGGGATGCGCAGCATAACCTGAGGAGTAGTGCTCAGCGACGGACGAGCCATGCAGTGGGATGCGCAGCAGCGATGTTGCACACGGGAGGAGCCATACCCCAAAAATGTAGTGCTTAAAGCATTCCACGAAGCGGAATGCGCAGCAGCGATGCTGCACGAGGAGGAGTCTGCTAGTGCCTGATGCTTGGAGGAGCATTATTTTAAGGAGGTGGTGCCCGATGCTTGGAGAAGCCTTATCCTAAGAAGGCGCTGCCTAAAGCACTGCAGAGCTGCCGTACTGCACGAGGAGAAGTCTCTGTTACAGGCTGGCTCAGGAGTGACCTGAGGCAGAAGTTTCTACACTCCCAAGCATTCAACTGCTCTATTTAGCCTCTGTGTTACTTAATTTCGAAAGGCAGTGCTTAGAGCACTGTAGAGCAGCACATCTCATGAAGAAGAACCACCTAAAACACCACAGCCAGCATGGGTGCCTTGCACTGCTGCACTGCTGCACGGCTCTGCCTTGCACTAGCAACGACGTCCAATCAGCGACGTCTAACCCAACGGCCTTGACAAAACCGCCATTTCTTTGCTCAAGATTTAATTGATAATGATTCTACGAAGAGAACTGTAGTAAGAGGGTCGCTTTTAGATGGTGTGTATTGAAGTTGCCAAAGTAAGACGCTGTAACTAGTCAGAGCATGGAGAGTCATAATTTCAAAAGCAATAGCACTTAGATGTCAACTATTTATCCCAGTTGCAATATCACTTAGATGAATAGTTGTCGTGTGCTGGCTGGTCACACTCTGCCTTAGACAAAGTAATAAGCATTGTGTGTGAGCACCACACTCACCACAAACATCTCTGCTAAGCTACTTGCACTGCCTGTGCAGTATTGCCCACAAATCTTTTTGACGTTTTAATAGAACCACTTACAGTACCTTGAATTTAAAATTCATACAAAGCAGTTTAAATTAACTAGGCCCTAGGACTTTATCTTCTTCGTCGCTTGCCATCTTCTCACGCCGGTCGCTATGCATGATCTGCATAAATCTGTGATTTTCTGCAATATTCATATGATATCTACATAACACCGGACACCAACTTTAGGGTGTATGTCCGGGTGTTTTGGCTTTGTGTAACTGCCACAAATGCGGGCCGCTGCACACAAACGCAGAGCACAAAAGAAAAATAACGGCTCATCCGAACACCAAGAATAAGATGATGTTCGGATGTTTCTGCTTAATATCACGTGACACATAGAAATCTTGCCATCACGAACAAGTAGGATTTAAACTGAGTATCTTGACCGTCATCCTTTAACAATTTGCTTTCACTAGCGGGAAACAACATTTTTGTTCACCTGGGCAGTTTCTTCCTTGTAAAAAGAAGATTTTCCATTCGCAGTAGACCTTCCACTCACTTGCCCGCTGCTCCACGACAATTGCTTGCTCTTTCTCAAAGCGGCTAATCGTTATATGACAACAGCATTGCATGGCATCGCGTTTCTAACACCATTTAAAGACTTGGCGAACTGATATAAACACACACGCTACTCCCCGCCTTTGCACCGCCTCACTCACACTCAGCCAGACCCCAGTTAGGAGCCCTGTGCCGATGAGATCTTCAGTGCTGCAGCTGCCGGCTCTTCTCCATCTGACAATGCGAGCCACTGCCAGCAGGTTGTTTCTGAGTACGAGCTCTGTGCTCCAGTTTAAACCTCTACTGCTGCGGCCCGACCAGACACATTACCAGCGACTTGGGGTCCCCCAGAGCGCCACACACAAGGAGATCAAGAAGAAGTTCCGGCAGTTGCTGAAGAGCTACCATCCAGACATCGTGAGTCTGAACAAGGAGTTGACAGATGCAGTCAAGGAGGAAAACAAGGAGCGGTACATAGAGCTTGTTGGGAGCTATGAGGTTTTACTGGACGAACAACAGAAGGCGAATTATGACCGGAAGATTGGGAAACAGTTGACACCGCGCAACGATGTGAGGGCCAAATATTATGGCGAGGCGCAGTACTACTCACGATCTGGCCAGAGGTCTACGCCCAATGGTATGAACTTCTCGAGGGGCCGGGTGAAGTACGGGCCGGGCCCGGGCAAGTCGCAGAGCATGTTCCATGGAATGCCGCACACACATGGGAAAGATGACGTGCCGCACTTTGACTATGATCTGCATTTGAAGATGCACCTTCGGTTTGAGGAAAGGATGTTGAACAAGAAGATGCAGCAGGTGGGGCTGGAGCAGGCTGCGGCGTATTTTGGCGGAGAGCCTCGGTACCAGAAGGTGTATTGGCAAAGGAAGAAGGAGTAATCGCTGCAAGCTGAGCCAGCAGTGCGTACGACTTGGTGGTGCGTCTCGCTCCCCGCCATTGGCTAGCAGTGCACTGCGATTACACGATTAGTTTTAATGAATAGATGTTTATGCAAAGCTATATTACAATGTGAGCCGAACAGCTATCTCGGGTCGTTCCAGGTAGTAGTTATAACGCGTCGTAGTGACGCAGCGATGGACAGCAAAGTACAGCACTTTGAATGCAAAAGAGCACCGCCATAAGATCACACTGGCAAGCTGTAGCCAGCCGGTGCGCATGCACACACCTAGTCAGCTCTTGCTGCGCCGGACGGATCTTTTGCGGACGACCTTTTTAGGGACGGCCCTTTTGCGGACGACGTGTTTTTGGTAGATCTTGTTGTGCAAGTCCCTGGCCGGTGCAGACCCGCTGTTCTTAGCTAGATCCGAGGCGTACTGGTCGTATCGGTAAGCCCGGTGCTTCACAAGAAGCTCGATCACGGGAAACCGCAAGCCAAAGTGATCAAACAAGATTCTCTTCAAGCAAGCGTAGAATCTCCCCGTGATGGCTTTGTCTCGCTTGCCCCACGTCGGGATGTTCCCGTCGTTGGCCTGACCCTCGGCCTGCTCATCCTCTTCAGCCTGCTTGTTCAAGTTGCTCTTCTTGCCAAGCGGGATGTGCAAGTTTTGGGAGATTATATCCATGAGATACTCGATCTCCACAAGAACATCCTCCTCTAACATCAAGAGCTCCGCAATTGAGCCGCGCCCCGAGCTTGCGTAAACAGCTCGGCTTCCGGTCTTCGCACTGCGCTTCTTGTACTTGTAACCCCGTCCGTCAAAAAGATCGTTTGCATACAAAGGGGAATATTCGGATTTGAAAGCGTATACTTTGTGATCCATCCCTGCGACACACTTATCTATGACGTCCATGGCAACAAAGTCATCCTCCTTGAGACGGTACTTAGAGTCCTCCTCGTCGTAGATGACGTAGTAGCCAAGAAGATCTGGTGTGATCTCGCGGGGTTCCCCAAGGCCAGAGATGAGAACGGGCCGCATGTTCACGGGCTGGTCAAGAGGAATTGCCTCGCTGCTGCTCAACGTTCTAGGCTCACCAGGTGGAGAGCAACAGTCGCAAAGTGGAACAGATCCCTCAAAGCTTTCAGAGTCAGCAAGTGGAACAGRYCCCTCAAAKCTTTCAGAGTCAGCAASTGGAACAGACCCCTCAGAGCTTCCAGGGTCAGCTTCCTGCATGTTGACTTCAGAAAGCAGTGGCCCAACCAGTGTGATCTTGTGCGAGCCCTCTTCGTTTGTGAGGCAGAGTTTCTCGCCGGTGGCTCTGTGATAGAGACCAAAGATATACGACACTTTCTCTATCGTCATTTGAAATGACTCCGCAAGCTCGCAAATGCCAGTGGGATCTTGTGGAAGCTCGTAGTTGATGTTGTAACACTCACCCAAGCTTGGGTTTTCGATCTGCAGCAAAAGCGTCTTGATTGCAGAAATCAACTGCAAATTGCTTCCAGAGCCATATTTCGTCAGCTGCTCCCTGGAGAAAGAAGCCACGTTGAAAGAATTGTCGTCGCCCGACCCAGCAATAGAGTTCACGTCTGAGGTGTTGACCAAGTTTACCGGCGTTTCGTCATGACAGGAGGCGACAGAGACTTCATCAGAACTGTTCTCCCCATAGTTCACTAACAGAATGGAAGCAGTAGGTAGCATTCCTGGAGTGGCATTACGCGTCACCTTGGCAGCTTTGGTTCTACTCCGCGTGGTTCTTGGCAGGCTGCTCTCTCTGCCCTGTGGAGCCTTGCGGTGACTGTAGGATCTCTTAGTAGGGCTCTTCCGGTTTTTGACTGGAATAGATACCGAGGAATCGGTCAAGGAATCCAGCTCGGCGATGGGGTGCTCTTCCAACTTCATGCTGAAAACCCGCCTGCTTCTAGAAACCTGGTTGTATGAAGAGGAGGCCAGCACCGGGCCGCACAGCGTGTGCCAGCTGTCGGTTACTATTATATCTTGGCTACTGAGTTCTGAACTCGTACTCTGCCCTGCATTGTTAATATTCAGCACTCGGTGCATGTGTGACGCATGCGAGGCATCGTTAGTCTGCGTCTTGTTACGCGTCTGGTGTGACAGCACTTCATGGGGGGGACCACACTACTCAGCACCGGACAATAATAGATAACGGACTGCAATACAACCGTCTTGCTTCCAATTCAAGTTGACTCACTTCTGTTCTTGGGTGATTGACTTTGCATAGTGTTTGGCGCACGTAGACGTGGATCTGCGTGAGATTTCACCCGAGCCGAAATGTGGGGTAGTTGGATGCACTGAAGCCCCGACTTCTGCATGGAAGCTGCGACTCATAATAGTGAAGAATCCTCGGGCGTCTCAACTTGGCAGTAATTAATTATTTGAGGGGTTATTTTTTGGAAGTTCAATGAATAGATGTTTATGCAAAGCTATATTATAATGTGAGCCGAACAGCTATCTCGGCTCATTCTAGGTACTATTTATTAAGCGTCGCAGTGACGCAGCAATGGGCAGCAAAGTACAGCACTTTAAATGCAAAAGAGCACCGCCATAAGATCACACTGGCAAGATGTAGCCAACCCGTGCGCATGCACACACCTACTCAGCTCTTGCTGCGCCGGACGGATCTTTTGCGGACGGACTTTTTGAGGACGGACTTTTTACGCACGGACTTGTCACTGATGGTCTGCACCCTTGGCCTTCAGCTCCCGCTTTCTCTTTTTTGCGGCTAGCTCGTTCAAAGAGTAAGCCCGGCGCTTCACAAGAAACTCGATCACGGGGAACCTCAAGCCAAAATGATCAAACAAGATTCTCTTCAAACAGGAGTAAAATCTCGCTTTGATGACTTCGTCGCGCTTGCTCCAGTACAGGTTATTCTTTTCGTTAACCTGCTCGTTCTTGTCAGCCTGCTCCCCCTCGTTACAGTCTTTGGCAAGCGGGATGTTCAAGTTCCGGGAGAGTACCGTCATGATATGCTCGATCTCTTTGAGAACAGGAACCTCTAACCGCAAGCTCTTTGCAATGCTCCCGCGCCCCGTCTTATCGCTAACAAACCGCCCCCCCCTCCCTTGGGCTCTCTGATCCTGGTAATGCCGTCCGCCAAAGAGTTCGTTTGCAAACGAAGGGGAATACTCATGTGTGAAAGCATAAACTTTGTGGCCCATCCCCGCGACGCACGTATCAATTACGTCCATGGCAACAAAGTCATCCTCCTCGAGACGGTACTCAGAGTCTTCCTCGTCGTAGTTGACGTAGTAGCCAAGAAGATCTTGTGTGATCTCACGGGGTTCCCCAAGGCCAAAGATAAGAACCGGTCGCATGTTCACGGGCTGGTCAAGAGGAATTTCTTCGCCTCTACCCAACGTTCTGAGCTCCGGAACGGGTCCCTGCGCGCGTCCAGCTCTCAGATTGTTGACCCTGGATCTCGGCGTGCTTTCCGCTCTCGGCGCGTTATTCGTGGATCTCTGTGTGCTACCCGCTCTCAGATTGTTGACCGTGGATCTCTGCGGCCCAATCTGAGTGATCTTGTGTAAGTCCTGGATGATCTCAGGAAGAAGGCTCTCACCGGTGGCTTCGTAATAAAGACCTAAAAGAAATTTCTGCGTGTTCTGCGTGGATTTAATCAACTTTCTAAGCTTGCGAGCGTTGGGTGAGTGCCGGGGGAACTCGGAGATCACACTGGAGATCTCGTCAGGGTGAGGGCTCTCGGACTGCGGCGCGAGCGCCCCTACCGAAACGAACGACAGCGAGGTGTTTGGGAGACTCTCCTCCATTGGCTCCAGATTGGAAATTGAGGTTGGGTTGGCTATTGAGTTGTCGTAAGAGGCAGCAATGTGGCTAACGACTGGCGACTCAGTCATGTTCTTCTGTGTGTCGTCGTGAAAGGAAGTGACAGAAACTTCATCAGAACTGTCTTCCCCATAGTTTACTGACAGAATGGAAGCAACATGCAGCAGCATTCCTGGAGTGTCATTACGCGTGACTTTGGCCGCTTTGGTTCTACTGCGCGTGATTCTTGGCAGGCTGCTCTCTCTGCTCTGCGGAACCTTGCGGTGACTGTAGGATCTCTTGGCAGGGTGCTTCCGGTTCTCAACTGGAAGGGATATCGAGAGATCAGTCGAGGAATTTAGCTCGGTGATGAAAGGTTCTTCGAACCTTACGCTGGAAACCCGCCTGCTTCTTAAGGGCTGGTCGTGTGACGTGTGCCAGCTGTCGGTTTCCATTATATCTTGGCTACTGAGCTCTGAACCCGTAGTCTGATCTGCATTGTTAATATTCAGCACTCGGTGCATGCGTGTGACGCATGCGAGGCGTTATTAGCATGCTCCGCATACACGTCTGGTTTGAAAGGAGATCTTGAGGGAGGCCACACTATTCAGCACCGGACAATCATAGATCGCGGACTGCAGTATACCTTTATTTTGCTGCTGAGTTTGAATTACTTACTTTCGTTCTGGGGTGAATGACTTTCCATAGTGAATGGCGCACTTAGGGTATCTGCGCGATATTTCCCCCGAGCCGAAATCTGGGGTACTTGTATGCACTGAAGCCCCGACCTCTGTGCTTCCAATACTCCCAACAATTGATACTCCAAACAATCGATGATGCTCACACTGGGCGAAAATGGGTACGTCTTTGAGAAATAGAACTGGGAAGGCGACCCGAATAGATCGCTATACACCAGACACGCGCTACTGGGAAACGCGCTACTGTGGAAGGATAATACTGGGAAGGATGATACTCGGAAAAGACGACACGGGGGAAATGCAATCACTGGCACTGGCGTGTACTACATGCGTTCTTAGTGCATACGGATTAACAGTATGGTAATGAGTATCGGAGTTGGATACTACAGAAATGCATGGCCCACAAAATGCAGTGACCCGATCTTGAAATGCCGCCCCCCTAGAAATACAAATGGATAGTGCGAAATGGGATAGCGCAAAAGGGGATAGCGCAAAATACAATAGTGTGAAACACAATAGTGTAAAACGGGATGGTGTAACACGAAACGGTGTAAAATGATATTGTGTAAAACGGGATGGTGTAAAATGAAATGGTGCAATATTTGGAGACCCAATCCCATTCTGAGCGGTGATGCTGAGCAACGCGAATGAGCAGCGGGAATGAGCAACGCGAATGAGCAGCGGGAATGAGCA